>PVJD01002095.1:0-220593 GCA_004026545.1 Mormoops blainvillei
TCTTGCGGATTGTATTTATGGGTCTTCTAGTTGGGCAGTACATCATATCTTCCCACACAGCCCTATTTCCATTTTTCATTGTCATTCAACATGGCATAAAGCCCATGTACACATATCTTCTTTTATCTTCTATCTACCCATCACCCCCAATGTTAATGTTCTAAAAGCAGCTCCTTTTTCTTCCTTTTTATGTGGGTGGGCTAGGGAGCATATTTAATAGAAAACTATTGGAAATCTTTCCTCTCAAACAATATTTTCTTTACATATCTTTATATTGCTCACTCCATTCATGTGAAATTATACTAAGTAAGTATTTTTGGGCTTAAGTAATTGCATTTTCACTAATATAAGTACTTCAGCTACACAGTAATTTTATAAATTTTGTAATTTCAAATGATGATAATGAATAAAGGGATAAAATAGCAACATTAAAAGATCACAGAATAGGTGAAAGCTTATAAATTTCATTTATTTCCTTAAAAATATATTTGTTAATATATTTTCACTCGTCATTAAATTAATTATGTGTGCTTGACCTGTACTTGAGTCTAGACAAAGGGGTTAGAGTTAGTATTTCCACCAGACTCAGCTGTAAGGCATAATGATTGATAAGTGCTATGTTGGGGTATGCTTGCAATTCTCGGCTCTCAAAGGGACATCTAAATCAGATTGGTGAAAGAAGGTTTTCTGGATAAAGATTTGCATTCAAAGATAAAAATAAGTCATGAAAATGTTATTGGGAAAGTCATGAGGTATGGTTGAGCCACCAAGCTGAGGGAATGCAGGAGATGATGCTAAATTATAGGCAGAGCCCAGAACGTTGAAAGGCTTCTCCACTATGCTAATGGTTGTCTTAAAGGCAGTAAGAAGCCACTAAAGAAATTGAACAACTGAGACTAATGGCATTGTTGACTTTACATTTTAGAAGTATTGGTAATCTGGTAACGGTGTGGAATGGAACAGAGATGGATGTAACCCTAACTCTCCAAAATGCTTTGGCTTCTCCCCACACTTTCTGAAAACACCCAGACCCAGATTTGTTTTTCCCATTAGACTTCAGACTCTTTGAAAGGTTTAACTATATTTTTTTATTCCTAGTGTCTGTCAGAGGCTATGGCACATAGTTGATGTTTAAGAAGTGGGTGTTCAACAGATAAATTGAGAAGGCCTGTTGAACAATATTATATTAATCCAAATGAGACAGGATTATCCAAGTTAGTCAGGGTATGCCTTCAAGATTTATTTAGAGGTGGTTGTTGAGGAAGAACAAAAGTATAAAACACAATTTTGATTTTTTTTGATAAAGAAGTCAAGCTGAAATGAACACCAAGCTCAGTGTTGGACACACTGTGTTTAATATGCAGCCTTAGAGATCAAGATGCATGTCTGAGCTGGAGTTAACAGTGCAGAAATTCATTGTCAACAGGAGGGCTGACTAAATTAAAGACTAGATGAAGTACTCCAAGCAAGCTCAGAGTCTCCATCAAACATATTTTATTTAAATTGATTCTTCCAAAATGGACTCTACTTATAGGGATATATATAATCTCAAACATATGAAGCATTCAAAGAAGAGTATCATTTTCACTCAAAAAATTCATTTAGAATCTATAATGAAACAAAAGAAAAGCAAAGTAAGTGTTTCTGACACTCAGATTTTGTGGGTTATTTTGTAATAAAATCATTAATCTGGTGAGTTGATGTACATATAGTACTTATTTTAATCATACCTATGTAAACATTTTCAAAAGGATAACCAAAATACATGTGGGAAAGAAGCACTAACATCTTTTCACAGACTATTGGACATAGAATGCCATTTGTTATTCTAAATATACTAATTCTATTCTGAGAAACTTTACTTGTTGTCTATATAATAAACACCAGCAAGAAGGCTTGGTTTTGTTGGTATAAATTTCTCAAATATTCAGGGTTTTGTTTCTGTTTTGTTCATTGTTGTTGCTGTTCTCTGGTAACACAATAAAATTCAGTTGCACTTATACTTCCTGTTATCAATTCTTTATACAAACCAACTCTTTTCTAATTATGTCTTTTGATCATATGCACACATTGTAGGCAGATCAATGGATAGCAATGGCTCTAGAGAGAAAAAGAAATAAATTTCCTGTGACAGCTTCATCTAAGTCAAAATGCCTGTGCAATGTAATAAACCATCACTGTTTCACTCCCCTGCAGACTGTCTGCAAGCTGCTACACAGGCAGAGATTAAGCACTTTATTAAATAACTGCTAATTTAACACATAAGCTTCTGCATACCTTTATTTTGAGGCAGTACTATTCTTCACATTTACTAATTTGATTTCTAAAATTTAATTATGAACCTTATTAGTATGAATCAATAATTCTTTTTTATCCCCTAACATAGTAACAACTCCCCTAATTAAAATAAATTTGTATTTCTAGAATTGATAGTTTACATCTGACCCAAATGTAAAAGCCAAAACTTGGGAAACTATTGCATTAATCAAATCAGCAACATATAATGGATTATCTTGGGATGCATAATCTTTCTGCATTGAATCATTTTGATTCAGTTAAAAATGCCATATAATATGGCAAGCAGTTGGAGATGAGAGTCTAAATTATGCAAGGTTAGATAGAGAATATATATCGAATGCATGAATGAATCTATTAAGAATAGATCAATATGGGTGGCCCCAGCTGGAGTGTAAAATTGAATTTGGAAATACTTTGTATTTCAGTTCCCTGGTGAATCCTGCCAGTCAGAAATGTGTATTAGAGACCAGGAAGTCTCTTTTTTTCTTTTTCTATTAAATAATCCTTACCTGATGATATGTTTTTATTGATTTGTGAGAAAGAGGGGGTAGGAGAGACAGAAAGATGGACAGGCAGAAATTGGTTGCCTCCCATACGTACCCTGACTGGGGATCAAACCTTTAAGCCAGGTATGTGCTCTGACTGGGAATCAAACTGGCAACATTTTGGTGAATGGGACGATGCCCCAACCAACTGAGCTACCTAGCCAGGGCAAGAAGTGTCTTTAGACAGAAGTCATTCTGAGATGAGTAGTACATTATATAGAACTGCATAGTATATGGAAAATCTATCAGAACTACACCTTGGCATTTAAGTCCACAATATACTTTGTTTATAATATATGAATCTCTGATATATCACACTATGCTGGAGTGTGTTTTTCTAAGACAGACAATTTATTTAACTAGTATAAGATACACAGCACTAGAAAAGTAAAAAAGTGTCCTCATTTTTACATTGAACATAGTAACAATTCAGTGACCTCTACAAACCTACTTTCATGACAGTTAATTTAAAAGATGTCCCGAAAATCCACTTATTTCTTACTGTATTTCTTCCCCCACTCCACAGTTGCTCAGCTCAGGAACTTCATTGTCAGGTTTAGTTCCATCCTTTTTCTCCCCAAGCACTATTGAGAATTTATCATTATTATTACTCAATCCCTGCCACTCTGCATCCTCAAAGCTCCCTACTCTAAACCACAGGTTTTCTAATGATCTCCTCCCTTCCCAACATTCCCTCTTCCCTTTCTCCAAATCATTCTCCACCCAAGTGCCAAAGTTATTGTAGATTGCATCCTGTTACTCCCTTAATGGCTTTCCATGGTCTTTGGCACTAATGGTAAATCATCCTTAATTTTTATCATCCTTGATATCCATGCCTATTGCAATGTAACTGTAAAGTGTCCTCCTACCATGGACTAGGGTGATCTCTTTTCTTACTTGGTTTTAGTCTCAGTCACATGACATGATTTGACCAATGGGGATTTGCTATAGCTCCAACAGCAAAGGCTAAAGAATTGTATATTATGCTTGTTCTCTTCTGCCTTTGCCATGTGCAAGAAAAGGACGTACGTGCCTGGTTCCGAGAAGAATAAGGAACAAGCAAAGCAGAATCAAGAAGCAGATGTTTGAAGGAACCATTGAAACTGCAGACTCACTGATGAACCCTCTTCAGATCAATAGTAGTCTGAATCCCACAGAAATGTGAGAAATAAACATTTATTGCTGTAAGCCAGGGAAGTGTTGTCATTGTGTGTTATGTAGGAATTTTGTGGCCTCGGCTAACTGATGTAAAGTGCCAAATTTTTACTGTGAGGACCAAGGTTGCTTATTATTTGGTGCATTATTTTACCTTTGAAGAATTTTTTATTCTTACCTCATTTAGCTCTTTATATACTCAAATTATAAATACTACAGGCAATAAAATGTGTCAATTTCTACAGTACTTCAAAATGTCCTTGTATTGCAACTAATGAAAAAATCCAGGATTTTATTATTATATCACAGCTAACTCATATTGTGGCATGAAAAGTTGGGTTAATACTTCCCTTTTGAACATTTACTTTAGGGGGACCTTTGAAATGCTTGTGGGTTAAAAAGAAATTACCTGACAGATTGTTTCCCTAAATGCCTGAATTTGTTTTGAAAAAAAAAAAAAAAAAAGCAATGTTCTTCATTTCCCTAAAAAGCAAAGATGAAATAATTTATTTGAAGAAGAATATAAAAATTCCATCAAATAGCTGTCTTTGCCCATGTTTTGGAACTGTAAGTTATACAATTAGAAAATAAAAGATTGAAAAATACTGTAAGAAGAAATATGCTAAGATTTGTATAACTATTCTCATAACATCATAACATACATATATTTAAATTTTCTACTTATGTGGAAGGCATTTCAAGGAGATAGTAATTTGAATAATTTCAAATTTGCATTTTGGATTTTTAATAATTCACCTTTGGTATGAATAATTTAAATACTATAAAATAAATAGCATAAAATTTTTTGAAAAGGTTTAATTCTATTTTGAGAGGCTGGAATGATGGAATTTACATTATAATTATGATATAATTATATAAAAGCTTTTTAGTAAAAGTCAAATTACATCTTATTCAATGCATGTGTGTATATGGAGGTCATATGTCTTAAGGAGAAAAGGTATTGGAACTGAGGGTCTTCATAACTTTGATTAAATTTAGTTTTAAATTCTAGCTCTAGAAATCATCTCTCTCTCTCCCTCTCTCTCTCTATATATATACCCTTCATAGTCAAAGCCTTCCCGCCCACTCCTGCCCCTGAGGAATCAGAAAGCCTACAAGGCAGCAGAAGACAATAGCCTGGACCCGCACATGGACCGGACATCTGGCAGACTAAGTTATATTTCAGCTCCTGAGCCCTAAAGTGAAATGAACCTCCTGGTTCCTTGCCCAGGAGACTGGGCAGAAGGACACAAGAGCCTACCACAGAGTTGTCTGCAAGACCTAAAGAAATGATTGGTTAATTAACTTTATCTCATTTCTGACCAATCAGCTTCCAGCAAGACTCCTAACTCCCTAAGCCGTGGTGTCTTGTGACAACATCTGGAACTCTGGTCTTTAGATCATTAGTTCCCCATATTCTGAACTGGCTAATTATTTAATAAACCTAATTTCTACACTACAAACTCCTGCTCATAAATTTTTGGGGGGCCAGAATGTACAGGCAGATGGACTCAAATATCGGGGCCCTGGTAACAGTAAGAATAAAATATAAATATTGAGATACCTTATTAATCACTTAATTAACAATGATTTTAGTGCTGAAGTACAATTATTTGGGAACAGAATGTCTTCTGATTTTATAGAGAAAACATAGAAAACTAGAGGAAATGATTTCAGTAAAAGTGACTGTCTTTTATTGCATTGAACATAATATTCTAACATACAGGTCACCATGCACATCCATGGATTTTGCAAATCTCCCCTAATTAATGTTTTAAATTTATATTTATTGAAAGTTACATAGACAAAAGAAAACATAATATCATTATAATAGCTTCTAACATATTTAAAATGTTACTTCACAATTTATTATCCTCATAGGTCTATATTCCAATCATGATTTCAAAAAATATTTTAATATTCTATGTTTTTAGATATACTGAATAAAAAGCTTTTAAGTAAAGAAAGCTTTAAGAAATGCTCTCTTAGCATTTCTCAAATTCACCTATTAAAACAATTTAAAACGCTATCAGACGGTACCAATTTTGGGGGACTAATGGTTTCAGAAATTCAACCATAGAAACAGTAAGAATATGAGTAATATTGTCTTTTACTTTTACTCAGGTTTAAGAGTCAAGATTTATTGTGTTCCATTCATTGCAATGGACTTTGTCCTAGGATGAAAGTCCTTGTGCACCAATTATAGCTAATGGACCCCTGGAGCAGGGCTCATCCCCTGGGCTTCAGCATGACTGAGAGTGACAGAGAGGTCTACAAAATGCCTTCATCCTCATTGTAACCATTAGCGCTCAGGTGTTACCTGTTTGATATAGATAAAAAGCACTGTCCCCCATTTTGTTGTTACCTTTCTACAAAATTTCATGGTTTGAAAAATAAGTTTTTCTCCTAAATTATTAAGGGGAAACACAGATATCCATTAATTCAGTCTTGCATCCATCCAATCAATGTAATCTGTACACGTGGGCTAGAATAATCTTTCTACAGTATCAATCTGCTGTAGTTCAAACATGCAATGGCACTTACCCATGTGGTCGTTTTTTGTTTTTTCCTCCAGTGCTGTCCTACTTTCCCTCCTTGTACTCATTTTTCACTCATACTAAATATATGATGTGATTATTTTCATGCTCACTTTGTAACAATGTGCTAGTTTGACCTCATCTACCATGCATATCATTTTCTCAGGAATGTGGCATAGAGTGATAGATGGCCACACGGACAGATGTTAAGAACTCAGAATATGGAGTTTGTCCCGGTTCTTTCAATCTCAGCCATACACTGTCCTACAAGTTTTGTTCTGTCAAATACACATTTGATCATTTCCTTCTTATGTCTCAAACCCATCAAAGGTATTGTTTTCTTAATATCAAATCTGAATTCTTTAATAGGTCCCCTTTTGTAATCTGGCTTTTAGTTACCCACAGACTTGATCTCTTATCTCCTCTGACATCAAATTAAATGTCCTTCCTTACTGACAGATATTTGTCTGGGTAATCTTACCCTTGGGGTCTCAATTTCTGTGAAGCCTTCCTTGAATTTCCAAGACTGCTATAAATATATATCAGTCCTTCTATAGACAGCAAGTTTTCAATAAATATTTATTTAAAACTATTATTATTAAAGTCTCTGTTTACATGGAAATCTATTAATAGTTATAATTAAGTAATACATATTTGCATATTTTAAAGAATATAACAACAACAAATCTATACTTTAAGATATGAGAATTATACGAGGTGTGTCTGGAAAAAGTCTAGGCATTGTTAATATGAGAATGGTTTTCATGATATCAATGTAACCTGGCAGCCAAGAAGAGGGGACAGAATGCACATATGTGAACAATGACGACTTCACTGTACTAGTCAGTGGGGGTGGTAGATGCCATTAAGTGAGCCTGTATACTGGGTGGTGTTGCATTCAAAATGACTGAGTGAGTAGAGCAATGAATCTGCATCAAATTTTGCATTAAGCTTGCACATTCCTTCATGTAAAGTATTTGGATAATTCAGAAGGCCACAGCTATGTGCAACCAGTGATTGGCAGATTCATCACAACAAGGTGCCTGCTCAAACATCATATCTCATACAGAGTTTTTTGGTGAAACATCAAATCACCCAGCTGACTCAGCCCCCCTACAGCCCAGATTTGGTGTCCTGCAACTTCTGGCTTTTCCCAAAACTAAATCACCTTTGAAAAGGAAGAGATTTCAGACCATTGATGAGATTCAGGAAAATACAACAGGGCAGTTGATGGTAATTGGGAGAACTGTGTGGGTCCAAAGGTGCCTGCTTTGAAGGGGACTGAGGTATCATTGTCCTATGTACAATGTTTCTCATATCTTGTATCTTCTTCAATAAATGTCTCTATTTTTCATATTACATAGCTGGGTGCCTTCTGGACAGAACTCATGTAAGTATTGCAAGATCTTACTTTGACATATTGGTAACATAACCTTTGTTTAACACTGAAAAGGTTGCTTTTTCATAAAAATGGAGATTACAAAGAACAAACTGTGCTGTATATGGCAACACAGCAACACTAAAGAAAAAAAGAATGTATAACCTATTGATACGTTGCTAATGTAAAGTGAAGTTTGTGGACCCCTGTGCTTTTTATTGTGTCTTGTACTCTCTGGGAAATTCAGGAAAATGGTTTTCTCTGGGGACTTTCATGCACAGGTAATAAATAATGAGAACCAGTTTGACATTTCCAGACACTTCATTGCTTCCAAACCTGCAGCATTTTAGTATGATCTAAAATCATGCTGACTCTCATTCCCTACCATAAGAGTTCCTGATCCGGTCTTTTAGTTTAGTTTTTAACTATTGTTTGTTTGTTTTTTCAAAATTTCTTGTAAAAATGAAAAGAAGGTTTTCAAATACATTAGTGTGTCAATTCTCCCCTTTGTGATGTGTAAACAGTGCAGTATTTGCTTCATATGTAGTCAATTAGCCACTCAGAAGACCATTCTCCCCTTTCCTGGAATCTGTACTTTATCATAACGCCTTCAGTTGGCTTGCACAGTCACTTCAAAGCCTGATCACGATGTAGAGCAGAAAGACAAAATGTGTACAGCTAGAGAATATGAGTAGTTTGTTGCCATAATCTCTAGCATTCAAACATTTTAAAAATCTGCTGGATACATCCTTAAGGATTCTTTCCACATGCATATAGAGAAAAAAAAACTAAATTTTATTCAATTATCTTAATAAATTATTAGAGTGAAACATATTATAATTTATATATAACAATGGCCTTTCTGTGTATTTAAAAATAAGTTCTGGGGTCACTCCATGTGGTACACAGCATTTCTGCCATCAGGACAGCTCAGTGGTTTGCCCATGGCTCTCTTCATTTTTGCCTATTTTCCTGGCATAATTATTAATAGCTTTCCCTTTCATTCTCTAAGTGTCACAGTTTTAGCAATGATACTGTCTTAATTATAATGTGTATAGATTATTTTCCATCCCTCCCATTTATCTAACTGCCTTGAAGTTAGATACTTCCAACAACAGTCAGAAATGGAAGGATATTGATTACTACTCCTGAAGGTCTTTGGTTTTCTCTGAGGGTCAAACTTGTACTGACTAAAATCTCATTCCTACTTAATAGTTTACCCTGAATGGCATCATGACAATTTGCTTCGCTTCTCCTCACTAATTGCTCCTGCCCAGCATGCCCAGGCAGGAGGATACACACGTGTCACGTAGACCATCCACATCATTACTTTCTTCCTTATGCACAAAGAACCCTGATACAGACTAGGGTTATACTAGCCTTGAAGAGAAACTCAGAATAGATTCAGGAATGTGTTTGGATGAATTGTGTTTCCTTCTTCTCTACTAGTATAAGATATGTTTTTCTTTTTATCATGTAATAGGGTTTGGTGACAGTTGTGGCAATAATATTTCCTTTTTTAAAAATCAGACTTCAACTTATTTTTTACCATCAGATTAATTTATTTTTTAAATTATTATATTAATAAATACATATGAACTTGGTTAATTAATACTTAAATCGGTAAATTCACTAAGCTGATTTAACACTCCTGAGCCTATCCTGATTTTGAAAAGTATTATATATTTTTATATATATACACACATACATATATATGTAGAGAGAGAGTCTATATATAATTATATATGATACAGTCTCTATACAGATTATATATTATAATATATTATATTAATTATATTATACAATAATAATCATTATATACCGTAATTATATTATATATTCTAATACATAATGTTATATATTATATAATAGAGAGAGAGACTTTAGTCACAGGAAAAGTTCATGTAAGTCTCATATGAAAGATACTGAAGGAGCTGCTGGCATCTGGAATTCCATATTCAGAGAATAATTTTTTTGTCATTATGCAAAGTCAACACACTGGACAGTCAGATCAGACTGGTATATGTGTGCTATTTATTAACTTTACAATGTCAAAATAAAAAGAAACATTAGCCATCCTTAAATAATGTGAGATTTTGTGTGACAATTTTGATTGCTTAGTTAAAAAAAAATCATAAGATCTCCAAGCACCAACCTCTATCCTACCTGGCTGTGAACAACTGTTTGTGCCACTAGACTCCCATTTTCCCAAGTTCAGAATAAATCCACTGTTTATACACTCTGTCTTTCTCATATATTTATATTGCTGTCTCATTTTATTTGCATTTGCTTTTGAAAATCCTATACAAGGCTTAATTGCTAGACAAAATATGAGTTTGCCAGTAAAGAAATACCCTTAAACCTTAAAATTAGTGGGATGGAATATATCAGTTTATTTGAGACCACACTTTGATAAAAGAGAAAGTGGGGTGAATCTAAAGAAATGATGTCTTTATGGGAAGAAAGAGAATGGTTTTTGTGGGGACCAGAGCCCCAATCACAAACTGCAGTAGTGACTCCAGAACTGAAAGGATATTAATGGTGGGTAGGGGGTCATTTGAGCTTCAAAATGTTTTAGATATGACTGGCTGAGAAGGTGTCTTTCATCATTCAATATACAAAACTCCCAGAGATATGACCTTTATGGAAAGGGCAGCCAATCAGACAGTATAAGACCTTATTAAGTTAAATATTTATAAGGATTATACACCTGACTAGAAACTTCAAAAATTCAAATTCCTCCATTCTATAATTCTAACATATTACTTACAAAACTAAAAAATATACTTTCTCCATTTTGCTACTACAGATGCTGATAAAGTAATCAAAAGAACATTTTGTTTAAAAAAGTATTTGAGAAAGAAAATTTCCCCTCAATATGACATCATACCTTTAATAAGGAGAAAAAAGCAAAATGGACCCCCCAAAATGGAATTATCATCCAGAAGATGGGCCCCTTGATAATTCATCCAATCTCACCCGAAGTGACTTTTTTATGTTTCCCAATGAAAAAAGTTCTCAAAGAAAAATATTTTGCTAATGTGGAAGATGTGAAACCAAAAACAGCAGAAGCACTAAAAGGTATCAAAACTGACAAGCTCAAAAACTGTTTTGAGCAGTGGAAAAAATGTCTTAATATGTGTATTGCATCAAATGGAAAGTACTTTGAAGGTGACTGAAAGTTGAAACATGTAAGTATAAATATACAATTTTTAGAAATAAATTTTGTTTTGGGGGTCCATATATACATATATGTACACACACACACATATATGTATATAATTTACTTGGCTCTAATGTTTTGTGTGGTAACACATTTGTTATATTAAAACTTTAAACTTTTGTTTTCTATAAACAGATAATGTATAATTTAACTTTTGTTGACAAAAATGGGAATCTTAAATTAGACATGCAACAACTAATTGAAATGCTGACAGGAGTTTGAAGCTACTTAATCATTCTTAAATTAGAATGTCCGGAGCACACTTCTCAGAGACGGTACACACATTACCTTTGTCGCAGCATCAAAGCAGATGAATCCTGTGCTGAAGTCAATTGTGAGTCCCATTAGATGGCTTTCTAGCACACACGCGTATGTCTTGCACTAAACAAAATAGAAAACACTGTTACTTTTTATGTAATTGATCTAATATCAGTATCAATAGTTACTATTTATCCAAGGTTGTGTGAAAGCTTCTGTGATAAGTTCTTATATAATAGCTAACAATAGCAAACAGTTATCGTGTAAGGTAGATAGTATTATCAACACCTTAATGTTAATAAAACAGAAGCCACATTGTTTTTGACCTTCCAAGGGGTATTGCAGGTTGAAGTTCCTAATCTTTTAAAAAGTACTGTTTTTACTTGTGCCACACAGGCTCCCCTACTATATTGGCAATAAAACTGGTACAAAACTTTTTAGGTGTAGGCAAGATTATAAAAGTTGTTAGGTCCTTCAGCTAAATATCGCTGCACTGTCATTAAAACAAAAATGAATTATTAAAGATTAAGGTATTACTCAAATCCTTGGCATGTCAATTTTATAAATATTATTAAAAGAATACTGTCAGACACACAAATAGATTCTGCAATAAAGGTAAAAAATACAAAAGACATCTTGATCTTACCAGTCTCTATATGTTCACACATTTCACAAGTGATTTTCCAAAACCATTTACCACTTATTATTATTTGCATAAACTGTTGATTATTTATAAATCAACAATCAGTGAGTTTTCACATCAAGATAGATTAATTATAGTTTTATTTATATAAAAATTTTGGAAAAACTAATGAAATTTAGATACTAAAATATAAGAATAACATATGAAATAAAAACTTGGGGCTTATATGTAACATAGTGCATTTTTATGTCTATAAGCCAGTTTCATTTGCATTCAGATGCAAACTGTAAGTGGGATTTAAATACAGAAAAATAATTGTAAGTAAATAAGGAGAAAGATAAGAAGGGAGAAAGGGAAAGCAAATCCTTAATATCTTAAGCAAATTTTCAAAAGCAATCCTCACATATCATATTGGTTTTTGTAATACCATATATAAAATTGCACTGAGTGAATCACAGTTTCACTATGATGATGAATAAATGCTTTTGCTTTCACCAAAAAGCTATATTCTTTATTCATGTGTTTAAACACAATTTGCATAGGAAAGTTGTAACCATAGCAGACTATTCATTTGGAATTAAGATTTTCAAAAAAGCAGACTGGAAACAAACTTAATAGGCCTTTTAAGTTCATTTTGGATGTGATTTTATTTAATGCATGAGCATATTCCATGCTTGTATCCACCCATTACTATTTTGCTAAAATTATTATCAAATTAAGGAAAGTTCAAGGTTTCCTCCAATTTAGCCATAATTGTTTGCTACTTTCAAGTACTATAATTTAAAAAGAATGTGTCAGGTGGAAACATTAAAAATTACAGAACATTAAATTTATTTAAGTTCATAAGTCCAAATTAAATTACATTGTCTCAGTAATCCTTAAATGAAAATTATATAAGTTGAGACATAGTGAAATTTAATTTTATAATATATGATCTTAAGCATATATAATGATATATTTAATATGTTTTAATATTAAAATATTTTATTTAATTTCTGTTTATTTTATAATAAAAATTGAATTGTAGTTAGAAATAAAAGTAAAACATACTTTTTAAGGAAACTCAAACTAGGAACGCTTTGAAAGATTTTTGCAAAATTATATTAATTACACAATATTTGAAGATATATCACACATAAAATACTTGTTAATATGTTCTTTTAGATGACAGTTAACTGCCTGTAGCTTTGTAGCATATGTGTAGATAAAACACATATGAAAGAGTTTGAAATAATAATAATTAAAGGAAACCATTTTTCAAAAGTATTACACTTTTTCTTAAAGTACTATTTTAAAAGAGCTATATATATTTTTTCAAATTGAATTAGTGTAAGTTAAAAACAATTATCTACTTCTTACTAGTGCTATTCACTTACTCTGGGAAAATTGTTCACAGATAAGACAAGCATAAGTACTAAAAATAATGTAAATGCATTAAACCCTATTTGGTACTTTTAATACTAGAGAAGTATTGTAAGATTTTATTTGTATAAAATTTTACCTTTCTGTTATAATTTTCCAAATTTTAAGGTGTTAATTTAAAAGACAATGTAGAATGTTTAAAAATGCCCTGCATTCAATGAATTACCTCTTAAAATAAATATGTTGATATTTACATCATTATTAATTACATTAGAGATCTGAAAATGTATAAATAGGTAAAGGAATAGATTGGAAGCTAGGAAATGTTAGAGTGCAATCCCATTCATGAAAACCAATTTCAAAATGTAAAATAATTTTATTTATGATTTCATTATTTGCCTTAGTCAGTTCAATAATTTTCCATGTTTCTGCTTATTTCACAATAGTCCATATGTTCCCTCTTTATTTTATTACTTAATCAAATTTAATGGTAGTGAGATCATTGTGAACACAGAAGGAAACACTATAACATTTTTCATGTATATATGTTCATATATTTGAATTTTAAAAATAATACTACCAAAGTGTTGGGTCATTGACTATTGATTTTTGATACAGTAATCAATATAAAATATTATATTTTGTAGAAAATCTATGACTGGGAAATTATAAAATATATTTAAAAATCTAAAGCATTCCTTGGCTGATGTGGCTCAGCAAATTGACCACCAGTCTGCGAAGCAATGGATCGCCTGTTCAATTTCCAGTCAGGGCACATGCCTGACTTGCAGACCAGGTCCCCAGTAGGGGGCGCATGAGAGGCAACCACACACTGATCTTTCTTTCCCTCTCTTTCTCCCTCCCTTTCCCAGCTTGAAAGGCACTAAAGATTGTATTTTTTTAGCTATTATGTGTATCATAAATAGGTATTTTGAATAACTAAAATGATAGTCCAAAGAAATTCACTGCTCAAGATATCAGCTTACAGAATATGAATCCCTGGTTTTAAAAAAGAGCATCGAAGTACAGAGAAACAACATAATTTCATCTCTCTTATTTCTAAACATCAGGAGAATTAAAATGAAATATTAAATTGAGAGAACAATAAGTTGAAAACACCATGTAGTTGTTTTCAAGTAAAGTGTGATATTCTAGGGAAATGATAATTCAAAAAACCTAAAAATATCAGTGTAAATTTAAAATTTAAAATGTCAACTCTTATTAAAATAACATGTTTTAATATATAGTCTTTATCATTTTTTCTATCACCATTTAGTCCCCTTATACCCTCCCCCCAGCAATCATCACACTGTTGTCCTGCTTTAACATGGTCTTAGACGTTGATACTTGAAATAAAATAATAATTAAGGTAATCTCTTTCTATTTATAATATTAAAGTATCTATTTTCTGTGTTGAGATCCTATACAATTAAACTATTAAAACAATATTTCTCAGTTATTTAAACATCTTTGGATATATGCAGATCAGCAGAGCTATTAGAAAACATCAAATGAGAAATGAAACAAGTGAAATTTTAGTCTTCTCCCTGTTCTCTTCCCCTGACTGTCATGTCAAATATGTGCAACCTGATGTACTGAATTAGAATTGTAGTCATAAAAAAAGTTACTAGATGTTACAAATCAGTTTAATACATCAAAAAAAAAATGTATCCAAGTCTCCTTTGTAGACAAGCATTCCAGAACCATTCAAAGTTATATTCCTATTTTCTATATGTTTGTTTTCAAAAGTAAGTATTCATTTTTGTGTTTATTTAAGTCCTAGGTCTAAATCCATTTGCATGTGGCATGTGCGCCATAACCATTCAGCTTTGCCATACGTCTCCGTTAGCAGTGAGTGGCAGGGCCAATATTTGGTAGCCTGATCCATTTCGTGGTTCTACGAATTGGAGAGACTGAACATTCTAAAGTTTAATTAGATATAACTTTATGCTTAATGAATAAAGCTTAATAATTGCCTTTTGAATACTTGTGATGTATAAAATGCACTGTTACTTCAGTTGCTAGGTGAATAAAATAACCCCAAGCAAACTATAACTCAGTGTGAGCATTGCCAAGCACACATCAGTCCAATATATGACAGTGAGAGCAGAGCTAAGAGAATAATACTGGTGACAGAAGAAAGTAATATTGGTGTTCATAAGTGAAGGGATTTGAACAGAATTGTTGTGGATGGAGTAATGGTAATGAATGGGCAGAGTAGACTGGAAATTGGAAAAATCTTCATGCATGGTATGATCCATGAAAAATTTTCAAAGTCTCCATGTAGTTTTGAAGGGCAGAAATGAAGTGAAGGCCTTCTAGCAAGAAACAGCATTATGAGCAAATGAAGCCATTTAGTTGAAAATTATGTGGTGATGCTTGGAGAAGGGGAAACAATCTTGTAAAGGATTAATTAAAGTCAGAGAATTTTCATTTAGATTTAAAGTGGAGCTGAATCTAATTAAAATTACCAATATACTTTTGATGAGTGGTAAGTAATAGCCTAGAGAGATCAAATTGTAAAAAAAATGTTTTTCAAAGCTTCATTACTATTCATTTAATCACAATGGTTAATTATTGAATGTATCTGAGAAGGAGGTCAAGACTCGGAGAACTGTATTTTTATACTAATTTGAATTTATATAAGAACTCTAGGATAGTGGGCATGCATCTGTGTGAGTCACAGACCTAAAGTTCCACAGGCTCCCACCTGTATCCTTTCCACTTCCAGAAAGGTTGCTGTTTGGAAGGCTCTTTCCCACTGGGCGAGGTCACAGTCTAACTCCACGGAGAAATAGAGGTCCTCTCCAGTCTCGGACTGCACAGTGAAACAGTGTTTCCGCCGATCCAGTAGGTCACTGTCCTGATGAAAACCTGAAGTTACACAGGCTGGCATACATCAATTCTTATTGCTAACATGGTCATACCTTAAATAAATGTCAATTAATTCATGGCGGAGTTGCCAGCCATAAAGATTACACTCCATGACATCACTAAAACTTCATTAAAAATGGTCACTGCTCAGAAGGTGACTGAACGTTGGGTGATGAGCATACAGGCAATACACAGGTGATGTATTATAAAATTGTATACTTGGAACCAATATAACTTTATTAAACAATGTAACCCCAATAAATTTAATTTATAAAGGGTCACTGCAGCCAAAATTGCAGGCCTCAAAGTCCATGACTAACACGTTTCTTCTCTGTATTGACATCGAAGCCTGTCCATAAACCGGAAGTTAGGATTTCTGGCTTCAACTTTCATGACTTATGTTTCTTACTGTTTGAAGGGATAACATACAATCTCCTTTTTTTTTTTTTCTGACAGAGCTGTCAAGATGATGAAATTAAATAGAGTGTGAGTATGGCCCCAAGAGATATAATAGGCGTCAGAATACTTTTTGCACATTGGGAAATATTATTTAAAAATGGAAATAAAATACTAGCTAAGCATACATTTGTACATTTTTCTCATTTATGACTTCCCCTTCAGAAGTATACTCTAGTCTCTAAGATTTATTCCAAGTATCATGGATACTTGGATAGTATTCCAAGAATCATGGATAATTTCTGCAGACTAATAACCACATACTGCCATTTCTGGAATATGACTCAGATTTCTAAAGCAATATTACACAGAAACAACATATTACAAATTAGCATGTTTGCTAATAATGTATATATGTTTCTAAAGTATTCAGATGTCAACAAGCATAAGCAAAGTGCATTTTTATTAAAAAAATAAATAAACCAGGTATTTAGAATAATTATTGAACACATTGATATCACTAGTCATACATTTTCTATTATACTTAAAAAATATAAAACTAAAGGCAGAAAAGTTGCCAAGTATTGGTGAGTTATTCCTATGGCAAGTTTCTGCACATATAGGTATAATTTCTTCCATCCACATTACAGTTATGTAGCGCAATATTTGCTAATATGGCAAGTCACTTTTTCTCTCATCTTCCTGGATACAATAATCATTACTCTAATAATAACATATTTTCTTCAAGTTAATGTCATTTTTTAAATTAAAACTGGAAATGATAAAAAAGGCAGATAAAGGATATTTTATATTATATTAAATATAAATTTATAAACTATATGTCTAAACTGCTGTGTTTGCTACTGTTTCTTTTATTTGAACTTGTCATGAATCAAGAAATCATTCCGTCATATATAAAGTTATTTAAAAGTAACAAAAACTTTGGCTTTTTATGAAAAAGGAGAGCAAACACATGGTGGATTCTTCAGCAATAAATAATCATTTTTATTCTTTTGAAATTATTCTAATAATTGAAATGAAAGGAAAATAATAGCATCAAAATTAAATCCTGCCAATTAATTTTGACTTAGAATTTTGGGAATAATCAAGTCTCTAAAGGAACTTGTGAAATCTACATCAAGTCCTATACAAATAAATGATAGTTTTAATAACCTATTATAATAATACTATATTTTTATTTTTATAAAATGTTATTAATATTGTATAGTGAAAATTTTGAAATAAGTAAAAATATTTTTAGGAATATTTTCTACCATTAGATGTTGTGAAAGAGAAATTTGGGAGTTTGACTCAAAATATTACAAATCTAATCCTGTATATCACAGAATGAAAAGAATACTTGTGTATAATTCAGCCAGTATGATATATGTGGGAAAATAACATTTATTTTTAAGTTACATTGTAACAGGGTGAAATGCTGATCTCCCTGATTCCATGTTCTTCAAGCCTGCGTTTTTCCCATGCCCTTCATACAGACATACCAGTCATTAGAGAAAGTCTGCTTGTGACAGAAGTTAAAAAAAAAAATTCCCTCCCATCTACCATCCCCCCCAACCTCCCGCCCCCCGGGCCCCCCACCGTCCACTGCTTCATAAAAGAAGTCGGAACTCTGTACTTTCTAAGGGTGGATTTGAGGATTAGATCTACCCTCTTCTTTGTTGGTATCTTTTCAATCGACCAACCTTTCTTTATTCCAAAAGCTGGTACTTTGAGTTTTAGCCTTTTGAAGCATTGGACATACAGAATTTGGAACAGTAACAACACTGACTCAATAATTATATATTTCCACTTTCTTTTTTGCTATGTAAAAATAGATCAAAAGTAAGTGAAAGTAATGTTCATAAATTTGAATATTTTCATTTTTATACCTATCACAGATACTAGATATCAAAATCACTTTTCTATTAAAATGTCAGCTTATATCTGCCAGAGTAATTAGTTTGAATATCATTAAACTTGTAAATTATTACTTATATATTCACAGGTAAATCTCATGATCTGGAAAGTAAAAGTGTTTAACTTTAAAAAACTATAATTTAAATTAAAACATAAATTAAAATTCAATACATTTTAGGTATTAAAACTTCATTTAAAATAAATCTAAATGAAGACTCTATACATACAAATTAACTCATTTTTCTGGATATTAGTTACCTATCAGGGAAAAGAGAAAACAGAACTTTAATTTTTCTCCTTCTTAGGAAATCTGAATCCCACTATAAATGGACATAAAGCAAACTTTAGAAAAACAACATAAAGCATATCTTTCAAACATAGGCTCTAAATTAATCTTTATAATAACTCATCAAAATAGTCTGTCACTTTCATTTCCCTGAGGAGGGAAATCAGTCTTTGACACATTAGTCACTTCCACATTTTAGAAGCTGTTTGGTCTAGGGATTTAAACTCATTAGCTTGGGAGTCATTCAGTTTAGAAATAGTGCAGGCATTTTTAAAAATGGGATCATAGTAGTTTACCTCAAGGATCTCGTAAAGATTAAATGACTTTAAGTGTGTATCACTTAGAAATGTATCTGGCTCACGTTAAGTGCTCCATGATATCACTAATCATTAACAGCATTAGCCATCACTAATACTGGGCATCACCAAAGCTTGGATTAGATCAGACCCTGAACTCGCTATTCCAGCAGAGGCACACCACCAACCCCTTCCTTTGTAGTGCAGTGTGACATTGCTACGTAGAATATAGGAAATGTATATTAAGAAAGTCAGGTTCAATTTAACAAAATTAACACTAGTCACAATGAAAGGGACACCTGCTTGCTGAAGTTGATGTCACACAGGCAACTTTGACTTTTACCACTCTCTAAATATTTTGTATGTGCTGCCTTTGTGGGTGTACCCAGGAGGTATGTGAATTCTGTCCTGGCTTAAAATAGCTTTGTATATGCTAACTCTGATCCCTATAGATATTTTTGTATTATTCCTGTTAATATTTTTATTTGAAGGACATCATATATATTACAAAAAGCTTTTACAGGCATTATCTCCTAATCCATTCTATACTGTGACCATTAAAGTCTAGAAAGTTTAAATGACTTAACAAGTAAAGATACTAAAAGTTCAGAGATTTTTGAATTTCAAATTATAATATGTTTTCAAAAAACATAGCCATTCACGATTTGATTCGATTATGGATATTAGAATGAATATTCTAAGATTAAAATTCTTAGGTTCAGTGCTCTATGGGGAAGAGGTAAGTGGCTTTAATAAGGGGATGTGGGATAATTTCCCCCAGACACCACAGCACTAGCAGAATGATAGTTTCAAAGGACAAAAATTCTCCTTCTGAGCATCTCTCCTGGTACTAGAATTTACCTGATTCAGATGCAAATGTATTAACTGATACCTTAGGGCAAAACCAATGTTGTTTTTTGAGACTGTTTTAGGTAAGGGATACAATGGCCCCAACCAACTTCCTGTCCTTCCAAGGTGCTCCTCAGTTACAGAATCCATAACAATCTCCTTGTTTAAATCTACCATCAGCATAGCTTAAGCTCCTTGATTGACTTAATATGTGTTTGACTTAGCTTTCCACAGGATTTAGGAAGAAAAAAAAAAGAGCTTCAGTGAAGACAACTAATAGGCCATGTGGAAAAGTGCTGTGCACCTTCAAAGGAAGAATGCTTTTTCATATGATAATTTTTTAAGCTTATAAACAATATCATAAAATCAAAATAAACTTTTATCCTGGCATTTGATTTGCATTCATGATTTCTTACTATACTTGAATAAATTGTCCTTATTTTATTTGTTAATCTTCACCTGAGGATATGTTTATAGCTTTTAGAGGGAGAGGGAGAAAGAGAGAGATAAGGAGAGAGACATCAATCAGTTCCCTCTAGTACACACCCCAACCAAACAAATCTCAATCTAGCTATGTGCCCTAACAGGAAACCAAACCTGCCACTCTCTGGTGTATGGGACAAGCCCCAAACAACTGAGCCACCCAGCCAGCGTGGTCTTCATTATTATTTTGACTGATATCAGCATTTTCTCTAATATGTTATTATTGAAACAAACAGGAACTTTACTGCCATTAATTAACATTACTGGAAAGAGAAAAGTAAACAAATAAGCAATAGACAAATGAAACAAAATTTTATTTTCTTATAATATTATTAAAATGGATGACTTATGAAATCACTTGTTGAGATTAATAGCTTTATTAATAGTTATGACTCTTATCTTCCAGACTTCAATTCTAATATTTACCTGCTGATAATAATTAAATTACACTAAAAAAAAACAACCTTTCATCCATATTTAAAACCTTACTGGAAGAGTATATTATTTTCTGTAGAAAGGGCTTTCTAGTGGGGAAAAAAAATATACACTACTTCTCAGTACACATGTGGTCATTCATAGGGTTATGAACAGTAGGTATTAGAGCTGGTCATTCAGTCCTGCCTTCAAGAACTAATTCAAACAATCCTACTTTTCAATATCTCCAAAGAATGAAATTCTAATTTTCTACCCTTTAATACTCAGTATGTCAAAACTGTCCTTTGACCTTCTTTTTTGAAAACGGAATGTCTCACACTGTAGTTTTCACTGTTTTTGTTCTTAATCTTTGTTCACATGTGATTAAAAACAGTGGGTCATCACTTCTTAAAAAGTAACCCTTTACAGCCTCGAGAACAGCTGTAAACATACCTTTCTGCTTTCTGTTTATAAAGCCAAATCACGAACATTATTTTACTTCTCTCCATTGGTGCTGTTTTAGCTAGTTCATTATCTCAGTACCTTTTTATTTATTTGTCTGTTTGTTTGTTTATTTGAGAAAGAGAGAGAGGAAAGGAGTGATAGAGAGAGAAAGAGACAAATGTCAGTTTGTTGTTCCACCTATTTATGCATTCATGGGATGACACTTGTATGTGCTCTGACCAGGGATAGAACCCGCAACCCTGGCACATCAAGGAGATGCTCTAAGCAACTGAGCTACATGGCCAGGGTTATCTTAGTATCTCCTCACTGTAACCTATCCAACTTTTTCCTAATCCCTCAAGAAGTAAAATCCATAAATCAGCCAGAAAAGACTTGTATGAATCTGGCCAACTGGACCATTCTGAGGAACTTTTGTTTTTTCTGTCATTTTTCTACATAATAGTAAAACCATCAAAGACTGTATCAACAATAAATTACCTTTCACATATAAAAATGGCATTATTGTCATAAGGACATATAACAATATATAATTTTAAAATATATAATATATAAAATGTGGTATATATACATATATAATAATGAAATACATTTTAATGTAAATAACATTTTTGAGAAATACATTCTGAAAATAATTAATATGTTATAATTCAGAGCCATTATATATCTGGAATAAAACACGTTCTTCTTTCATTTTATATGTAATTCTTTTCCATTCTGACATGTAAAAAGCTATCTGCCCCTTAGTATTCATTGTATCAGTTCATGTTTCTACATCATTAACCTTGATTTTATATAAATACAAAGCATTTAGGTATTATTCTATCCAAAATAAGTTTTTATTTCTGCCATCAAATTTGATGAAACTCTTAGTTAATGCCCATATTTGATCAATTACATAGCAATTATTTTATTAGTTCTCAAATTATCAGCTCAATTAATAAATATAGTCTATGTCAATTTATTTTTTTTGTTTAGATGGTTACTGAATCAAGCCAGTAAGCCACGGCAAGTGAACTAGGGAAATAGACAGATAGCTGAATATATTGGATGAGCAATTTATAGCCACATACAAGTCACCTCCCTGGAGAGAGCATCTAGGTCTCAGATGTATGCTGCTCCAAGCCCAGAAAAGCAGGAATATCAGGTGGGTGATGCCAGGACCAGCTGAAGTGACTAATGACCTCCCCCCAATTCTGGCACCGACCAATCAGTAGAGACTATGACCCTGAAAAAGCACACCTGGAAAACTAATGAATATTTTGCTGAAACCCTCGCCTGTGGCCCGGGGCAGACCCGCTCAGGGCCAGGTCACCTGTCCAGTAACAGTTATGACTTTTCTTCATTTGAAAGCATTTCTCTAGAGAACAGAAATGTAGGGGAAGACAAACCAGACAAAATGAAGTTTAAGCATTTGTTTAATTCTATTATGTTGTGTTTGCACATATTGTCCTTAGGGTCATTCTGACAAAATGTCGATGCAGATTCCACCTGCAAGTCATTTACTGTTGATGAGATTAAGCTGGGCTGGAGCTGTGAACTCACACCTGGCTCTGGTGTCACCTTCTGTCTCACTTCTATGTCACAGAAAAATGCTTTCAAGTCACCAGGGTCCCAGGATTCTACACTTGATGATCAAAAGTCAAATTGTAGGGTGGATAAAAGAAGACAAAAGAGAGAGAGGGTGGCCGGGAAGCTGGTTGACTGACACTGTGGGCAGAGTGATGCTGTTCTCTGGGTCGAGTTTGTAGTGCTTCCCTAACTCATTACAGTGTGTGCAAGCTTAGATCCTCTCCAAGCAGAGCCTGAAAATTGACATAGTAAGGACAACACATCATAGTCGAATAAGAAATAATGAATCTCTTACTTTCACATGTCATCTTTGTGCAGGGGCCATGGTAATCTCTGTATTGTTTTAATTTCAGTATATGTGCTGCCCAAGTGAACACATGAATCCATTAATTTTAGCACTTTAATGACATTTTACACTCAGTGTGTTGACCAACTAAAGTGTCATTACTCCTTTGTCTCTAAATCAAAAAGCTGAAGCCTATAAAAAGTGTATTACACAAAAATAGATTCCTGATATGATTTACAAATTCTATGAGAACTTCAAAAGGAGAATACTATTTGAATCATACTGTTTGAATTATTTGATTTCAAAGGTATGTTATATTAAGTTTTTAAAATAAAATTGCCTATTATAGGCAATATCTATTTTTAAAATTTAATTGCATTTTTTACATTAACTTTTAGTCCCGTTATACCCTCCTCCCTCCAGTAATCACCACACTGTTGTCCATATCCATGAGCCCTTTTTCCTTTTTGCTCAATCTCTCCACCCCCTACTAAAAGGTCCCACATAGCAACAGAGATCCTGAGAAAGAACAAAGTTGGAGGAATCACACTACCTAATACCAAAGTGTACTACAAGGGCATAGTAATCAAAACAGCATGGTGCTGGCATAAAAACAGACACATAGATCAATGGAACAGAATAGAGAGCCCAGAAACAAATCCATCCCTTTATAGTCAACAATACACTTTTGGAAGAAGCTATCTGCAGTACATGCATGTCCTTGTCTCCCCCACTGTTATACAGCTTAAGCAGATACAGCAATGAGTTGTAGGAATTGCAAAGGATGCAATTACTAACCAGTTACTATCCTCAAAAGAATTTTCCTAATTAAATGCAGTGGAGAAAAAGCAGCACCCTGTGGGTCAACTGACCAGGGTTATATTCCCAGCCCCAGGGAATCCATGCCACCTGAGTTCCCCAGTGCATCGATAGACTTCTCTATAAGATGTGGTTGCTGAGAAATATGCCAGTGAATTACAGATATCTCATATCTAGGACAATCTTTATTTCTCGTTCTATAAAGTATATGGTTGTAATGGAACTGATACCACACCCAGAGGATAGTAACCTTCAAGAGGTACAAAAATAGTAAAATACAGGGCATCACCTATATCTAACATTATTCTCTTAACATCCAACCATTGCTCAAAAGACTGTGCCTTCTGATTCCAAAGATGAAAGGAATACCTCATTTAAATACTTATTTGGACTAAGGTAAAACACATCTAGGTCTTTACATTTCTCAGAAAGTCACATCATTCAGAAAATGGGCATTGGAACTGTGATGAATAAAGGAAAGAAGCTGCCTTGGTGGACATGACTGACTCCACGTTAGGATGACTCACATTTCAGGAGAAATTTGGAGACAGAAATCATTAGCTTTTAGTCAATGTCTATTAAGTGTCCTTTCTTATATACTTATTCACACCCATAAGCCTAGAAGATAGCTATAATTATAATTCCTGATTTACAGATAAGGATCTGAAATAAAGATAAGTAATTTATCAGTTATATGTTGCTGAGAATTAATGGGTCCAAACGGGGGTCAGAAGTCAAGCACAGATAGCCTGATTCAGATTCATACTGTCAACATGTCACCACTCTTTCCGTCAACCAACTAACCTGATAATCATGTTAATATGGCACACAGAAACAAAATTACAATAGTTAGTACACAATAAATGGCTGAAGTAAAAGAAATGTCAGGGGGATAAAAATAAAAGTACTGCAGTAAAATTATCTATTGAAATAAAGGTAACCATAAATCTATTCCTCAGACCCACCTCAGTTCCTATTAAGTCCACTGGCTGTTGTCCAGAGCAAATGATGATACAGTAGGACAATGAAAAATTTACACAGTGGTGTGAAAACAAAATTGAACTATATTCAATGTTTTTTTTAATATATATCAAAAAGTAAACTATTATTTACAAAACATCATAATCAATATGTCCGCAGTACAAAATGTAAAACACACATACATACACGTTGGAAGGGAAAACATTTCACAAGAGTTCATCACTTCCTTCTTTATCACCCTTTGTTGACCACAATAAATTGAAACGCTATAATAAATTTTCTTAAATTCTTCTTAAAAATTAGGAACAAGGTAAATTTTGACATGATCCAGCTGTTGATTAATGTAATCCCAAAGGTAAATATAAATGTTCCTAATTTTATTTTTTATAAAAATGTGTTAATTGACCCCTAGCTGGTGTGGCTCAGTAGACTGAATGTGAACCAAAGGGTAGCTGGTTCGATTCCTAGTCAGGGCACATGCCTGGGTTGCAGGCCAGGTCCCCAGTGGGGGGCGTGCGAGAGGCAACCACATATTGATATTTCTCTCCCTCTCTTTCTCCCTCCCTTCCCTTCTGTCTAAAAATAAAATAAATAAAACTTTTTTTAAAATGTGTCAGTTGAAAATAGAACCACAAGCATGGAAACTTGAAACAGACTGAAAGTGACCAGAGGTGATGAGGGAAGGGAATAATGGTAGAAAGAAGGGGGAGGGGCTAGACAAAGAACATGCATGAATGACCCACAGACATGGACAACAGTGTGAGAACTGACTGTAGGAGTGAGGGGTGGGATGGGTGGAAGAGGGCACAGGGGTAAAAATTGGGACAACTGTAATAGAATATGTAATAGAATAACAATAAAAAATGATTTAAAAAAGAAAAAAGAAACCATTCCAGAGCTGATCAAAGATTGTTTTCTCTTATAGCTGTGACATAATTTTAAAGCTGCCAGGCTGAAAGGAGAAAAATCAGACACCAAAATCTAAATACATAAATTCAATTTACTATATTAGGTTCATATACATCTTTCAAACCATGAAACTTGACCTACTCCACAGCTCATTTCTAAGAGTATAAATGTCTTGACATCTTTAATGTAAACATCACAGACCTATAAAGCCATACTTAAAACATATAGGTTAGTATGGACAGAGAGTAGCATGGTCCAGAAAGCCCAAGTCTTATACGTTCCTCTACACAGCAGTTAAGTGGTTGCCAGACAGACCACATCTAATCTTCACCTTTCTACTTTGTAGAGTGAGATGTTGAGCAAGAGGCTCGATCTAGTCAACCCTATTAAATATGCAAATGACAAGTAACAGAATGTTGACAGTGTTCAACATGTGTTGCTAAGTCCCTGTAAGAAAAATTATTATTCATAGAAATTGATATTCTAAAAATAATGAAAAAATAGTGAGAATAATCTTTTATCAATTAAAATGTACAACAGCAAAAACATAGTCATTATTAATAATACTTAACTGATGCGATTGAATACTGGTAATACTGGAATATGAACTATGCCACAGCATAATTTTTAAAAAAGACAATGTAAATAAATTTGAAGGACATTTCAACACTTTTCTGAAATATTTTTTAAAAGATACATGGTTTCAGAAGAGGCTGACACCTGGTTCTTATGGTATTAAAACTATATTTTTACTTTAAAAAATTATATAAAATTGTGGAAATCCAAACAGTTTTAAGATTTCATACGACAGTAAACTTACAGGGACTTGAAGGAATTTAAACTAAAGAAAGGATTCCAAATAATTCCCTTCTTTAAAAAATGAATTATTGAGATTGGCACAAACTGACTTGCTGACAAAACCAATTATCTAGCTTTCTCCATACACGGAGGATATGTTCTAACTACCTATACAAAATTTCACTAACCAGAAAATTATTATAGAAGATAAATTGCTATTTATTTTAAATGTTTTAACATTTTTTAATTTATTCATAATTCATTAATATCATATACATTTAATTTGGAATATGTAAGAAAGATATACTCTCATATTTTATTTAAAACACCAGAGCAAATTAGAATGTTAGGATTTAAAATAGAAATGCTCCCTGGTGCTTATTTTCAGAATGGTATTTCTTCTAATTCAGATTGAAGGGGAATAGATTTTTGCAACATGAAGTTGTAATAATTTATAAACATAGTGCTCTTATACCAACTTATTTGGGGAAAGAATGCCCCATCAAAATTACATATCAGGAAATGCAGAGATAAGTTTAAGGTTTGTTTGAAAAACAAGGTTAGATATCTTGTGTATTAAATTCTTAAAAAAAAAAAGGGATGAATCATTTTATTACCACATCTCATTATCAAGAGATATTTCTATGGTGTCAGTAAGGACCTTGATTTGCTTTAGAAGCTTCATGAAAACATCCTAAGGTTGTGATTTTATTATGAAAAAGACAGACAGAATGAACATAGGGTTGCTGGAGGATCCAAGCTGGCAGAGAGTAAGTGGAAGGTAAATAAACCTCCTCCCCAGCCCAACCTGGAATTAGAACTAAACTGTACAGAAATCATCCTGAATAACCAACTAAACACTAGCTGGACAGAAGCATTATAACCAAGGACAGACAGAAGAAACTGCTTCACCACAAGATTGCTAGGGAGTGCAGGGGAGGTATGAGGAGGCTGGCTGGGCTCCCATTGGTGGCAGCTGAAGCTCTTGAGGGATATTTCAGCAGCTAGGGTGTTCTCCCTGAGAAGTATAGGGCCTAAAGCCCAAGCTGGGATCCCCACCAGAGCCAGAAAGGAATGCAGATAACAATCAGCTGTGAAAAGCAGCAGGGTTTCTGTCTGCCAGGGAGGTATGGCTGGAGACACAGAGAGCCCCTTAAAGAGCCAATGCACAAAATTCTGTTTGCAGCCACTTACCCTAGGCTCAGGCAGAGGGAGGTCAGAGTGGACTAGAGATGTCTGAGAAGAGTCTGGGGTCATTGGCTCTAAGAAAGAACTGGAGGCACAGTTGCCAAGATTGCTGTACTGAGTCATCCCCCAAACTACAGAAGCCATCTTCTCAGGCACAGCTCTCCTCTCCAAATGGCATCAGCCTGAGGGGAAGTAATAGCCCCACCTGTAGGAATTACTCAGCCCCACCCTGTGGTGCTTAAGCCAGGCTATTAATTATAGCTAGAGTCTATATAATTGATAAGTTTAACAATTATACAAAGAAGCTGCCAAAATAGGAAGACAAACAGAACCCAAATGAAAGAATAGGAGAATTCTCCAGAGGAAGAAACTAAATGCAATGGGGGCAAAAAGTTTACCAGATAGAGAGATTTGAGTAATGATTATTATAAGGATACTCAACAGCATGAAAAAAGACATAGAAGCCATAAAAAGGATCCATCAGAAAAAAAGAATGCAATATCTGAAATATATAATATACTAGAAAGAATAAGCAGTAGGTTAGATGAAGCAGAGGATCGAATCAGTGATTTGGAAGACAAGGTAGAAAAAAAACACAGCCAGAGATGCAAAAAGGAAAAATAACTTTTTTTTTTAATGAGGAGAGCTTAGAAACATTTTGGAAAACGTAAAACATAGCAACATCCGCCACATGGGAATATCAGAAGGAGAAGACAGCAAGCAAGGGATCAAGAACCTAGTTTAAGAAATAATTACCAAAACTTCCCTAATCTGTTGAAGGAAAAAGATACACAAATCCAGGAAATTCAGAGTCCCAAACAACACAGACCTGAAGAGGCCTATACCTAGAGACATCATGCTTAAAAAGACAAGGCTTAAAGACAAGGCTTAAAGACAAGGAATGAATCCTAAAAGCCACAAGAGAAAAGAAGGTAGTTATATTAAGGGAACACCAACTGATTGTCATCTGATTTCTAAACAGAAACATTTCAGGCCAGAAAGGAGTGGCATGAAATAGTCAAGTTGATTAAAAGGACCTACAACCAAGGCTACTTTACCCAGCAAGGCTATCATTTCAAACTGAAGGGGACAAAGTTAAAGAAGTTTAACACCAAACCAGTACTGCAAAACTGTTAAAGGGCTTGCTTTAAGAAGGAGATGAAAAAGAGAAAGAAAAAAAAAAAGAAGAAAATAGTCTAACAATAAAATGGCATTAAAATGTGTATGTATCAATAATCACCTTAAACATAAGTAGCTTAAATGCTCCAACCAAAACACATAGAGTAGCTGAATGGATAAGAAAACAAGACACACTCTGCCTCCAAGAAATCCATCTCGGTCTGAAAGATAGACACAGACTAAAAGTAAAAGGATGGAAAAAGATATTTCATGCAAATGGAAAGGGAAAAAAAAAGCTGGGGTAGCAGTACCTATATCCAAAAAAACAGACTTTAAAATCAAGGCTATAGTAAGAGACAAAGAAGGACACTACAAAATGATAAATGGGACAATCCAACAAGAGGATATAACCTTAATTAACATTTACGCACCCAATATAGGAGCACCTAAATATGTGAAGAGATTCTGTTAGACATAGAGAGAGAGATCCACAGAAATACAGTCATAGTTGGGAATTTTAACACCCTATTTTATTCAATGGATAGACTTTCCAGATAGAAAGTCAACAAGGAGACAGTGGCCTTAAATGACACTAGATCAAATGGATTTAATTGATACCTTCAGAGAATTTCACCCCAAAGCAGCAGAATGTACATACTTCTCAAGTGCACATGGAATGTTTTCTAGGACAAGACTGCATGTTTCAATAAATTTAAGAAGATTGAAATCATATTAAGCATCTTCTCTGATCACAATGCTATGAAACTAGAAATCAATCACAAGAACACTTAAAAACACACAAGGACATGGAAGCTAAAGAACACTGTTATTAAATAATGAATGGGTAAACAATGAGATCAAGGAAGATATCAAACAATACCTTAAAACAAATGGAAATGAGGACACAACAACCCAAAATCTGTGGGACACTGGGAAAGCAATCCTAAGAGGGAAATTATAACATTACAGGCCTATCTCAAAGAAACATGAAATAACTCATATAAATAACCTAATTTCATACCTACTGGTACTTGAAAAAGAACAACAAACAAAGCCCAAAGTAAGTAGAAGGAAGGAAATAATAAAGATCAGAGCACAAATAAACAAAATAGAATCTAAACAAATGATACAAAAGATGAATTAATCCAAGAACTGTTTCTTTAAAAAGATAAACAAGCTAAACAAATCTTTAACTAGACTCATCAAGAAAAAAAGAGAAAGGACCCAAATAAATAAAATCAGAAATGAAAGAAGAGAGATAACAACTGACACCAAGGAAATAAAAAGGATTATAAGAAAATATTATGAAAAAATATATGCCAACAAACTGGACAACCTGGATGAAATGGTTTAATTCCTAGAGACATACATTCTTCCAAAACTAAATCAAGAAGAATAAGAGAATCCGAGTAGACATATTACACCTAGTGAAATAGAAGCAGAAATCAGAAAACTCCCAACAAACCAAAGACCTGGACTAGATGGCAAACATAGCAAGAACTAACACATGTCCTTCTTTTTCATAAAATTCAAGAAGAGAGAAGGCTCTCAAACTCATTTTATGAGGTCAGCATTATCTTAATTCAAAAACCAGATAAAGACACAAAAAGAAAGAAAATTATAAGCCAATATCCCTGATGAACATAGATGCTAATATCCTCAACAAAATATTAGCAAACTGAATAAAGCAATGCATCGAAAAGGTCATACATCATGATCAAGTAGGATTTATTCTGGGAAATAAAGGTTGGCATAACATTTGCAAAGCAATAAATGTGATTCACCACATAAACTAAATGAAAGATAAAAACCACATGATCATATCAATAGATGCAGAAAAAGGTTTTGATAAAAACTCTCAGCAAAGTTGGACTAGAAGGAACATACCTACATATACTAAAGCCTATATATTACAAACCCACTGCCAGCATCATACTCAATGGGCAAAAACTAAAAGCATTCTCCTTAAGATTGGGAACAAGACATCCTCTCTCATTCAACACAGTACTTGCATTTCTAGCCACAGCAGTCAGACAAAAAGAAATAAAAGGCATCTAAATTGGAAAGGAAGCAGTAAAACTGTCATTATTTGCAGAGGACATGATGCAGTACATTGACACACCCAAAGATTCCACCAAGAAACAAGTAGAACTGATAAATTAATCCAGCAAAGTAGCAGTGAACAAAATTAATGTGTGCATTAATTTTGAAATCAGTTGCATTTTTACATGCCAGTAATATACTAACAGAAAGGGAAATTAGGAAAACAATCCCATTCATAATTGCTACAAAAAATAAAATACCTAGGAAAAACCTAACCAATGATGTAAAAGACCTGTACTTGGACAATCACGACACTAAAGAAAGAGACTGAAAAAGATACAAATAAGTGGAATCACATGCCATGTTCATGGATAGGAAGAATGAACATCATTAAAATATCTATACTACCCTAGCATTCTATAGATATAACATAATTTCTGTCAAGATTCCAATGACATATTTCACAGAAATAGACCAAATATTTCACAAAAGGCAACATAGCAACAGCAATCCTGAGAAAGAAGGACATAGTTGGAGGAATGACACTAATATCAAACTCTACTATAAGGCCATAGTAATCAAAATAGCATGGCACTGGCTTAAAAAACAGACACATAGATCAATGGAACAGAGAGCCTAGAAACCTTCTTATACCACACACAAGAATAAATTCAAAATGTATCAAAGGCTTAAATGTTAGACCCAAAACTATAAAAAATCCTAGGAAAAATCATAGGCAGAGAAATCTTGGACATCTCTTTTAGCAATATTTTATCAGATAATATCTCCAGAGGCAACAGAAACAAAAGAAAAAAATAAATAAACGGAAGTACATCAAACTAAAAAGTTTTTGCCCAGCAAAGAAAATCATCAACAAATAAAAAGACAACCCACCCACAGAATGGGAGAACATATTTGCTGATACATCTGATAAGGGGTTAATATTCAAAATTTATAAAGTACTTACAAAACTCAACACACACACACACACGCACACACACACAAACCCTCCAATTTAAAAATTGGCAAAGGACTTTAATAGACACTTTTCTGAAGAGGATATGAAGAGCCAGTCAGAGAAAGACAAATACTATATGATTTCACTCATATGTGGAATCTAATGAACAAACTGAACTAACAAGGAAAATGGGGACAGACTCATAGATGGAGAGCAGGATGACAGCTAGTGGGGTAGGAGGTTAGTGGGTAGTAGGACTGAGCAAAAAGGATAAAGGACTCATGGACATTGATAAAAGTGTGGTGATTGAGGGGTATGAGGGCACTAAGTGGTAATGGAAAAACACAATTAAAAATTTTAAAAAGTAATAAATAAAAGCCAATTTAACAAATAGGTACTCAAAAGTGGAAAGAAGAAGTAAAACTGTTGTTATTAAGTATCTGCCAGGTGATATAATACTGTAATATTGAGAACCATAAAAAATCCACCAAAAAAAACTTATTAGAACTGATAAGTAAATTCAGTAAACTAGTAGGATACACAATTAATATTCAGCAATCAGATGACTTTAATATACCATAAATGAACTATGAGAAAGGGGAAATAATTCAATCCCATTTACAATAGCCTCAATAAAATACTTGGAGTAAATTTAGCTAATGAGGAAAGGAGCTGTACTCAGAAGGTTATGATACTGTGGAAAGAAATTGAAGAAAATAAAAATAAATAAAAGCATATGCTGTGTTCCTGGATAAGAAGAACTAATATCAATAAAATGTCCATATTACCAAAAGAAATCTATAAATTCAGCACAATTCCTATCAAAATAGTGATGGTATAGTTCACTGAATGACAACAAATAATCTAAAAATTATGGAACGACAAAATATCCCAAGTAACCACTGCAATCTTGAGAAAGTAGAACAAAGTTGAAGGGATCACACTATCTGACATAAAACTATACTACAAGGCCATAGTGATCAAAATAACGTGGTGCTGGCATAAAAACAGACATATATCTCAATGGAACAGAATAGAGAGTCCAGAAACAAACCCATCCCTATATGGTCAATTCATATTTGAAAAAGGAGGCAATAATATACAATGGGGTAGTTATTATTCAATATATGGTGCTGGAAAAAAACCTGGACTGATACATTAGAAAATGGAGCTAGACTAAATTAAAAATGAATTAAGAACTTAAATATAAGAATCAAAGTCATGAAACTCCTAGAAGAAAACATAAGCAGTAAAATCTGTGACATTTATCTTAGCCATGTATTTTATGATATATTACTTGGACCAAGAAACATAAGAAAAAGTAATCAAATGTGACTACATCACACTAAACAGTTTTTGCACAGCAAAGGAAACCATCAACAAAATGAAAGGGCAACCTTCTGAAGGGGAAAATGTGTTCACCAATGATATATCTGATGAGGTTAATATCCAAAATTTATAAAGAACTCATACTACTCAACAAAAAGACACATACTCACAAAAACAAAGTTAAAAAATGGGCAGACAACCTGAATAAATATATTTTCATGGGTATGTAAAGTACCCCAGAGGGAATATAGTCAATAATATTGTGATAATTATGTATGCTGCCATATAATGAAAATATCTGGAGGAACACTTTGTAAATTATATGATTGTCTCGCCACTATGTTGTACACCTAAAATCAATACAAAAATTATTTAAAGTAGTTTTCTGAGTACAAGTCTTTTACCTCCATGGTTAGGTTTATTCCTAGGTACTTTATTTTTCTTGTTGCTATAGCAAATGAGATATCTTTCCTCATTTTTGTTTTTGATATTTTGTTGGTGGTGTACAAAAATCCCTTCAATTTCTGGATATTCACTTTGTATCCCACTGTTTTGCCAAATTCACTTCTTAGGTTGAGTCGTTTTTTGATAGAATCTATAGGGTTTTCTATGTACACTATCAAGTTGTCTGCAAACAATGACAGTTTTACTTCCTCGTTTCCAGTTTGGATGCCGTTTATTTCTTTTTTTTGTCTGATGTCTGTGGCTAGGACTTCCAATATTATGTTTAATAGAAGTGGTGAAAACATGTATCCCTGTCTTGTTCCTGATCTTAGTGGGAAAGCTTTTAGTTTTTGCCCATTGAGTATGAAGTTGGCTGTAGTTTCCTCCTATATGGCATTTATTACATTGAGGGATGCTTACTTTACTCCCACTTTGCTGAGTGTTAGTCATAAAACTACCCAACACTGAAAAAAGAAATTAAGAAGGACACAAATAAATGGAAGCATATATACTGTTCATGGATTGGAGGAATTAACATGATGAAAATGTCCATCTACCCAAAGCAATTTATAGATTCAATACAATTCTTATTAAAATGCCAATTATAATGTTACATATAGAACAAACATTTCAAAAATTTATATGGAACCATAAATGTCCCGAATAGCTGCAGCAATTTTGAGAAAGAAGAATAAAGTAGGAGGGATCACAATACCTGATGTCAAACTATATTACCAGGCTGCTGTAATCAAAACAGTCCAGTACTAAGAACAGACACATAGATCAATAGAATAGAACAGAGAGCCCAGAAATAAACTCATGTCTCTATAGTCAATTAGTATTCAACAAAGTGGGTAGAAGCATTAAATGGAGTAAAAATAGCCTCTTCAACAAATAGTGTTGGGAGATCTGGACATGCAAAAAAATGAAATTAGGGTGCCAACTTACACCATACGCAAAAATAAACTCAAGATGGGTAAAAGGCTTTAATATAAGTCGCAACACCATAAAAGTCCTAAAGGAGAACATAGGCAGGAAAATCTCAGATATTCCATGCAGTAATATTTTCACTATGTCCCCTAGAGCAAGGGGCATAAAGGAAAGAATAAACGAATGGGACTTCATCAAAATAAAAAGCTTCTGCACGGCTAAAGAAAACAGCAGCAAAATGAAAAGGGAACCAATCATATGGGAAAATATATTTATCAACAATACATCAGACAAGGGTTTGATCTCCAAAATATATAAAGAACTCACACAACTCCACACCAGGAATACAAGCAAGCCAATTAAAAAATGGGCAAAGGACCTGGAGGTTTCCAATCATTTTTGTTTGTTCTTAAGTAGTGGCACACATTTCTATCATTTATATATTATTATTATTATTTTATGTGATATTTTTTGCATTGTATTTTCTATGTCGTATCTGAACATATTTATCAAATATTTTAAATACTTTTGCATGATTTCTGAAATCTATCTGATGATTGTTAAAATTTTTCTTTGTCTTTTTATTTTATAAATCTTTGTTTAATCTTATTGTATTTTTTCCATTATCATTATTCCCCTTATAATCCCCACCTGCAGCAATCACCACACTGTTGTCCATATTCGTGAGTCCTTTATCCTTTTTGTTCAATCCATCCACCCGCTATCCTTTCCCTGCCAGCTGTCATCCTGCTCTCCATCTATGAGTCTGTCCCAATTTTCCTTGTAAGTTCAGCTCATGAGATTCCACATATGAATGAAATTGTTTGGTATGTCTTTCTCTGACTGGCTTATTTCATTTAGCATAATGTCATCTATACTGTCGCAAAGGGTAAAATTTTCTTCTTTTGGCAGCTGAGAAGTATTCCATTGTGTAAATGTCCCATAGTTGTTTTATCCACTCATATACTGGTGGATACTTGGGCTGCTCCCATATCTCGGCGTTTGTAAATAATCCTGCAATGAACACATAGGAGTGTTTATGTTCTTTCGAATTAGTATTTTGGGTTCATTCGGATATATCCCCAGAAGTGGGATAGCTGTGCCAAAAGGCAGATTCATTTTTAATTTTTCGAGGTATCTCCATGCTGTTTTCCATAGGGGCTGCACCAGTCTGCATTCCACCAACAGGACAAAAGGATTTCCCTTTCTCCACATCCTCACCAGGTCTTGTTATTCTTTGAATGTATAGTAAATATCACCTGTGAAGCTATCAGGTCCAGGACTTTTGTTTGCTGGGAGTTTTTTGATTACTGCTTCTATTTCATTAGTTATAATAGGTCTGTTCAGATTTTTTTTATCTTCTTGATTTATTTTTTTAAAGATTGTATGTTTCTAGGAATTTATCCATTTCTTCCAGATTATCCAGTTTGTTAGTATATAGTTGTTTATAAGCGTTTCTTATAATCCTTTGTATTTCTGAGGCATCTGTTGTTACTTCTCCTCTTTAATATCTGATTTTATTTACTTGGGTCTCTGTCTCTTTTTTTCCCTGATGAGTCTAGTTAAAAGGTTATTAATCTTGTTTATCTTTTCAAATAACCAAGTGTTGGTTTCATTGATCTTTTGTACTAATTTGTAACTCTGTTTCAGGAATTTCTACTCTGATCTTGATTATTTTTTCCTTGCACTCATTTTGGGTTTTGTTTTTTCTTTTTCTAGTTCCTTCAAGTGTAAGATTATTTAGTTTATTTGAGATTTTTCTTGATTTTTGAGGTAGGCTTGGATTGTTATGAATTTCCTTCTTAGAATTTTTTTTTTGCTGTGTCTGACAAATTTTGTGTTGCTGGGTTTTCATTTTCACTTATCTCAAGGTAACTATTGATATCTTCCTTGATCTCATTCTTAACTCATTTATTATTTAGTAACATGTTTTTTAGCTTCCAAGTGTTTGTTTCTTTTTCAGTTTTTTCTTTTAGTTGATTTCATGTTTCATATCGTTGTGGTGGAGAAGATGCTTAATATGATTTCAAATCTTTTTAAATTTATTGAGACTTGTTTTGTGCCCTCACATGTGGTCTATCCTAGGGAATGTTCCATGCAAAAATGAAAAGAATTTACATTCTGCTACCTTGGAGTGAACTTCTCTGAAAATATTAATTAAATCTATCCTATCTAGTATGTTATTTAAGGCTATTGTTTCTGTGTCAATTTTTTTTTGTTTGGTTGATGTATCCATTGATGCTGGCAGCTTGTTAAAATCCATTACTATGACTGTATTATTATCAATCTCTCCCTTTATTTCCAAGATTTGCTTTATATATTTATGTGTTCTTATGTTAGGTGCATAAATGTTTACAACGGTTATATCTTCTTGTTGGATGGATCCATTTATTATAATGTATTTATTTATCTCATTATAGCCTTTGTTTTAAAGTCTATTTTGTCTGACATAAGTACTGATATACCAGCTTTATTGTGTGTTTCCATTTGGATGAAATTTCTTTTATCATTCTTTTACTTTTAGTCTGTGTGATTCTAATGTGATCCTCTTGTAGACAGCATATATATGGGTCTTATTTTCTTATCCATTCAGCCACTCTATGTTTTATAATTGGAGCATTTAAGTGACTTGCATTTAATGTAATTATTGATAGCTAAGTATTTATTCCCATTTTATATTTTATATCTATGTTTCTCCTTTTTTTCTCCTCTTCTTAAAGACCCTTTTATATTTCTTGTAACACTGATTTAGTGGTAATAAACTCTTTTAGATTTTTTCTTTTCAGAAAAGCTCTTTATTTCTCCTTTAATTTTAAATGACAGTATTTATGAGTAGAGTAGTTTTGGTTGTACAGTCCTGCATTTATCACTTTAAATATATCATGCCAATCATTTGAAGAGATGATCAAAGAATAAACAACATCACAAAAACACAGGGGTAAAGATACTATAAAACTGTGTTACACAGTGATTAAAAATATAATGACCTTTTTATAAATTTAATAATTTTGTGGTATTTGTCCACTTATAAAATTATTCAGTACTGTAATTTTTTCTCATTCTTAATATTCACTTTTGAGACTAATTTTGTATTTGTAATATTGCACATTAAAAAAAAACTTATTAAGCCTCAACATTGAAAAAATGATAGGTTTCACAACATCTGGACTCATTCGTCTTGATCAACACCCGAAGGCTTCTAATAGTAAGTGTACCCAATGCTGAGACTTAGTGTGGTATTGGTCAATTTTCTGGAGAATACTGGTTTTTCCACTTTAAATAAAATATCTGTTGACCACTCCTTCTTCTTCTAGGTTCTCTAAAAATTAACAAAATTTTAGTTCTTTCTTTTCTATCCTCCATGTTGTTTCATACTATAATTGTTCAATCATAAGTTTCAGATATTTAACATCTTAAATTTCTATTTGACATGTCAGTACATAGCTGTGTACACTGTTGAAAATTTAGACCTCTGGGATGAGGTGTGGGCATACCATATTAGGTATGGTCATCAGAATAAAAGTGTTGGTTCCCTAGTATATCAGAGCACAAGATCTATTACAATAGGAATTCCTGGCCTTATGCAAGAGCAAGGGGCCATCTATTAGGATAGAGCTACATGGATATTTGCAATGCTGAGTTAGCTTGTCAGTAGGAAATAAAATCACCACCTAAGAGTGACAATGAGATGTAGATGTTAATTTTCAGAAAATGAAAGAAATTTAACATAGGTTATGGTAGATTAGGCAAAAAGATTGACTTAAAAAATATAGCATGTCTATGAGGTAGAATGAAAGGTTTTTTGAAGTTTAGCCTAGAGTTCAAAACATGATATGTCTTTTTCCAATTAAGTTCAGCTCCAGTGACATGTTAGAAAGTTAGATCTCAGGTAAACAGGACACCAAAAGCAGTGCCATAGTACCAGCCTCTGTAGACATGTGTGGCGACTGACTACGGGCCTCTATGCAATCTTCTACTCAAGCCCCTCTCCTCTTCTCCACACCTCTCCAGCCCTTGTTTTGAATGTGTCATCTCTGACCAGTATCTTTGCAGCAGCCCCTGATATGCCCCTCTGTGACCCCTCCAGTCACATCTCATATTGGACCTAGAAGACTCTATTGAGAAAGGAAATCTCTGTCACTCCCCTTCTTGAAATACGTCAGTGGATATCTCCTCTTCAAATAAGGTCCATATGCCTTATTATTTTCTTTTAACAGCTTTCCCCCACACAAACATTAACACAAACCTCATACCTAAGCAGCCTATAGCCAAGTGGAACATTTTTTAGTCATTCAAATGTACCCTTCTTTTACACCTTGGCAAGTTTACACACTACATCCTATGCCCAGAAAGTTTTTTTCTCAACCTTCTCACTAAACTCTATTCCCAACCCAACACATCTACATTTGTTGGGTCCTTTACTAATCATTTAGATTCTAAGTTCATTTAAGGCCTTCTCTACAATGCCTTTCCTAAATTCCCCTACTGCGAGGCTTTTTGTTAGCTTAAGCTCCTTGTACAGATGTGTTAAATCCAATACTTACTGGAGTGTTTGGCACCTAGAGAGTACTTAATAAATATTTATAATATGAATTAATAAAGAAAAAAGCATTCACAAATTAATAAATTGCTAATTTTTACAATAACCTATGTATGCTTAATTAGCCCCATTGAACAAATGAAGAAAGTAAAGGTTATGCTGACTAATACATATATAAAAGATAATGTCATTTTTTTAACGGGATTTTCTCTCATCAGTACCAGGCTATCTTTCCATTCTATCAATGCTTACAACGAGAGAAAGGGGTAATATAGTATAACATGTAAAAGCACAGATTTTTGAGACAGATTGCAAGATTTAAATTCTTAGCTCTGATATTTACTAGTTATGTTTTCTTGCACTTTGTCTTAAACTTCTTTTGCCTCAGTTTTCATACCTGTAAAATAGGAATGATAACTTCCTTATAGTGGTATTGTAATGATTAAATAAATTATTACATAAAACCCTTAGAGCAATAACTGGCACATACATATGAGCTGTATATACTGTATAATGATTATTTCATCATCTTTGTTATTACAGAGGGTTTTCCCAATTAGTAGTACCAGGTGAGACATTCTGTTATCCAGATTACTAAACTGTGCTTTTAAATTTGCTTTATTTAAAGGATCCTTTTCTCGAGAAAGAAATCTACAACTCACACAACTTGAAGGGAACTTCTACTTCACAGTAGTAGGGTGGTTATTAGAAGCTCCATTTGAGATTTGCTACCCAAACCCAGTTTGCATTCTAAACTCAAGACAAATATCTGAGACTAGGCTTCTTGTCAAACTAATGATCCTCTGGGCACTGATATGCATGTGGGAAAATAATTCATCTAGCACTCAGTCTTATGTGTACTCCTTTTTTTTAATGCTATATAAAATATTCTTTTGGGAAAGAAAATCTTCAATAAATAATTCTGTATGTGAACTCTAAATCCAGAAAGCATAGAACATTAGTGTTTTATTCAATAATGGTAGAAATGTTTCTTGTTTACATTTAATAAATGAGAATAGATTTATACCTTATTCAATGTTAAAAATATTTATCTCCAGGACTCATTAACCTATGTAAATACTTTCCAAAGCAACTAATAAGCTTAAGGCAATTTTTATGTAGAAAAATTAAATGAGAAGTACACTTTGATTTTAATTTGAACAGAATGTAAATACTTGGGCACTTTCAGATACTTGCGATGATAGCCTATACCAGTTTGAATTTACCTGTAGGCAATTTAGGTATATAAACATTGTCAGTATATTAAAATATTTATCTCCCAGGAATTCCAAAACTTGGAATTTATTTTAAAAGAAATTACTTGAAAGTTATATAACAGCGTATGGGCAAAGATCAATTCTTTACTATTTATTTTTGTCCTTTTATATTACTTAACTTCAGTGTCACCCTAATAAAATGTAAGCTCAATGAAAGCAGAAATTTTTTTCTGCCTTTTCTTTCTAGCCATAACAAGTGTTTAGCAGATTACCTAGTATAAAGTAATAATCAAGGTTTATTTATTAAATATCAAAGAATGATCTTTTAGATATGTCTGATGGACTGAAGAAGTATCTAAACTATTAAATAAGTATTGCCAAAAAATTGGATGGATAAAAAATACCAGAAAATAAATCACAGTATGTTTTAGAAGAATATTAGTTTGCATTTTAAACCCAAAACATATTTTTACATGACAGTAGATTACAAACCATATAATCCTATCTTTGCAAAAAAAATTAAAAACTAAGTGTTTATAGGAAACAGACATACTTCATATAGTCTCCTTTAAAATTTTCATTATTTAAAGTATTACTACATTAATTTTTAAATGTTTAAACCTTCTTTTTTATTGTTGTTTAAGTACAGTTGTCTCCATCTTCCCGCCACCGTTTTCTGCCACCCCACCCACCCCCGTCTCCCACCATCAATCAAGTCTATCCCCCTTTGGCTGTGTTGATGTGTTCTTTATACATGTTCCTTGACAACCCTTCCCCTTCTTTACACCATTATCCCCCTCCCCTCCCCTCTGGTCACTGTCAGTCTACTCCATGTCTCCAGGCCTTTGGTTCTATTTTGTTTGTTAGTATATTTTGCTCATTTTGATTACTCTTATAGGTAAGATCATATGGTATCCATCTTTCACTGCCTGGCTTATTTCACTTAGCATAATGCTCTTCAGTTTCATCCATGCTGTCATGAAGGGTAGGAGTCATTCTTTTTTTCTGTTGTGTAGTGCTTTATTGTGTACATGTACCATAGTTTCTGAGCCACTCATTTACCGATAGGCACTTGGTTGCTTCCAGTACTTGGCTATTGTAAATTGTGCTGCTATGAACACTGGGGTGCATAGGTTCTTTTGCATTGGTGTTTTGGATCCTTAGGGTATAATGCACATCAGCAAAATGAAAAGGGAACCAACTGTATGGGAAAATATATATGCCAATGACACCTCAGTCAAGGGATTGATCTCCAAAATATGTAAAGAACTCACATGAGTAAACTTTTTTTTAATAGAAGTTTACATGGATGGTAAGATGGCAGAGGAGTGAATGGAAGTCACACTGACCTCCTCCCAGGACCAATCTTGAATTATAACTAAATTGTGGAGAAATCACCTAGGACAAACAACTGAACAATAGCAAGAGAGACTCCTTATAACCTTGGAAAGACAGAAGAAGCAGTTTCAGCACAACCTGACTGGTAAGGAGTGTGGTGGAAACTCAAGAAGGCTGGAAGGGCAACCACGGGCAGCAGCGCCAGAGGGATATGTAGGCGGCCAGTTTGATCCCCCTGAGAAGACTGAGGTCCAAAACATAAGCAGGGATCCCCAGCCTCCAGCACCACAGCCCAAAAAGTAACAGCCAGCTGTGAAAAACGGCAGGGTTGCTCTCCTGCCACAGACTGGCAGCTAGAGAAGCTAAGAGCCTTTTAAAGAGCCAATGCATAAATTTTCATTTGCAGGCACTTACCCTGGGCTCCGGCAAAGGGGAGAGGGCAGAGTGGTCTAGAGATACCTGAGGAGAGACTCAAGACAGAGGCTTCGAGGAGAGAACTGAAAGAGTAGCCACACCAATCCCAGTGCTGAGTCATCCTCCATGTGGCAGCAGCCATCTTGCTCATCTTGCTCAGGCAGACCACTCCCCTGGGCAGCAGCCTGAGATAAAACAATAGCCCCACCCCCAGGAGGGACTCTGCCCTGGCCATTTAGAGCTTAAGCCTGAGTGCTGAGTGTGGAGTGGCAGCCACATACAGTAGCTCCCTGGCAAAGGGGGAACAGAGATGCTTGAGGACAGACTAGGGACAGAGGCTTAGGGGAGAGAACTGAGAGAGTAGACACAGCTATCCCAGTGCTGAGTCATCCCCATAAGACAGCAGCCAGCGAGCTCACATAGACCATCCTCTCTGAGCAGCAGCAGCCTCAGGGGAAACATTAGCCTTGACTCCAGGAGGGATTCTGCCCCACCCTATGGTGAGCCTGAGTGCTGAGTGAAGACTGACTAGATTAACAACTGAAGGAGACAGCTACAGACAGTAGATCCCTGGAAGTGTCAAACAGACTGCCTAAGGTCAGACAGGGTCAACATCTGACCTCGCCAGAGCCAGAGCCAGATCCAGAAAGAAAAGACAGTGGTGAATACCAGAGGCTACCGGGACGCAATCCACTGTGGTCTTCTCCATGCTTTGTAATATTTTCTTTAATACATAGCTTTTTAACATTCATATCTTGTCCATCAAGTTGGTGCATATTAAGTCACTAGATTTTATACTATAGTTTATTTCTCCCCTTTCTTGTAATAGCCTTAATCTCTTTACAGCCTTATTAATACTGGTTCATTTGCTGTTGACAGTGGGATTGCAGGGGGACTTATTTCTGTGGATGTGGGTTTGTTTCCTGGGCTTTGTGGTTTTGTTCTGGCAGCACCTGCTCAACAGCACACAAGACATGTTGGGCAAAGTTACCCTCAGCCAACCAGCTGGAGGGAAGGACCCATCAAAGAATGACCAAACAACAATCAAAACCCAATTAGTGCCAGAGAGTAAAAATAAGTAGCATAAAAGGTATCCCGAGAGCATTATGTTCAGGAGATCAAGGAGACTGTACCACTGAATCTCACAGGTCTCCTGCCATAGAAGTTCACACCACAAAGTCAAGAAGTAAAACTGATCAATTTAAGAAGCAGAAGCAAAAAAGGAAAAGTCTCACAAATAATGGGAAGACAAAGAAACAACTTCCAATCCAAAGGAAAGGTGTAAAACTCAGAAAGAGTACTAAATGAAACAGAGGCAAGTCAGCTATCAGATATTGAGTACAAAGCACTGGCTATAAGGAAGCTCAATGAACTCAGTGATAATTACCAAAAACAACAGAGAAACTATGAGGACTAACTGCAAACTATATCAGCATGAAAAAGGACATAGAAACTATCAACAAGAATGAAGAGAAAATGAAGAATACAATTTCTGAATTGAAGGACACAGTAGAAAGAAACAAAAGCAGGCTACATGAACCAGTGGACCAAATCAGTAAGCTGGAAGACAAGGTAGAAAAAAGTTCCCAGGAAGAGCAAGAAAATTAAAAAGGACTCAAAAAGAACAAAGAGGGGATAAGGGGATTGCAGGACAACATGAAACATAATAACTCTCTCTCTTTCTCTCTCTCTACACACACACACACACACACACACACACACACACACACACACATATATATAAAATAGGGAACCAGAAGGAGAAGAAGAGGAGCAAGGGATAGAAAACCTGTTTGAAAAAGTAAGGATGGAAAACTTTCCTAATCTGAGGAGACAAAAAGTCACACAAGTCCAGAAAGCACAGAGGGTCCCATAAGAGGAACCCAAAAAGGCCCACTCCAAGACACATCATTTTAATTAAAATGGCAAATATCAAAGACAAAGAGAGAATCTTAAAGGTAGGAAGGGAGAAACAGGAAGTACCATTCAAGGGAGCCACAGTAAGGCTTGCAGCTGACTTCCCTGCAGAAACACTACAAGCCTGAAGGGAATGGCAAGAAATAGTCCCAGTAATGAAAGCAAAGGCCTGCAAAAAGACTATTTTACACAGCAAGGCTCTCAAGAAAATGGAAGGCAAAATGACGGGTTTCCCAGACAAAAGAAGGCTAACAGAATACACCTCCACCAAACCAGCATTGCAAGATACTCTGAAAGGACTACTTTAAGAAAATGAACAAAAAAGAGTGAGAGAGAGAGGAACACAAGTACAAAATAAAAAAAATGAATAAGTACCTATCAATAATAACCTTAAATGTAAATGGATTAAATGCTCCAATCAAAAGACATAGGATAGCTGAATGGATAAGAAAACATGACTTGCACTTGTTTGACTACAAGAGACCCACCTCAGAACAAAAGACCTACACAGACTGAAAGTAAAGGGTTGGAAAAATATTTCAAGCAAATGGACAGGAAAAAAAAAAAGCCAAGGTAGCAATACTTATATCAGACAAGATAGATTTCAAAACAAAGTCCATAAAAAGAGACCAAGAAGAGACTCAAGGGAAGAATCCATCAAGAAGACCTAAACATTGTAAACCAATATGCACCCAACATAGGAGCACCCAAATATATAAGGAAAATCCTAGAGGACTTCAAGAGAGATATGGACAGTAACACACTTATAGTAGGGGATTTTGATACCCAACTGTCAACAAGGGATAGATCATCCAAACAATAAACTCACACGACTCCACTCTAAGAACACAAAAAATTCAGTTAAAAAATGGGCAAAGGAGCTGAACAGACACTTCTCCAAGGAGGACATACATAGGGCCCAGAGACATATGAAAGGATGCTCAGCATCACTAGCCATCAGAGAGATGCAAATTAAAACCACAATGAGATACCACTTCACACCACCCAAAATGGCCATCATAAACAAATTGACAAACAAGTGCTGGTGAGATTGTGGTGAAAGGGAAACCCTAATACACTGTTGGTGGGAATTTCCTCAAAAAACTAAAAATGGAACTGTCTTTTGACCCAGCAATTCCACTGCTGGAATTATAACCTAAGAATCCTGAAACACCAATTCAGAAGAACCTATGCACCCTAATGTTCATAGCAGCACAACTTACAATAGCCAAGAATTGGAAGCAGCCTAAGTGCCCAACAGTAAATGAGTGGATCAAAAAACTTTGTATATTTACACAATGTAATACTATGCAGCAGAAAGGAAGAAGGAGCTCCTACCCTTTGTGACAGCATGGATGGAACTGGAGAGCATTATGCTAACTGAAGTAAGCCAGGTAGTAAAAGAAAAATACCATATGATCTCACCTATAAGTGGAACCTAATCACAACATAAACCAGCAAACAAAATATAATCAGTGACATTGAAGTAAAGAACAAACTGACAGTAACCAGAGGGAGGTGGAAAGTGTGATATCCGGGAAAAAGAAGGAGTAGGGTTGTCAAGAAACGTGTATATAAGACCCATGGATGAATCCAAAGGGGTAAGTTTGATGGTGGTGGAGGATGGTGCAGGGGAGGGTGATGGAAGGAAAATGGAGACAACTGTACTTGAACAACAGTAAAATAAATAAATAAATAAATGAAATACAATAAAATAAGAATATACAAATAAAAACCATTTAAAAAATAAATAAATAGATGTTTACAAAGACCACAGGAGCTACTTCAATAGAGTTCGAAAATAAATCTAAGCAAGAATATAGAAATGCATACTAAACATGAAAGTCAGATTATTGTATGAAAAAGTTATATTTAAGGATGATAAGGGAACAGATAAAAATCACTGATTTGTTAGGGTAGTTTGTGGATTTCTGTCTTTCTTTATTTTTCCTTTTTCTTTCTCTCTTTCCCTCCTTTCCTCCTTCCCTCACTTGCTTCCATCCTTCTTTTTTCTCTCTCTTTATTTTTTTTAATTACACTAGTGTTACTTGTTTGTTTGTTGTTGTTTTTTTTGCTAACAATTCAATTAGAAAGCTATCTTATTAGCAATTTTGGTAATTATTTCCAATAACTGGAGTTAAGTATGGTCTCTTTTTTCTTCAGACACTTGCACATCTTTTAGAGGTTTCCAGAGTTTTTTCACTAACAATAAATTCAAGTATATCAAAACTATCCTTCCACCATTAGTCCCACAATACAACTAAAACCATGCACAGTGATGAGCAAGCAGTGACCTATATTTTTATTTTGCTCTATGTTATTGTAAATGTCAAATTTAATCTAGTTTTTTCCTACAGGGATAAAATTCTGAACACTTTTGAGGTAATCATTTTTCTTCGTCTCTGCTTTCAGGCACATTTGATACATTTAATTATGTTTCAAATGTTCCAGCATTATCTACTTCACTGAATCTTTAACTGGAAGGGAAATAATTGACATAAAATACAAGGAACTTAGTTCTCCTTGATTATATCAACAAGATCAACTCTAAGAAGGAATGATAATCAATCTCTAGTACTTCTAAGCCCAAAGACCCTAGAGTAGAAACTGTATGTAGGTTATTATTTAGGTTTTATAAAATATTAACATTTTTAATTATTAAAAATGACTATAGAAACCATTTGGAATTTGAAAGAATTCTTAATGATTTTCTATTTCAGTAATTTTATGTATAGCAGAGACACATAACTGATTAAAAACAATTGTATATTGTTTTGCATGCTCAGAGTGATAACCTAACACTGAGAATTTTTTAAAAATCTTTGAATATGTCTTTTTATTTTCTACATTTTTTAAGTCCAAGTTTTATCCAAGTCTGGTTTTTCCTGCAATTTACTCAGCAAAAAACTATAGTAATAATTAAAGTTTAAATTCAGACAATTAACAATTGAACTTTCTACTTCTTCCTCAATGGATTTCTATCACACTTCTCCTTGTTCCTTCCCCAGATGGAGGGACTGCAAAAGTTGCTTAATAATTATGTAAGCTAGTGCAAGTGTACCAACACACTTCTCTGATTATATATATATCTATATATCTATATATATATATATATATATCTGATCTCAGAGATAACATATATATAAAATATCTGTATTTTATGTGTATTTATCTTGTATTTTCTGTTATATCCATGCATCATTTCTTCTCAAGAGTTACCTATGTCCCCAGAAGTGTTTGCTGAGTACAAACCATTAAAATAGTCACTACTTATTAATCATACCTTGAGAATCTTGCACATAATCTCATAAACTGAAAATGTTTTCTCTGCTCGAGTCCAGTCCCACGTTGTCACCTGTAAAAGATGAGAAACATATATGCTACTTGTTTTAGAAAGATAGCTCTTATTCCCCTTTTGTATTATTTATATACTATGCTGCGTAAGGGAACCTGTCACGTGTACAACACAGTGTATCAGTTGTGAAGTTACACTCATAAAGGTCCATGTCACATGCTGTAGTTTCCTCTCTTCTAAGCTTTATCACCATTTATTTTCCTCTTTCAGCAAATATATTACATGCAACAATCTCCATTTGTGTAATATATTTATGTATTTTAAATAATGTGTGCATTCTTTATATATAAATATTAATTTATATTCCATACACACACACACACACACACACACACACACACACATATAATTAGTTTACCAGTAGTTTCCTCCAAAGAAAAATATTAGATAGTAATACTGGCTTTAATTGTTAAAAAAGATGGTATTTGAATTAGAAGTCATTACAAGATATGAACAATTTATAAAATTATGATGACACTAAACACTACAACAAAGTTGTTTCACTTATAGAAGTTTGAACCGTATATCTGTCCAGTGATAAGAAATTATTCAGAATAGTAATATAGTAAAAAATATATATATTAATGGATTTTTACCTGCCTTCCTGATGTTTAGAAATTTGTATAGACAGACTTGCTGACTTGCAGCAAGTCAGACTTGATAATTCCAAGATGTAATCCATTTTTAGACCTGTAAGTGAGTGGTCTGGCATTTGATATTTATTTTCAATAAATATTAAGAATCTACTATTGTGTAAGGTACATCTTTCCAAAAGTAAGACATTAACTGCAATAAATACCCATACATATTTAATACAAATCCCAGTGGCTTGCAGTAGGATATCAAAAATAGTATTGATTTGAGGTAGGCCAACCTGTGCCATAGCAACACATTTTGACTGTCATAAATGCCTAATAGAAAAGATACATAGATTTTCCAAGAGTTATAAAATAGTGTTTAATGCCAGAACTTACATACTTAGCAAAATACTGACTCTGGTACAAATAACACCCTTTTATTATTACAAAATCTTTTATTACAAAATCATAAGCATGTAATTCTGTGACATAACAATATCACACTCAACTACACTATATGCCATTTTAGGTGAAATTTTCAAATTAAAACTATAAATTATTACACTCATATTATTACCTTACCAAACATATTCAAGCAGGTATTACTTCTGCCGGACCCTATATATTCAAATAATTGAACTGTTTTTGGGCGTGTTTTTGTATCCTTTTTTCAAAATATATTGGTAACATGCTATTTGTTATCTTTATATTGATGTCAGTCTGTTGTGATAATGTGGGAAAAATAAAAGTGTTTTACAAAAACACTTACTGGGGGTGACAGAAACTTGTAAAGACAGGAGCCCCTCAGAGCCAGAAATATCGGAGAGTATGCAAAATCTTGAAGGGAGTCCTGTTCCCGTGCTTCACACCAGCCCATGTAGACTATCTGCAGGGAAATTGAATATAATTACTGCCAACAAAGTCTCATATCAGATGTACTGTGTATATTTTTCATATCTTGTGATATCTTAAAACCCTAATAAAATTATCAACTTAATTAATGCAAAAGCACATTAACCAGATTTACCTTCAATAAATATATGTGAGCCACTCATAATAATTTATAACCTGTTTCCATCAGCATTTATCTAATGTCTATTTGTTTATGCACTCCAACTTGGCATGAATTATGTCTCCCACTTTATACCACTCATACTAGGAAAATATTTATTTGTAATAGAATTTATTGACTTATACCATCTGTTTTCCATAGTGACATTTTAGTATCTGGGAAAGTGAGACCAGGATAAAATATTCAAGTGGGTAAGGAGATAAGTCAAAGTGAGATACATGATGTTATTACCACTACTGTGGTATACCACATCTCCCTTGTGCCTCCCTTGGTTTAGTCCCTGATCGAAGATGAGTCAAGTTTGTTCAAGTACTATTCATATATCAAGTGGCAGTGACAACAACTCTTTTCATTTAAATGGATCAATTTCCAAAAAAATTATGCGGTACTCCTCTTTCCATCATTTGATTGTTGTGAAGGTCAGACATGTACAGAAACATTTATTAAATGAATATCTCATTCTTAAAATGTATTTATGTCATTTCACTTATCTCTTACCACAATCAATGTGGTAGAGGTACCTGGGGGAATATGTTTTCCACAACATGTTTGCAGAAGGAACAGTTAGATTGATAACTAAATTTTCAACAGAAACAATGACATGCAAAATTTTATAGAACATAAACTTCAAGGTATAGAATGAAAATAACAGCCAGCCCAGAACCCCATCCAGAATAAAATTCTTTTGTGAGTTGAAGGGGAAATTTACACTTCTGTAACATGTTGGCTTAGCCTACACTAAAATCAACACTAAAGAAAAAATTGGATACTTCATAGAGAAGAAATAGACAAAAGGGAGCTAAAGGGTTGAAAGTATTTGTGTAAATTTATTAATAATTTTAGCATGACAAAAACATTAAAATTCAGAAGGAGATAGTTTTGGTTAAAATATCTAAGGTCCTGCACTGTATGGGAAAATTATATAAGTAATATTTAACATTATGATTTTGTAGTCCACATTTTGTAATGTCTAAAGTAAATATTTCTGTGGTAACAAAATCTCTAAAGTAACCTCTTTGCAAAAGGGTATATATAATACACTGCTTATAAAGAATAAGCAGTAGTTCTGAAACTTTGGAAGTGCGGTCTTTATTATTCTGAACTAGAAGATGTTGCTTGTTTTATAATATGCCTATGATTTTAATATTTACCATGTAGAAAATAAAACTATAAATTTAAAAATTATTAAAAGTATAAAAAGAAAGATGACTGAAAATATAAAATTTCGCAATAAATGGGAAAAACACAAATACTAATCAATACTTATTCAAAAGAAAATGGAAAGGAAATACAAGGAAACAGAATAAAAAAGTATAATATATAATAAGTTTACAACTAATAAAATGTACAATATATAATAAGGTTACAGAATATAACCAGAATATGGTAATAATCACGCTACACATAGATAGAATAAATGTGTTCCATAGACATTTGCACTTGCACACACACACATACACACACAAACCCTATATTCTATTTGTATAAGGCACATCTAAGAGTACAGGAAGTTTATAAAGAAAGGAATGAAAAAATTATACCAAACAAACCACAGACAAAAATAAACTGGTCTAGCATTACTAATATTTGAAAATGCAGACTTAAGGCAAGAGTTATCTCTAGAAATAAAGAAGAAAATTTCATAATGATGTAGTGTCAAATCTAAAAAAAACCATAGTAATGCTTAGATTTCATGTATCTGATAACCTAATTTTAAAAGCTATAAATAACAATCTGTCAGAACAGCAACAAAAGAAATGAACAAACTGATAATTATGGAAGGAGAGTTCAACACACTTCAATAAATAAGTAATCAAATAAGAGTGAAAAATCCATCAAATTATGGAAATTTTGAACAGTATAATTAATAAAATTTGCCTAATTGACACTTAGGACAAAAGGCATGATGAATATTGAGTACACTTTTTTTTAGTTTACTGGAAACTGCAAGAAATAATTATGTGTTTTGGTGATAAAGGTGGTCTTGAGTAAGTATTATCATTTAATAATGTGCTATGGCCTAAATATCAATAGAGTTAAATTGACAGTAATATTTAAAGATAACTAGAATATCCACTCCCAAATATTTAGAAATTAAGCTATAAACATCCACAGGTCAAAGAAAAATCACAAGGGAAGTTAAAACACAGTTTGAATTAAATTTGACAGGGAAATTTGACATATATTTAAGAGACTCAGCAAAGGTTGGACTTAGAATTAATCTATGTGTATGTACTTGAAAATTTTTAAGTCAATAATCTGGGAATTTCAATCAAGTAGTTAGAAAATATTGAGTTGGCCAAAAAGTCTGTTTAGTTTAATTTTGTTTTTTTTTTCCCTTACGATGGCTCTTGTAGTCCTTAGTTTTCTTTCACTTAACTTGAAAAAAAATTGTTAGACTGTATTACACAGTTCTCATATCAGCGTGCATTAAAAAGACATCAAAACTGGTGAATTTTAGCAGTCATTTTAATATTGAAGCTGGAAGAAAATACACAACATTTTGGGTGTATTATGCTGTATTATAATTTCAAGAGTGGTAAAAAATGCAACTGAAATGCCAAAAAGGATTTGGACAGTGAATGGAGAAGGTACTGTGACTGAGTGAAAAGTGTCAAAAGTGGTTTGTGAAGCTTCTTGGTACTACTGACATTTTTGCCAAGTAATTGTTTGTTGTGGGGCTGTCTTATGAATTATGAATATGTTTAGCAGTGCTCCTGGCCTCTAACCACTAGAAGCCAACAGCAGAAGATAGCCAACATACTCAAACTATTCAAATCAATAAGTTATAAGTAAAAGTGAAAAATGTGTCTTTTATTTTAGGGAAAAGTGTTGAATGGACTTTCTGGTCAACCCAATATTAGAAGGTGAGGGAGAAAGACAAGTTTAGAAAGACAGAGAGAGAGAGAGAGAGAGAGAGAGAGAGAGCGCTTCAAAAACAAAGTAAAAAAGAAATAAAATATTGGATGTAGTCATTAATGAAATAGAAATATACAGTAGATATTCATCAAAAGCAAAAATATTATTTAGTAGATACTAATAATATGAACAGTCATGTCAGGAGAAGTCATAAATTACTAATATCCATAATATCAGAGCCTACAGACATTATAATCATGTTAAAATGATATTATAAACATTTTTCAAATTAATTTTAAAATTTTAATGAAATATATTAATTCCCAGAAAAATATAAGACAGAGGCAGAAAGAAATTTTTTAAATAAACAATCTTATAGTTATTTAAGCAATTTGATATGTAATTTAAAATATCCCAAAAATAAAATTTAGTGTTCTATTTAATTCACTGTATAATTTGTACTTAACAGTTAAGAAAAAATAAACCAAATATTTGTAGAGTCCTCAGAGAAGAGAATAACAGAACGATCACTCCACAACATAATTTATGAGGCCAACAAGACCTTAACAGCAAGCCTGACAGAGATAGTCCATATGAAATAGGAAATTTACATTTCATCATTTTAAATACAAAAGATATAAATTTATTAATCAGATAAATCCAGTGACATTTAAATACATCAATATAATTTCTCACATAAACAGAATGAAGGATTAAAATTGTCTAGCCACTCAGATGTACACTTGAAACTAATAAAAATAATTTTAAGTGCAACCTGCAAGTGAAAAATAAAAATATTAAAAATATATTAATAAAATCTCTAAAAATTCAGAAAATCTTTTAATAAAATCCAATATCTACTCATAACAAAGTCTCTGAAAATATCAATAAAACTTCTTAATCTAAGTAAAGATACTTATATAAAAAAAGAGCACTGCACTTAATGGTTAATTGTTAAAAATATCACCTTGATATCATTAACAAAACAGGAATATTCGCTACCAACATTAAAAATTAACCATAAATTTAAGATTTTATCTAATATTATGTGAAAAAAGTGGTAGATTTAAGAAAAAGAAAAAATCATAATTTTATTGTTACTAGAATTTGTGTATAAAAATATAAAATAATTTTAAAATAAAAAGCTTAGTTTGTACATTTGTCAATGTTTCTGGTACAAAATTATAATTTAAAAATAAATGATATTACTAAGTACCCCAAATATTATAAAAATATAGATTTTAAAATAAGAAAATAACAATAATATGAAATAAGAAGAGGATAGATAAGCATATTAATGATGCATTTCATAAAGGAAATTTTGGCTATTCAACTTATACAATATATTCAACTTAAGTGTTCATAAAAGAAATGCTGCTAGCTTTTTTGAGGTATACTTGACAAATAAAAATTGTATATATTTTAGGTTTAAAAATGATGTTTCCCTTTCTCCCTCCCTTCCCCCTCTAAAAATTAAAAAAATAAAAATAAAAAAAGACTCAGTGAGATACAAAGCAATACAATTTAAAAACGTGTAAAAAAATTGAACAGATGCTTCACCCAAGGAGAGATATAGATGGTAAATAAGCATACAAACAGATACTCAACACTACTATTGGGGAAATGCAAATTAAATCCACAATGAAATACCACTACACACCTGTTAGAATAGCCCAAATGAAAATGACTGACCAACCATACCACGTGTTGGAGGGTATCTGCTGGTAGAACAGTTCTCAAGCACTACTGGAAAGAGTATTAAACAGCATAACTAGTTTGGAAAAGATTGGCAGTTTCTCAAAATGTTAAAAAAAAAATGATGTTTTGATACATGTGTATTCATTGTGAAATGATTACCACAATCAAGGTAGTTAACATCTCAGTGGCCTCACACAGTTAACATCAACTCTCCTAGTACATTTTAAGAACCCAATACAGGATTAACTATAGTCATCATTCTACACGAGAACTTCATAACTTATTTATTTAGCATTACCGAACACTTTGACCAACATCTCCCCATTTCCTTCATCCTTCAAGCCCCTGGCAGCTACCATTTACTCTTTGCTTTTATAAGTTTGCTTTTTTAAAATATATATCCCACATAAGTGTGAGATCATGGAACATTTTTCTTGTTTTGTCTGGCTTATTTCACTTAGCATAATGCCTTCTGGTTTTATCCATGTTGTCACAAATGACAAAATTTCCTTTTTTTAAAGCTGAATACACACACACACACACACACACACACACACATTTTTTTTTTCCTTACCCATTCATATGTCAATGGACACAATTCATTTTTTATATTTTGGCTATCCTGAATAATACTGCAATGTACATGAAGTGCAGTTATCTCTTAGAGGTATTGTTTTTATTTTCTTAGGGTATACAATCTGAATTGGGATTGCTGAATCATACGGTAATCTATTTTTAATTTTTTGAGAAACCTCCATACTGTTTTCCATAATGGCTATACCAATTTACATTCCCACCAAGTGTGTATGTGAGTTTTCTTTTTGCCAGCCATAACCTTTCTACAATTATTTTCTTTTTGATAATAGCCATTTTAACAGGTGTAAGGTAGTATTTCACTGTGGTTTTGATTTGCATTTCCCTGATGATTTTATGATGGTGACTATCTTTTCATATGCCTATTGGCTAATTGCATACCTTGTTTTGAGAAATGTCTATTCAGGTTCTTTGCTTATTTTTTAATCGGGTTATTTGTCTTTTTATTGTAAAGTTGTTTTGAGTCCTTTATACATTGTGGATATTAACCCTTATTAGATATATGATTTGCAAATATTTTTCCCACTCCAGAGATTGTCTATTCACTGTTTTCTTTGCTGTGTAGAAGCTTTTATATTGATTCAATCCCACATGCTTATTTTTTATTTTGTTGACAACGTTTTTGGTATCATATTTAAAAATTTATTGCCCAGACTAGCATAAAGAAGATTTTCCTTATTTTTTTCTTTTGTCTAAAATGCAATTAAGAAAACATCTCATTCACGATAGCAACAATAATTATAAAATATTAAGGAATACACTTAACCAAAGAGGTAAAAAACTTGTACACTGAAAATTATAAAACATTAATGAAGGAAATTAAATAAAAGATATTCATATTTAGATTGGCAGAATTAATATTTTAAAATATCAATAATACTAAAGTCACCTTCAGATGAGATTCCAATCAAAATCCCAATGTCATTCTTTATAGAAATAGGAGAAAAATCCTAAATATCACATGATCACCCCAAAGACCCTAAGTAGCCAAAACAATGCTGAGCAAGAACAGAGCAACAATAATGAAAACAGTAAGATATCGGCATAAAAGCAGACATATAGATTAATGGGGACAGAATGGAGAGCCCAGAAAGAAATTCACGCATTTATAATCACCTGATTTTTTACAAACATGACAAGAGTACAAAATGGGAAATTGATATTCTCTTCAATAAGTGGAGTTGGGAAAACTCAATACCCACATGCAGAAAAATGGAAGTAGACCCTTATTTTACACCATAAGAAAAATCAACTCAAAATGAATTAAATTCTTAAATGTAATACTAAACCATAAAACTATAAGAATTGCAATATTAAAACAATATGCTTTACTTGTGTATATCTTCCAAAATGGATACAATTTAAAAGATTAAAATTTTCCAAATTTTTGTAAGAAACTATAGAAATGAAAAAACTCATGATGAAAGTTTCCTTCTTCACTTCCTAACTAAACTCAACACAAATGTGCACTGAAGAACATACACAAAAATGTTCATTGTATCATGATTCCTATTAATCTCAACTACACACCAAGAGTTTAAAATATTAATAAATTGTGCAAATTCCAATACATTCTATAGATAAATACAGCAATAAATTATGATGCCATAAAGTAATAGGTATAGCAAGGAGAATTAGTAAATTATAGTTACGTGAAACAACATAAATCTCCCAAAGCGCGTTAATTGAAAGAAGCAGATATTGAAAAAATATTTATATATACAACGTGATTTCAATAAACTATAGTGTTTGGAAATTTATTCTTTGTTGAAAAAATAATTTTGGAAAACAAGACAATTATTATTCCTATTGCCAAGATACTTGGTTACTTTAGAGGCCAGTTGTGATTGGGAAGAATGCAGAATGGAGGGAGAGAAACTGAGTGGTTAGTAATCTACTTCTCATAGCCAGGAATGAGGTTACACAGGGGTTTGGCTTTTCAATAATTGAGTTGTGTATATATATATATATATATATATATATATATATATTCCACATATATAGTCTATAAATCCACATATTTTAGAATACCATACTATGTATATTATTACTAACAGTTTTGCAATAATCTTATCTTAAAATAACAGAGCTTTATGAGTTTTATACAAGAATGTACTCTGACAAATATGGTTAAATTGTCCTGTCCTTCTAGGGCCATTGAAGTGACATGAAATTTTAGTTATTATGAATTATATTACCTTTAATCATTATATTATTTCTCAATTAATGCAGTCTTTCATTTTAATCTAATTTGATAAAACAGTTTCTCTAGGTTTGTGACTTCTCTGTATTGTCAAGAGAAATAAAGAGAAATGATGCAGTATACATAATCACAAGAGGAAAATTAAGTTTCTTAAGACTTAAATTTGAATTTGTTGTCTCTTCTTACTCTGCGATTTGCTAGAAGCTGAAATATTAATACTAATATAACAATAGTTTTTCAAGAAATATCAGAGGATTCAATTTTATTATTTTGAACAGACTGTAGCTTTGGGGAATGAGCTGAGGTTGTAACTAATAAAAATGGGAATATCAGAGCTGTTAAGAATATTTCTTTTTTTAAAATTTAATCTTTTTGTATTTTTTCCCATTATCATTTGGTCCCCTTATACGCCCCTACCCCCTAGAAAAAAAAAATTACGCTTTGCAACAATATGGGTGGACCCGGAGAACATTATGCTAAGTCAAATAAGCCAGGCGGAGGAAGACAAATACCGTACGTTTTCACTCATATGTAAGGAATATTTCTTTGTGGTTACTCTCTGGGCCAAAGGTTGACTTTACCATTATCTATACCAAAACAAGGGAGGTGGGATTCTCTCAACTGGCATAGATGCCAAGATGCATTTTTCATCATTACCAGGATTCATGTGAAATAGTAGTATGGTAAAGGAGACATAAAGCATTTTCTTATATTCTTCCTATGCACATTATTGCAAATTATAATTCTAAAGAAAATTTAACCTTAAGTTTTTTAATTTTTAAAAATTAAGTATTAATTTAAAAATTTAAAAACAAATGGATAATATAGACATGAGTATTTCAAATAGAATATTTTAAAAGCAAATATAATTAAATGGAGATATTTTACTATACACATGGAATAACACAAAGACTTCCAAATGTGTATAATTTTAAGATAAATATTTTGGAAGTATGCCTATTTTTTTCCTGCTTTATTAAGATATAAGTTGGCAAATAAAATTTTAAAATATTTAAATTGCACATGATAGTTTGACATACACATACACTGTGAAAGAATTCTTCCCATAATTAAATAATACATCAATTTATATAGGTCTGGAAAAAATCCGGCCATTGTTAATATAAAAATGGTTTGTGCAACATCAATGTGACCTGTCAGCCAAGGAGAGTGGATTGGAATGTGAGTGTGTGAATGAGGATGACTTCACTGTACTAGTCAGTGGGGGTAGTCAGTAGACACCATTGAGTGAGCCTGTGTTCTGTATGGTCTTAGCATGCAAAATGACTGAGTGCAAAAACAAAAAATGATTGAGAGTGTAGAGCAAAAAATATGTATCCAATTTTGTGTTAAGCTTGAACATTCCTCTTTGGAAACTATTCAGATGATTTGGAAATCTATAGCTATGAGCAACTGGTGACTGGCAGCTTCAACACAACAATGCACTCCACTAAAGCATCAAGTCTCACGCAGTTTTACGGTGAAATATCAAATCACCCAGGTGACTCAGCTGCCCCTGCCGCCACCCCCAGAGCCCAAATGGTGCCCTGCAACTTCTGGTTTTTCCCCAAACTAAAATGACCTTTGGAAGGGAAGAGATTTTGGACATTTGATGAGATTCAAGAAAATATGACGGGGCAGTTGACAGCTATTGGGAGAACTGTGTAAGGTCCCAAGGTGCCTACTAGGAAGGGGACAGAGGCATGTGTAATTGTGTACAATGTACAATATTTCCTGTACCTTGTATCTTCTTCACTAAATGTCTCCATTTTTCATAGTACGTGGCTGGATACTTTCTGGACAGACCATATATATATGTGTGTGTGTGTGTGTGTGTGTAATATATAAATATATATTTATATGTTACATATATATGTTTGGTGAAAATATTTGTGTACTCTGTTAGCACATTAATCATACAATGCAGTGTTATCTACTACATTTACCATGTTACACATTAGATCCTCAGACTTATATATAGATGAAAGTTTCCACCTTCATAATATTTTCATCCATTTCCTTCATTGTCAGGGCCCTGGCAACCACTATTTTACTCCCTGTTTCTGTGAGTTTAACTTTCTTTTTATGTTTCATATGAGAATATTGTGCAGTATTTGATTTTTTTCTGACTGGCTTTATTTCACTTAGCATAAAGTCCTGAAGTTGAATCTCTGTTGTCACAAATGACAGCATTTCCTTCTTTCTCATAGCTGAATAATTTTTAATTGCACATATATACCAGACTTTTTGATCCATTCATCTGTTGACTGACAGTTTATTTATATATCTTGACTGTTATAAATAATGATACAATGAATAGGGGAGAGCAGTTGTCTCTTCAAGATTCTATTTTCATTTCCTTTGGATATACTCTGAAGTAGGATTGCTGGGTTGTATGGTAGTTTTATTTTCAGCCTTTAAAGGAACCTCTGTACTGTTTCACACAGTGGTTGTACAAGTTTAGAATCTCCCTACCAGTGTACAAGCATTTCCTTTTTTTATGTCCTCATCAACATCTGTTACCTACCTTTTGATGATAGCCATTCTAAAAGGTGTGATGTGATATCTCATGGTATTTTTTTTTATTGTTGTTCAAGTACAGTTGTCTCTGTTTTCCTCCCACCTTCAATCCTACCTCCCCTTGACTTTGCCCAGGGGTCCTTTATACATATTTCTTGATGAACCTGCCCCTTCTTTCCCGTTATCCCCCTCCCCCCGTCCTTCTGGTTACTGTCAGTTTGTTCTTTATTTCAACGTCTCTGGTTATATTTTCCTTGCTTGTTCATGGTGGTTTTGATTTGAGCAAACTTGCCTATTTTAAGCTACAGATGTAACTATATGAAAACATGACTTCCATGTAAAGCCTTTTCTTCATAACATTTATTATATTTTCTATTATTTAAAAATTTTATTATATTTTAGATGATATTTTACCCTTTAAAATGTATTGTATTTTTTGAGCAGCTATAGGTTCAGTGCAGCATTGAATGGAAGACACAAGAGATTTCACACAGAACTCCTCACCCATACGTACCCAGCTTGTGTGATTTTCCCGTTACCAACATCTCCCTACAAAGCAATACATTTGCTACAACTGATGACCCTACATTAACAGGTGGTTACCATCTAAATTGTACACTGAACTATGGTCCACTCTTGGTGTTACACGTGGTATAGGTTTTAACAAAAAGTATAATGACATGTATCTACCATAATAGTATCACACAAAATGATTTCACTGTCTTAAAAATCCTCTGTGCATCATCAAGTAATTTTCCTCTCCTCAACCCTTAGCAACCATTGATTTTTAACTATCTTTATAATTTAACCTTTTCCAGAATGACGTATTGTTGAGGTTATACAATCTGTAGCCTTTTCATGTTGACTTCTTTTACTTAGTAATATACATTTAATATTCCTCTATGTCTTTTCATGGCCTATTTGCACATTTCTTTTGAGCACTGAATGATACTCCATCTTTGAATGTAACACATTTTATTTATCCATTCACCTGTAGAAAATCATTTTGGTTGCTTCCAAGTTTTGGTAATTATAAATAAATGTGCTATAAACATTTGTAGGCAGGTTTTTGTGTGGATATAGATTTTCAGCTCATTTAGGTAAATACCATAGAGAATGATTGTAAAATGTATAAAAATCTACTTAGTTTATTAAGAAACCACCAAACGGTCTTCCACAGTGGTTGTATATTTTGCATTCCCACCAGCCAACTGTCAAAGTTCCTGTTGCCCCATATCATCGCCAGAATGATGTTGTCAGTGTACTAGGCTTTGTCCATTCTAGTAGGTGTGTAGTTGTATCACTTGTACCTCATTTGCATTTCCCTGATGACATATCATGCAGAGCATGTTTTCATATGTTTATTTTCCATCTGCATACCTTCTAAAGTGAGATGTCTATTCACGCATTTAGTCCATCCTTAATTGAGTTATTTGTGTTCTTACCCTTAAGTTTCATGAGTTCTTTGCATATCTCAGACAACAGTCCTTTGTCAGACATGTGTTTTGCAAATATTTTTTCACAATCTGTGGTTTGTCTTCTTATTCTACTGATACTGTCTTTTGACAAACAAAGGGGTTTTCTTCATCTGTTTGTTTTTATTTTTAATGAAGTCTAGCTTAATACTGATTTCTTTCATAGCTCATGCCTTAGTGCTGCAACTAAACTTATCGACATATCCAAGGTATTTACATTTTTCCCTATGTTATCTTCTGTAAGTTTTATAATTTAGGATTTTACATTTAGTTTGTAATCTATTATTTTTTAGTTTATTTGTGTGAAGAATGCCAGGCCTATGTCTAGATTTTTTTTTTTTGCAAGTAAATACCCAGTTTTTACAGCACCATTTGTTTAAAAGGCTATCTTTTCTCCATTGCATTGCCTTTGTTCCTTTGTTAAAGATTAATTGATACTTGTGCAGGTTTATTTCTGGCCTGTCTATTCTGTAACACTGATTTATGTCTCTATTCTCTTGCCAGCACCACACTATCTTGTTGAATGTAGCTTTATAGTAAGATTTGAAGTCTGGTAGTTTGAGGTCTCCAAATTTGTTAATAATAAATCCATTATTATGTGGGTCATTCTGGGTCTTTTGTTTCTCCATATAAATTCTAGATTTAGTTTCTATATATATACAAAATAACTTTCTGAGATTTTTATTAGGATTGTCGAGATTTAATAATGATTATTTTTATATATGCATCCTTAGGTTTTGGAGGGACATATTGGAGAGAGGTTTACTTAAGAAGATACAATGCAGCATGAAGAACATATTTATAGTAAGTAGCAAACTGAAGGAACTGGTACATTCTTATAGGAAAACAATTATAGCAATCTAAGTCCTTTGCATTTATTAACATATGTCTAGAAGTTTGACCCTAACTTCATTAGCCAAAGTGAAGACAGAACACTAATCTAACCTCCCTGTGATAGTGTGGTCCTTGGTTCATCGGCATCAGTATAACCTAGAAACTTGTTAGAAATGCAAATTCTCACGCCATTTCCCAGACCTGCTTAATCAGAAACCTGGCAGCTGGAGCCCCATACTCTGTGATTTAACAAACCATTGAACTGATGCCGATGTTGCCTTAATTTTGGACGTAATCATCCTAAAATCAGGGAGTAAATCATCTAACTACGTGATACTCCTAACATCTGGTAATGCTGTGAATTACTGAGAACAATGTTTTTTTGTTTGTTTGTTTTACTTATGACAGAAGAAACCATAATGAAATTATTCTAGTATCTGGAAATGAAAAAGAAATGATATATTCCTGATAAGCAGGGTATTTCCAAGTAAAACACTGGGATACCAGCTTGCTGAAGATTCAACTGAAATAAACAGACAGACATTTCATAAAGAGGATTAAAACATTTTAGAAGGAAACATTCGTTTGCAAAGATATATGCATCCCTATGTTCATTGCAGCATTACTCATGGGGACCGAGACATGGAAATAATGAAAGTGTCCTTTGATAGATGATTGGGTAAAGAAGACGTGCTACATATATACAACAGAATATTACTCAGCCATAAGAAAAGATGAAATATTGCCATTTGTGACAATATGGGTGGGTATTGAGAATATCATGCTAAGCAAAGTATGTCAAACAGAAAAAGTCAAGAACAACATGACTTCACTCACATGTGGGATATAAAACTGAAAGCAACAAATGACAAACAATAAAAAAAAACAAAAACTCATAAACACAGACAATAGTATGGTGGTTATCACAGGAAATGGGGTGTGGGGGATAGTAAAGGGTTAAGGAGGTAAAATACATGGTGACAGAAGATTTGTCTTTGGGCGGTGGGCATACAATGCAATATACAGATGGTGTCTCATATAATTTTAGACTTGAAAACTATATAATTTTATTAACCAATGTCACCCCAATAAATTTAATTAAAATATAGTATTTAGAAAAGGGGTATTGCAATGTAACCAAGGCATAAAGAAGCAGCCCAGGTCCCAGTGAATAGTAAAGTGCAAAGATATGAGCCACCATTAGCGCCACTTCCGTCATGGCATTTGTCCACTGTAACCTAGCTGCAAGAGGGGCTGACAGAGCACATCTCAGCAGATTCAAAGGTTTATATAACTGATGTTCAATTTCGGAGCCCTCCAACCAAAAAACTCTGTAGGATACAACATATGAGTAAAAATAAATGAGTAATAAGCTACCCATCATAAAGACTGTAGCCTAGTTCATAAGCACTCAGTCTTGACAGTGACTAGTTAAACTCTACTTTTGATTTTACTTTTCAGGAAATAAAAGCAGTTCCTCTCTGAAGCAAAATAACATCACTCTGAGCCTCAAATTCTGTCTATAATTTTATGAGCACTGTCTATTATTTAATCATTATTCAGAAGTTATATGAGGAGACAAAAGTAAATATAATTCAGAATAGCGAGAGATAAAACAGAAAATAGGGAGAAAACACACACATAGGAGATTCAGATTTTGGGGGTATGAGACACAAATTTTAAAATTCGTACTTAGCTCAATATATATCAAAACTTAGGTGACTAGGTAATAAATTATAGCAGATAACTGGAAATTGTGAAGTAATAAAACATATATCTAGAAATGAAACCAGAATAAGTGAAACTGCAGTGCAATATAAGGATTTTCCAGAAGTTTATATACAGCTGAAAAGAGTAGCACAGAATTAAGTTAATTAATAATCACTGTATACGGAATCAGCATAGCAATCAATTGTACTTCTATAGTAAAAAGATCATGTTTCTACCCCATCATGTGTGTGTGTACATGTGAGTGTATGTGTGTGTCTACACAGATGGTTGGCAGAAGTTTAAGTGTTACAACTAAAATCATCTGAGAGTAGCAGTTGTTTCTCAAGGCCACATCAATCTAAAAGGTCAACAAAAAGCAAGATAATTAAAGATAATTAAAACAATTAAATTATTTGCCAAGGAGTCTTGGTTTGGTGGTACTCTCATCTCATCATACTCCTCAACTTGCAGAATTCCAGAATTAATCTCAAGTCCCTAAATCAAGGGAGAGGAGATGTGACAACATCCAAATATCATGACTTTACCTTCTACCTAGACTCTTACTCATTTAGACAGCAACATCAACAGCATCTAACGAATCCATATGCCTGCTTTTGATAATGTTAACAGTAGATTTCTGACAAAACCATGCCATACAGATGACACTGTGTGGTCACTGTTACCATTGTGTACCTCCCTGGTGTTTTCCCACAGTGTCCACTCCACTACCTCTTGGAGAGAAGCCTTTCTGTTGAAGCCTGGACTTGAGTTATGCATTGGCCCACCACTTTCTAATATAAATGTATTCTTTATTCTCCTTTCATTGTTCTTTGCATTCAGTGCGTGCCACTCCCAGAAGTTGAGATCATTCAGCTCAAGTAACAGGCCATACTATGTCTCTTAAAAGCCTCTGATGTTATTTGGTCTCAGGTTCATCCTCCCCCTCAAACCAGGAGGCCAGACTGCTTCCTTTTCCTAGGTGCAGCAATCAAAATTACTCCTTTAGTCCTTCCCAGGAAATTCCTTCTCTACTCAACCCCTTGTAATGTTAGTCACTCACTGTTTGATAAATGTTTTATCAGGTGATTTTATTTGGAGGATGACTTTTACAGATTTTTGCTGTGTTAATATTTCTCTAGGAGAAATCTTAATAAAATGAATTTGAGCAAGTGTTAAAAATGGAAGAGAAGTTACGAAGTGGGCTAAATGTTCCCTGAGTGCTCTGGTAAAAGCAGAAAGTAATCTTCACTTTTGGTAGAAGGGCACAAGGTTGATTATACATTTACAAATGAACCCACTGTCACTTTTATATCATCTGTAGAAAATCATCTCCTGCCCTTCTTGCCAGCTGCTTCCCTGAAAACCACTGCTGAGCCAGCAATTACTTCAGCAGCACAAAGCCCCTCAAAAGGGGGACCATGACAATTACTCTGATTTGTCACCACAAAGGGTTGGCTATAAAGGCATATTTCAAGGTATGGAAATTAAGCAGCTTGACACTTTGTCGGGGTACATTAGAGAGTGGCAATCAGGAGGGAAAAAAGAGATGCCACTGTCAGCACAAAAAGGCAGGTAGACTTGGCAGCAGGGGCCAACTGTGTTGGTAGGAAATATGACAGCTATTTTCTGGCGACATGTGTCAGTGCTGAAATACACCGTTCATTTTACATTGATCACTCTCTGACAAATAAAATAATTCTAGGCCATAGTGACTCACAACTAAAGAGTAAAATGGAAGATTTTTGTTGTTGTCTGGCAAAGAGATATCGCTGATATAATGGCACCTAAGCTACCTGTATATAGAGGCAATATTTTCAGATGATTGGTAACCTGAATATTTTTCCTTTTCACAAAGACAAAATTTACAGTAATTAATTTGAGCCTCTGTTATAAATATTCGGGATACAGCAGTGAAATATAATGCAGTAATATAATTTAGGTCCTAATTTGGGTGATTAAGAATGAAAAAAGAAAGAAGTAAAATATAGGCTATAATAAAGAATACAGAAGTCCTAAGGAAAACAGTTCTCTGTGGAAAGCAATATGGAGATACCTCAAAAAATTAAAAATGGGTATGCCCTTTACCCAGTGATCCCACTTCTGGGAGTATATCTGAGGAAACCCAAAACATTAATTTGAAAGAACATAAGCACCCCTATGTTTGATGCAGTGTTATTTACAATCGCCAAGATATGGAAGCAGCTGGTGTCCATCAGTAGATGAACGGATAAAACAACTATGAGACATTTACACAATGGAATACTACTTGACCATAAAAAAGAAGAAAATTTTACTCTTTGGCTCTGGCTGGTGTGGCTCAGTGGATTGAGCACTGGCCTGAGAACCAAAGGGTCGCCTGTTTGATTCCCAGTCTAGGGCAGATGCCTGGGTTGCAGGCCAGCTCCCCAGTAGGGGTCACGCAAGAGGCAACCACACACTGAGATTTCTCTCCCTCTCTTTTTCCCTCCCTTCCCCTCTCTAAAAATAAATAATTAAAATCTTCCAAAAAAAAAGAAAAAGAAAATTTTACTCTTTGCAACAGTATGAATGGACCTGGAGAACATTATGCTAAGTGAAAAAAGCCAGTCAGAGAAAGATAAATACCATTTGATTTCACCCATATGTGCAATCTAATGAACTGAACTGACAAGCAAAATAGAGACAGATTCTTAGAGAGCACGATGACAGCTAAGGTCATGGGAGAGGTTAGGTAGGGGAGGGGATGAGCAAAAAGGAAGAAAGACTCATGGACATGGTCAACAGTGTGGTGATCGTGAGTGGTGTGTATATGGGGGGTTGAATGGTAATGAAAAAATACAATTAAAAATTTTTTAAAAAAGGAATACAGAAGTCCTAAGGAAGACAGTGGAAAAAACACAGGGAAAGGAAGACAGGAAGTATTGCAAGGTGTCTGAAATTTTAGATGAAATTGCATAAAGTCTCGCATACGGAACATTTGAGTATGGGCTTAACAGAAGTGGAAGTTCTCCATATATCTCTCTATGTGGAGGAAGAGAATTAAGGCAGAGGGACTAACTAAGGTAAAGACTGTAATGCAAAATCCTGAAAGTACTATTTGGGGAGGGTTGTAAGGCCTAGATAGAGAAAAACGATTTACAGAGGAGAGTTGATCATGAGAAATAATGGAATGTGCCCTCAGATTTTCACAGGCTTTCAGGCCACTGTAATAACTCTGGTTTTTGCTCTGAGTGAGATGATAAGTCATTGGAGGATTTAAATAAAGAAGACATAAAATCTGATTTGTGTCAGATCAGGGAGCAGTATCACTCAATTTAAAAGGAAGTGAAAAAAGGGGCAAAGAAGCCTGTAAGAATGAAATCACTGCAATTCAAGCAAAAGACGATAGAGGTTTAGGAAAGATTGGCAGCAAAGGGGATTTTAGGAAGTTGTTGGACTCTGAATACATTTTGAAAATTGAATTTTAGCATATGATATGAAAGAAAAATGAGGTTAAGGACAATTCAAGATTTTCAAACTTTAGATCCAGAAGAATGGAAATGACCAATATGAGGTGGAAATTGTTTTGAGAAAATCAGTGTTGGAGGGAAAATCTGAAAGTTGGTATTACATATATTGACTGTGATCATTTTAGATATAAAGTGGACATACCAAGAACAAATTTGTTAAAGCATTGTGGAGTTCTTAGGAATGGTCAAGTACTGTTGTATAGAATCTTGATTTGTCAATTTAAGGCTGATATGACAGCCTTGAAACTGGATAAATATGTACTGAAGAGAGAAAAAGTGAAAAGACAGCATCTTAGAGCAGCCAGTGATATCAGTGGCAGAGAAGAAGAGAACACAACAAGCAATTTTGATGTCATGAGAGACAAGTATAGAGGATGATCAACTGTATCAATTGCCACTGATGAAGCAATTACAATAAGGACTGAGAATTGATCATTGATGTAGCAAAACAGTGTTCATTTGTAAACTGGGGGCAAATTGTTATTAGGTTGGGCTCAAGAGAGAATGTACAGAGACTAACAGAGCACAGTGGATGTGTAGTCTCTCTCTTTTAATGAAGTTTGCTCTAAAATTGAGCAGAGAATGGAGTGGTCATAAGAAAAATTCAGTGGAAAGGAAATTAGTGACATAAAGAGAGAGAATTGAGAGCAGTTTGAGTGAGTGATGGTGATTGCTAGGAGCTCAGGCAGTTCATTTACAGCAACAGCAGAGCACACACATTCCTGTATCTGCTTTCACATGGAAAGAAGTATTAAAAGGCTAATTGTGGAGATATTTATACTGCACAATATGGAACTCAAACTTCCTCCCTTATGTCTAAATGCATTCCTCAAACAGCTAACATTTTCATGAGGCAAAGTCATGCATAGTACTTAAGTTTTTAATATTTTTTGGTATTGCTCAGTCAACTTCTCAAGCAAATTTCCAAACTCGTTATGGTAGAGATTAAAATATTCTCAAATGTACAATGACAGAGTGACAGTACCTAAGAAATTTAATGATCAAAAAACAAAAAAACAAAACAAAAACACCACTGAAACATGAGAATACAACATGAAAACTAACCATAAAAAAGTAAAATTGAGTGCATCACCTAATTTAATAGACAGTGATTTCAGATAGAAAAGACTCTGTTGATAAACTCTAGATAATAAGAACTCTCATTAGAATAGTTTGTTGAAAATACCCAAAGTCTTGCAACATCATTATATACTAAAAGTTAAGCTTGCTAATAGTTAACAGCTTTCAGTTTATAAATATTCAGACAGGGGTGTTTAATTGAAACTTTGTTTGAATATAAGTATATTTTTAAATATATATTACTATAATAGAGATGTAATTAACTCTGCCAACAAGACATTATAAGCATGATTATAGAAGATTCTGTTGGGATAAATAATACATGTTTCAGTACCTTAAGCAAAGACATACATATATGTGTGTATATGTGTGTGGGGGGGGGGTGTGTATAGTTAACATGGAAGCAATAAAACCAAGTCACATTTCTTATTATTTATTTTAATTTCATTGTTATGCTGGTATCTCAATTTTGTTTTCTCATATATAATTTCAGAGAAGAAAAATGCAATACATTTTACATATAAGAGAAGCATATGAAGAGAATAAAAATATTAAAAAATTAGAGGGCTTGGTGAGGCATTGTCCATAATTTATTATTCCAATAAAGACCAACGAATAAAGTACCATCATGAAAATGAATAAGCCATTGAAATATTGCAATAGTTTTTTTTTTGAAAAGCACTTCTTTCACTAACAGGTTTTTTAACAGTGTAAGGGGTGCAGCCAGGGCTCTCAAAATGTGGGATCTGTAACATGGTCCAGAATGTAGGGTATCCAGGAATATAGGATATCCCCTACCCCACAAGTCTGGTTGGGGGATGGGACCCATGGAGCAGGGCCATTGAGAGTTATTTGCATATCAACAAGTCTAACTAGAGAGATGGGAGTGACTTTAACCTGTGATGTAAATGGCAGGCAGCTTCCCCTGGTTACAGCACCTGTGTTAAAGCTCAGAGATGGTTCCCTCCAAGCCAGGGCCCCACCTGCCAGGAATAACTATGGCAGCCAAGAAAGGCAGGAAATTCAGAAGTGTTAGGAGGTGTAACCAATAGTGTGAGGAGTCGGAAATGGGCTTACAGAAGAAGATTTGCGCCAGGATTTAGATCCAAGTGTAGCAGCCATGCTGGAGCTTAAACACATGACTTTGGGATTGGAGAAGGGGCTCCCTTGACCACGGGGCTTGGGAAGCAGGAAAGCAAGATGTAGCAGCCATGCAGAGCTCTCCTTCAGCGGTTTGAAACAATGGACACAAGGGGACAATGTGAAACCCTGCAGGAAGGAAAGAGGTGAAAGGACTCTTACTGGTGGGACCTGAAGAGGTGCCATGTGGTTTTGGATTAAGAACTGGAGATCATGGCGACACAGTTGATGGTGCTGGGAACAATGGGAGGCCTGCCCAGCCAAGTACAGGTTACTGGGAGGAACCTGGAGTCTAGCCAAGATAAGGACTTCTTCTTTTTCTTTTTTTAAATCTTCTTTCTTTTTATTTACTCTTTTTTCTTTTTTTCTTTTTTTGGTATATTTTATTGATTATGCTAATACAATTGTCCCATTTTATTTCTCCCCTTTATCCCCTCCTCCCTGCACCCCATCCCATCCTCCTCAAATCAACATTTCCTCACCACCATTTTCCCCAGCCCCACCTCACCCCATCTCCCACCCTCAGTCCTTCCCTCGTTGGGCTCTGTTGATGGGTCCTTTATGCATGCTCCTTGTTGGCCCTTCCCCTCCTTTTCCCCTGTTACTCCCCTTCTGCCTCCCCTCTGGTTACTATCAGTTCATTTTTTTTATTTCAATGTTGCTGGTTATATTTTGCTTGCTTGTTTATTTTGTTGATTAGGTTCCACTTATAGGTGAGATCATATGGTATCTGTCTTTCCCTGACTGGCTTATTTCACTTAGCATAATGCTTTCCAGTTCCATCCATGCTGTCATGAAAGGTAGGAGCTCCTTCTTTCTTTCTGCTGCATAGTATTCCATCATGTAAATGTGCCATAGTTTTTAGATCCACTCATTTACTGTTGGGCACTTAGGACTTCTATGTCTTTTCCTGAGACACAGTACCCCTGACTGGCCTGACAGACCTGACTGATGCAACTGGGCAAAGGAGGAAAGGACTATGTGTGTTGGTGGGTGTTTTAAAGGGACTTTGAGGTTTAATGGCAAAATTCTACCATTACTTTAAACCTGTATAACTTTTGAATAGTTCCTTTCCTTTTTACCAAACTCGTACATTGAGAGCCACGATTCCTAAGGGTGATGGGCAAAGAACCATAGTACAGAGGGACTCCCAGAGAGGGGGCCTGTTTCAGTAACAGTATTGGACCCCCCAGTGGGTTAATTCTGTAACAACAGGATAATTATCTTGTATAAAATTTTAAACTTGCCTTTCCATTTCCTATATTTATCATTTCTACTTTTATGTAAATAATATCATCTTCTTTATATCAAATATAGTTAAATTTGTACACAATTGAACTAATGTTGTATAAAATCCATTTACTGAATAGTTAAAAACCAAATAATAGTAATAAGCATTTTCCAGCTTTTTGAGCATAACATTGATTTTTTTGCTAATTCAGTTAATTGAATCAATCATGAATCTAGATCTGGACAGAATAATCTGTATAAATTATCATTATTTATGCCTTTGTAAATATCTGATATTATTTTATTGATACAGGAAAACTGCAACCATTAAAACACACTCTAGTCTAAACTCATTTTAATTATACAACAAATTTTCAATGAGGTAATACAGTATCTGAACTGGAAAACTTGAGAGGGTTTTATTCTGTTATAAAGAATGTCTACTGAGAGAAAAATATTTACTTCTGCTTCCAGGGCAGAGGTGGGATAGAATCTCACTTTACAAAACAAAACAAAACAAAACAAAACAAAACAAAACAAAACAAAACAGGAGACAAAAAACCACAAGTAAGATACTATAGGAAAAAGGAAAAGAAACATTCATTTCAGAAGAGAAATGAAAGCAAAAAACTTAAAATTCACTGAAATGATGTTAAAGTTCTAAGATATTATTAGAAGAAACACTACTGAAAACTTAACTAAGAATAGAAAATATGACTAAGAAAATAAGAAAACAAAATAGAAAAAGATGAATAAAAAGGGTTTACAAGAAAATAATATGGAAGAGAAGTAAGACAGTAATTATATGGACATAATTAGTGAAGCTGAATGAGAAAGGAACAATTAAGATAAAAACATATAAAGCTTTATTTAAAATAAACAAATTTTGCCAAATATGAGCTTATTTGATTCTACCAATTAAACAGACATTTTGTGTTCCAGGAATGATTAAACCAGAAAAAGCGATCCTGGGGTTTACATCAATCAAGTTATTAAACTTTAAAGAAAAGAAAAGAGCTTTTGATCAGCTAGACCAAGTCAATAAAGAAATCTTCTAAGGGAAAAAAAATCAATTTAGCATTAGTAACCTCATCTGCAAAATTGAACACATGAAGATAATGTTCTGAAAGAAAGAAAATGTGAACTTCCAATACCACAATGATATTCAGGAATAAAGGACACAGTTTAAAAATTCTGAACATGTGAAAACAAATGGAAAATGTATTCTCCTGAGGAGAGAGAATTTTCTTCTGGATAATATAAGAGAATAAACTTCTGGCAACCAAGACATGAAAGTATTTTTTAAAAATATGGTACTGTATAGTAGAAAATATGCAGTCTTTAAAAATAAGCCCTAAAATTGAATTGACAATTATTGTTACAAAAGAGGATTTAAATATTACAAAAGAAGATTTAAATGTGCCATAAAATAAAAAAGAATAGTTGTTAATGGTTGGAGAAAGAAAACTACCAGTAGCATAATTATGCTCACTTTATCATATGTTATGGCCAATTATCAAAATGTATCATTCAAAAGAAAAAAATATATATATATGCAGAATTTTTGACAAAGAAACCAAACATGTGCAAAGAAGAAAATAAAATCTTTTCAAAAAATGTTACTGGGAAAATTGGAAAGCCACATGCAAAAGAATAAAAGTAGACTACTGTTTGTCATCATACACAAAATTAATTCAAAATGTATCAAAGACCTAAACATAACATCTGAAATGATAAAACACATAAAAGAAAACATAGGTATCAAATTTATGAAACTTGCTCTTAGAATTTTATAAATTCAACCTCAAAGGCAAAGGAAGTAAAAGCAAAAGCAAATGAATAAAACTTTATAAAACTAAAAAAGCTTTTGCACAGCAATAGAAATCATCCACAAAACAAAAATGCAATCAAATGATGGGAGGAGATATTTACAAATAAAACTACCAATAAGGGGTTAATATCCAAAATATATAAAGACTCATACAACTCAACAACAACAACAACAACTACTACTACCAATTAAAAAATGTGCAGGGGACTTGAACAGACCCTTCTTTCAAGAAGTCACACAAATGGCCAAGAAATGTATGAGATGTTCCACTTCACTAGCTGTTAGGGAAATGAAAATAAAAACCATAATGAGACACTAGTTCATACCTTGTTATAATGTCTACTATCAATAAGACACATAATAACAAGTATTGGAGATGTGGAGAAAAAGGAAGCTTTATTCATTGTTGGAGGAAGTATAAACTGGTACAGCTACTGTGGAAAAGAGTAGGGAGTTTCTTCAAAAAATTAATAATAGTTACCATATAATCTAGTAATTCTTCTTTAGGTGCCTAACCAAAAATTATAAAAACATTTATTTGTTTTATGGATATATATTTCCCTATGTTCATTGCATTATTATCCACAGTAACCAAGACATGAAAATTACCAGTGTCCTTTGATAGATAATTGGATAAAAAAGATGTACTACATATACACAAAAATAGTACTAATCTGTAAAAAAAAAATCAAATACTGACATTTGAGACAACATCTTGTTGTCTTGAGAATATCATACTAATCTATATAAATCAGACAGAAAAAGTTGAGGACCACATGATTTCACTCATATATAAGATTTCAAACTGCAGGCAACAAACAAACCAAACAAACAAAAAGTCAGACACAGACAACAGTGTGGTGGTTACCAGAAGAAAAGACAGATAGGGAAGTCGGTAGAAAAGAGTAAAGGAGGTAAACATATGGTAACAGAAAGAGATTTGACTTTGGGTGGTGAACACACAATGCAACATACAGGGATGAAATGTAAAGATGTACAACATAAACCTATATATTGTAATTTATTAACCAGTGTCACCTTCAGTAAATTTAATAAAGTTTAAAAATATGTATCGTTCAATGCTAAAATCAATAATATTAAAAATCAAGTAAATAAGTTCAATATATAAAATAATTTATTGAAATAATGGGGTACTTGAAAGAAAAAACAGAAGAATAAATGTATATATTCTCTATTTTTTCAAAATAGGGATTCTGTAACTGATATTTAATAACATGGAGAATGGCTGTAATTTATATGCTTATTGTTAAGGTAAAACTTCTCAACTAAAAATAAGTATAAACAAAGAATATTAAGTAATAAAATTTCTTTATTAAAACTGATAATATATGACTGTAGAATTGAACCACACATAGATTTTTTTAAATATTTTATTTATTTATTTTTAGAGAGGGGAAGAGAGAGAGAAAGAGGGAAACATCAATGTGTGGTTTCCTCTCAGTGCCCCCTAATGGGGACCTGGCCCACAATCCAGGCATGTGCCTTGACTGGGAATTGAACCAGCAACCCTTTGGTTCATAGGTGGGCACTCAATGCACTGAGCCACACCAGCCAGGGCCCACACATAGATTTTATTTGAATTAATATTTTAGAAAGTTAAAAAAATAAAAAAGGATTAACAAAGACAGATACAATGGGCAAATGGAATAAAATAGAGGTGGTAGTGTTTATGCCAGAAAATGTAGAATTCAGAGAAAAAAGTCACTTTATAATAATAAAGCATGTAATCTGCAATACAATGTACATACAACAAAACATTGAAATCAATAATAGAAAATAAATGCAAATTATATGAGAAATAAACTGAGACTATAATTTATATTTCTTCCTACCATGACAGATCAGGTCAATAAACTTAAGCAATGACAGAAGATTGTTTTTTCCTAAATCCAGGAACATATTTTACTTCATTTCTTGAAATGTCATGTAGTTTACACTTGAATCACTGCCCTTGTTATCAACATCTATAAGTACTCAACAATGGCCTATAACTAATATTCTCAGTATACTTTTGTAATACTTTGACAGTTATAACAAGAAATATGCAATAAAAGAAGGTTCTTATGCAAAGAAAATTCAGTACATTCTAACACGTGTGGTAATGTCCCTGAATATACCTAAGAAGCTGCTGAATATAGAATAATCTAAAAAGGCTTATGATGTCAGATAGGTTAATATGTGTTTGAATTCTGATATAACAAGAGTCTTTGAACAACTTATAAAACCAGTCTGAAACTGTGACTATAGCTGAAGGAAGTGTATGTGATCCCACTTCCAGAAAACACTAAGAGGAACAGCAAATATGAATTGTCTGTTTTCTAACATAAGTTTTAAAAATAACAACAAATACGTATTCCTATCCCAGCCTAGCTATATGAATCATATCTAGACATGTCCGACAACCCAGAACATTTTTAACAATTTGATGACTAATTGGGATGGAAGCAGAAAATATTACCAGAATTGCAGTGACAAGAAGTTGGGAATATTAGCTAATACATTGGAGTAAAAATGCAAGTCCAAATATCTTTTGTCACATTGAACCAATCTGATGGCATTTAAAGTATTAAATGTAAACTATTCATTTACTTTTAGAACATTAACTACAAAAGAGTGGAGTAATCTATGGTTGTAGTACATTAAAAAAATAGCCACTTGCCTAAAACATCAAGATAGGTAGATAATTTGACATATAGACATACCTCATGTTATTGTGTTTCATTTTATTGCACTTAGCACTTTGCAGATACTGATTTTTTTTTTTTGACCAATTGAAGGCTCGTGGCAACCCTGAATTGAGGAATCCCATCAGCTCCATTTTTCCAACATTATTTATTCATTTCATGTCCTTGTGTATTCAGTGTCTCGAAAATTCTCAATAGATTTCAAACTTATTCATTATTGTATGAGTTATGGTGACTTCCGATAAAAATTATTTGGTTACTATTATCATTGTTGTGGGGCTCCACAAACAATGCCCAAATAAAATTTGCACTTCTTCCATAAACGTGTATACTCTGACTGCTCCACCAAACCCTTCCCTATCTCTCTCTCTCTCTCTTTAGGTCTCCCTATTCCCTGAGACACAAAAATATTAAATTTAACCCAATCAAAAACCCAACAGTACCCTGTAAGTTGTTAAGTGAACACAGTAGTCACATTTATTTCATTCTAAATTTAAAGCTAGAAATAATTATGGTTAATGAGGAAGGCACTTTGAAAGCCAAGAAAGGCTGAAAGTGTTCTTGAAAAATATTAAAAATGCTACTCCAGTGAATGTAAGAATGATAAGAAAGCAAAACAGCCTTCCTATTAATATGGACAAAGTTTAGGGGTCTGGATAGAAGATGAAACCAAGCACAACATTCTCTAAGCCAAAGCCTAATTGTGAGTAGGGTCCTAATTCTCTTTAATTCTACAAAAACTGAGAGGGAAGGAAGATACAGAAGAAAAGTTTGAAGACAGCAGAGTTTGATTTATGTGGTTCAGGGAAAGAAACCATCACTCTAACACAAAAGTATAATTTGAAAACACAAGTGCTAATGTAGAAGTTGCAGCAAGTAATCAAAGAGGTCTATCTAAGATATTTAATGAAGGTGGCTATGCCAAACAATGCATTTTCAATAAAAATAAAATACTCTTACCATGATAGAGATGATCATTTTTCTTTGTGTCAAGACTCCAAAAGACTTAGTGATATCATTGAATGATTACTGCCAAAAACATGACTTCTTACCATTTTAAGGTAACTTATAAACAACAAACATTTTACTAGTAGAAAACACTAACTTACAAATAAAGGAGTAAGTTGTTGTGAAAGTGTAATACATGAACTAAGTACAAATTAGCTAGAAAGATGGTAATGTTAAAAAATGGAAGATCAAGGCTCAGAATATATAAGGTCTTTCTCAAGATTAGAATCACAGCTCAATAAAGGATATTAATACTATGTACTTCAGACTACTTTAGCTCAAAATTGTTAAATTTTCTAAAAGCAGTACTACTATCATAACTCTCTATGCTGGTCTTGACCTCATTCTCTCAGAAAATCGAGTATTTCATTCCCTTTGTGCTACCTCTGACTTAAAATGATCTTCAGGGCCATTTTTCTCATCATAGCAAAGTTGGTCACAATTTATAAGTGACCAGAGTGAACTAGACAACTAACAGAGATTCCCAATATATAGGGAAATAAAACAATTTTAGAGACAGCAAATAAAGTTATCAAGCTGCTCAGTATTATTGGTCAACAGAGGTGGTTTCCTGCCAGAAGTAAAGAAACAAATCACTGCACACAAAAAAAGTAAATGCATGAATTCTTGTGTGAAGTACTGAAATTAAAATGGTACTAGTGGCCATTCTAATGTGGTTGTAGAGGCTTTTAAAAACAATATTAATAACATGTTGAAGGCAGTTTTGTGACATATAAATAGTTATTAAAATTATGTGACTCAACAATCTTAAGCATTTTCTAAGAAAAACAGAAATTCATACAAATGAGAATACACAGGCTGTTTATTGAATCAACATGTTTAAGTTTGAAGAGTAAAAATGAAATATAACAATAGAAGATTATATCTACATACCTTGCTACAACCAATAAAGATCAGATGGGAAGGAGAGATCCAAGATGGAGGCATGACAGGTGAAAACTATACTCACCTTACCCCGTGACCAAACTAGAATTACAATGAAATTATGGAATAATCATCCTGAATAAACACCTGAAGACCAACTGAGGAGAAGCCTTATAACCAAGGATTTACAAGGAAGCCACATTGAGACTGAGCCACATATCCCTTTCTTTTTCTCCATAGAAAGGGTGAAGACAAAAAAAAGCCTTGCATGATCCCATGGGTGGCACCTGAGATTCAGGAGGGATATATCAGCTATGGGGACTTTCATGTGAGAAGCATGAAGTCTAAACCACAAACCCTGCTCCCCAGTCAGGAATCTGAGCCAGCCAAGCATCCACACAACATCTAACTGTGAAAAGTAGTGGGATTTCTGTTCACCAGGTAGAGATATCTGGAAAAACAGACATCCTCTCTGCATGAATGGACCTGGATGAAATAAGTCAAACAGAGGACAAAATCCATGTAATTTTACTTAAATTTGAAACTAAAAAATAAATGAAAAAACAAAACAGTAATAAACTCATAGATAGAAGATTTTGATGGTTGCCAGGTGAAAGGGGGATTGGGAGTGGGGAAAAAAAGAGGGAGGAATTAAGAAGTATAAATTTGTAGTTACATAATAGTCATGGACATGTAAATTGCAGCATAGCATAGGGAAAATAGACAATAATATTGCAATAAGTATGTATGGTGTCCAACTGTTATTAGATTTATCTGGGTGATCACTTCATAAGTAATATAAATACATAGTCACTATACTGTAAAAAAAAAAGGTTCATGGTATATGATTTCATTTTTATAAAACTATAGACAAAGTAAATTAATCTCTAGTGACAAAAGCCCATCAGTATGTTTGGGGGTTGTGGGGTGGCATGAGGGAGTGGGGGAGGTGGGATGATTACAAAGGAACACTGGGAATCTTTCAGGGGTAATGCATGTATTCACTATCTTAGCAGCGGTAATAGTTGCATATATGTGTACTTATACCAAAACATCAAATTGTACACTTTAAATATGTGCAGTTTATTGTATATCAATTATACCTCAGTAAATATGTTTAAAATGAAAAATAAAGTAAAATAAGAATGGAAGATTGTGAAAATTCTGACGGTGTTTGTGTGAAGTCAAAGGGGGAGCATTCTAGCCATATCCTCATTTTTAATCATTGAACAGAATATTTTCTTTCTACATTACAACTCCATGCATATAGTATACTCAGATGTTTTTATACAACTAAATTATATCTAATGAAGAAATAAGTTATTGTAAGACTAAAATATCTCTAATTTAATTTTTATTAAATTTATGAGAAGTCCAGACACTACAGTTAGAGAATTTAAAAGCATTTCTGTGTATGCAAATAAATAAATTAACAACCTTACTTATGTAGGTGAGATTAGTTAGTGAATATTCAAATATAAGTTAATTAAATTAAAATTTTTACTTATTTTTTTGTATTCTGTTTACTTATAAAAACCTTGAAAATTTGATTTAGTAATTCTAAGGAATTTGGATTATAAATATTACACTATAAGTGCTTGTTATAGGAAATTATCTTTATGGGAATTTTTATAAAAATTTATTATGAAAAACTGCTCACTTAAAGTTGTATATGAAGCTTGCCATTTATTAAGTGACTTGTTAAAATTAACACTTTGATCTTGATTATTTCCTTCCTTCTATTAAATCTGGGTTTTGTTGTTGTTTCTCCAGTTCTTATACATGTAGGTTTAGGTTGTTTATTTGAAATCTTTCTGTCTTTTTTAAGTAGACCTGTATTGCTATGAAGTTTCCTGTCAGGACTGCCTTCACTGTTTCCCATAGGTTTTATATGGTTGTATATTCATTTTTATTTGTTTCCAGAAAACTTTTCATTTCTTCTTTGATCTCATTATTGGCCCATTCATTGTTTAATGTCATGCTATTCAGTCTCCAAGAGTTTGAATGTTTTTGAGTTTTTTCCTTGAGGTCAGATTTTAGTTTCAAGAACTTGTGGTCTGAGAATGCTTGATATGATTTCAATTATCCTAAATTTGTAAGCTTGTTTTGTGTCCTATCATTTGGTCTATCTTTGAAAATGTTCCATGTGAATTTGAAAAGAATGTGTATTTTGTTTCTTTGGGACGAAAGTTACTACATACATCAGTTAAGTCTATTTGATCTCATGCATCATTCAATTCCATAACATTCTTGGTGATATTTTGTTTGGAAGATCTATCCATTGTTGGTAGTGGGATGTTAAAATCCCCTACTATATGTGTATTATTGTCTATATCTTTCTTGAAGTCCTCCAGGATTCTCCTTATATATTTGGGTGCTCCTGTGTTGGGTGCACATAGGTTTATAATGTTTATGCAGAAACAAATGACTTAGAGACTAAAAGAAAAATTCAAAGGATCAATAAACCCAGGATCTGGTTCTTTGAAAAGATAAACAAAATTGGCAAGCATTTAAACAGACTCATCAAGAAAAAAAAAAGGAGAGGGCCCTAATAAATAAAATCAGAAAGAAAAAGAGGAGAAATTACAACTGATAACACAGAAATACAAAGGATTGTAAGAAATTACTACTAACAATTATATGCCAAGAAATTTGAAAACCTGGGTGAAATGGACAGATTCCTGGAAAAATATAATCTTCCAAAACTGAAGGAAGAAGAAGCAGAAAGCCTGAACAGATCAATAACAACTGGTGAAATTGAAGCAGTAATCAAAAAACTCCCAGCAGACAAAAGCCCTGGACCACACAGTTTCCCAGAAGAATTTTATAAAACATTTAAGGAAGAGCTAACCCCTGTCCTTCACAGACTATTCCAAAAAATCCAAGAAGAGGGAAGACTCTCAAGCTCTTTTCATGAGGCCAGCATCATTCTAACAGCCAAACCAGATAAAGACACCATGATGAAAGAAAACTACAGGCTATTATCACTGATGAACATAGACGCTAAAATCCTCAACAAAATATTGGCAAACTGCATCCAGCAATACATTAAAAAGGGCATACACCATGATTAAGTGGGATTCATCCCAGGGATGCAAGGATGGCATAATATTCACAAATCGAAAATCACAATACATCGCAAAAACAAAAGGAAAGAGAAAACTCACATGATCGTGTCATTAGATGCAGAAAAAGCATTTGATAAGGTACAGTACACATTTATGATCAAAACACTGAGCAAAGTGGTAACAGAGGGTGCATGCCTCAACATAATAAAGGTCATATATGAGAAACCTACAGCCAACATTGTACTCAACAGGCAAAAACTAAAAGCTTTCCCACTAAGACTGGGAACAAGAAAAGGATGTCTGCTTTTACCACATCTATTCAGCATAGTATTGGAAGTCCTAGCCATAATGATCAGACAAGAAAAAGAAGTAAAAGGCATCGAAATTGGAAACGAGGAAGTAAAATGCCATTGTTTGCAGCTGACATGATAGTGTATATAGATAACCGTATAGACTCCACCAACAAACTATTAGCCCTAATAAGTGAATTTGGCAAAACAGCAGGATACAAAGTTAATATTCAGAAATCAAAGGCATTTTTGTATACCAACAATGAAATATCAGAACCAGAAATCTGGGAAAAATCCCATTTATTATAACAACAAGAAAAATAAAGTACCTAGGAATAAGCTTAACCAAGGAGGTAAAAGAACTGTACTCAGAAAACTACAGTACACTGAAGAAAGAAATTAAGGAAAACACAAATAAATGGGAGCATATACTGTATTCATAGGTTGGAAGAATTTACATCATCAAAATGTCCATACTACCCAAAGCAATTTATAGATTCAATACAGTCCCTATTAAAATACCAATGACATATTTCAAGATATAGAACATTTCAAAAGTGTATATGGAACCATAAACGACCCTGAATAGCTGCAGCAATTTTGAGAAAGAAGAACAAAATAGGAGGGATCACAATACCTGACATCAAACTATATTAGAAGTCTACTATAATCTAAACAGTCTGGTACTGGTATAAGAACAGACACATAGATCAATGGAACAGAAAAGAGAGCCCAGAAATAAACCCATGTGTCTATGGTCAATTAATATTTGACAAAGGAGGCAGAAGCATTAAATGGATTAAAAATAACCTCTTCAGCAAATGGTGTTGGGAGAAATGGACAATTACATGCAAAAAAAAAAAAGAAATTTGACCACCAATTTACACCACACACAAAAATAAACTCAAGATGGAGAAAAGGCTTTAATATAAGTCACAACACCATAAAAGTCCTAGATGAGAACACAGGCAGGAAAATCTCAGCTATTCCAGGCAGCATTATTTTCACAATATGTGAATATTTTCAGCAATATGTCCCCTACAGCAAGAGACATAAAGGAAAGAATAAACAAATGATACTTCATCAAAATTAGAGGCTTCTGTACAGCTAAAGAAAAAATCAGCAAAATGAAAAGGGAATCAATCATATGGGAAAATATATTTGCCAATGATATATCAGACAAGGGTTTTATATCCAAAATATATAAAGAACTCATATGACTCCACTCCAGGAAGACAAACAATTCAATTAAAAAATGAGCAAAGGACCAGAACAGACACTTCTCCAAGGAGGACATACATTGAGGCCCAGAGACACATGAAAGGATGCTCAGCATCACTAGTCATCAGAGAGATGCAAATTAAAACCACAATTAGATACCACCTTACACCAGCCATAATGACCATCAAAAACAAATCAACAAAAAAATGCTGGTGAATATGTGGAGAAAAGGGGTCCCTAGTACACTGTGGGAATGCAGACTGTTGCAGACTCTGTGGAAAACCATTTGGAATTTCCTCAAAAACCTACAAGTGGAACTGTCTTTTGACCCTGTAATTTCACTGCTGGAATTATAACCTAAGAATCCCAAAACACCAATTCAAAAGAACCTATGCAGCCCAATGTTCATAGCAACACAATTTTCAGTAGCCAAGAATTGGATGCAACCTAAGGGCCCAACACTAAACGAGTGGATCAAAAAACAATGGTACATTTATGCAATAGAATACTACACAGCAGAAAGGAAGAAGGAGCTAATATGCTCTGTGAAAGCATGGATGGAACTGGAGAGCATTTTGCTAAGTTAAAGAAGCCAGGTGGTGAAAGACAGATACCATATGATGTCACCTGTAAGTGGAAACTAATCAACAAAACAAACAAGGAAGAAAAATATAACCAGCAACATTGAAATAAAAAACAAACTGACAGTAACCAGAGGGGAGAAGGGAGGGAGGGGGATGACAGGGGGAAAGAAGGGGATAGATCATCAAGGAATATGCAAAAAGGACCCATTGACAAAGCCAAATGGCAGAAGGATTGAGGGCGGGAGGTAGGGGTGGGTGGGGATGGGGAAAGTGGTGGTGGGAAAATGTTGACAAAAACAAAACAAAACAAAAACTAGATGGGGGGAGGTTAAGAATAGTATAGGAAATGTAGAAGTGAAAGAACTGATATTACAACTAGTAGACATAAACTAAGGGAGGAGGAATGATGGGATGGGGTGCCCGGCGGAGGGGATAAAGGGGATAAAAAAACTGGACAACTGTAATAGTATAATCTATAAAATATACCAAAAAAATACATAAGGAATGCTGTTATATTTCCATTTTGCCAATGAAGTAACTGAGTAAAAAAATATTACACATTGACTATAACCTCACTATCTTATTTGATATAACTCAAGATGAATAAGTTACATAAATTTTCTCTTAAAATTATTAATATAGGTAAAGAATTTATATCTTATACAACCATATACTCTAATAAATATTAAAACATATACTTTTCTCCAATTCAATAACAAATTAAATTTCAAGGTAATGGAAGGAAGGAAACAATAGAGGTTAAAACAAAGTAAATAGAGAATAGAAAGACAAATAGAGGTAATAAAGTTAAAAAAAAGGAGTTGATTCTTGAAAATAATAAAATTGACAAATTTTAGGGAGATTGGCTAATAAAAACATATGAGAAGATTTAAATAACTAAAATTAGAAATTAAAGAGGGGTCATTATTAACAATTCTATAGGGGAAAAAAAGAATTATAAGAGAATACCATAGAGAACTGTCTGCAAATCATTAAATATTCTACATGAAATGGCAAAAGAGACATGTTTATATGGCATAACACAATTCAGTATCTCAAAGAATACTGTTTACTTGAAAATTTTCAGAAAAATCTAATAAAGTATAAAATTTTAACTATATCACAACAAAAGAAAATAGCGTAGAGAGTAAAATTCTTATTCAATAACCACTTCTCAAAGAATGGTTTCTCTTTATGTTCACAGATTCATTTAATCCTCTATCTTTTCATTTTGATCAATGGCTCCAAAGCCCCTGGCCCTGGACTGCAAATGTCTGAATGACCTAGCAGTTGCCTACCTTTCCAGGCTCACCTGGGACCACTTTCTTTATCATCTAGTATGTTATAGCCACAGTAACTTTCTTTATTTATAGGAGAAAGACCAGATCAGTCACCCTTGAACAGGTTTGCACTAGACTTTGCTTCACCTTTCCTCTGCACTTTTCCCAGGTATATTTTACCCTAGGCTAACACCTTTATTCACCAATCAGCCTCCTCTACTGGGGACAACTTGGCACTTTATAAATATGTATTTGTTTATTGTTTACTTCACTTAATTAGAATTATTATGCTCATTCCACACATGTGGAGCTGAAGCCTAAGAAGGGTAAAAAGTTTAAGTAAGTCCCCACAGCAAACACAAGCTGTGCCCAGCTCCAAATACTACGGAATATCTTCAGTCCTCCAGCACCCTCATAGTGGGCAAAACCATATCACCCAAACCATTCCCTACCCCCAGGACATATAAATGTGTCTCTTTACATGCCAAAAGGGACTGACCATGTAGATGTTAATTTTAAAGACTTTGAGATGAAGATGTTCTCCTGGATTATTCATGTGAATCGAATCACATACATTTTTAACAGTGGAAGAAGAAAGCAAAAGAGTTCATCAAAGAGATGTGACAATAAAAAAGAGCAAAGACTCCAAGCAGGAGAGAGACTCAATCTACCATTCCCAGTTTTAAAGATAGAGAGAGGTAAAATAAATAAATAAATAAATAAATAAATAAATAATAAAAATGGTGATCTCTAGAATTTCAAAATGGCCATCATCTGACAACTAGCAAGAAACTGCAGGCCTCAGACCTCTAACCATAGGGACTATATTCTGTCAAGGATTTTGGAAAAGTTTGAACAAGAGAAGAAATTCTTCCTTAAATCCTCCTGAAAGGAAGCAGTCCTGCTAACAGCTTAGTTTAAGACTGATGGAACCCATGAGAGACTTCTGGCCTACAAAAATGTACAATAAGAAGCCTCTATGGTTTAAACTGCTAAGTTTGGGTTAATTTGCTATGGCATCAATAGAAAACAAATACAGCCATACTACTTGTCCATATATATGTCTATAAATGAGACTGAAGCATATGAACCAGTACTTTTCAAGTAGAAAATGGTTACATCAGGGCTAATGAAAGGAAAAGGACAAGGCAGGTTTAGAGAATGCACAAGAGTCCCAAACAAACTACTTTCTTTGAGCTATGTACCATAAACTAGCCCAGAGATGACAGCAGAGAAATAGATACACTTACATACTGTTCAGGAAATGTTAATTGGTACACCCTTTTCGGAATCTAATTTTGCTATTAGTGTCAAAAGAACTTAAAGTAGTCATCATATTTGAAATAAAAATTCACTTATGAAACACATTTCTAATTCATGTCTGAAACATCAAACATTTGGATGTGCCATATATTTGTCTTAGTGCTATTAATGAGACCATAACCATTCTGATACTCCATAATAGAGAACCTCTATAATAGGGAATCAAAACAAGCACACAATATAAAGCTTAAATTATACAGAATAAAATGTGTCATATATTTGTAACAGTGGTAAATTGTAACAGTGGGAAATTATAATCTACCCCTCCATTCTTTTGACATTGTTTCTGTTAAGTGTGGGCTCTGACAAATACTTATCTTGTCGATGAACAGCATGCTTGTATAAGAATCCCAGGAACTAGCTTCAAAAGATATAGACTCTGACCTTCAGGCATCTCAGCCCTGGGAGATTTGCTGATCTTCACTCATGAAGCCAGGATGATGTGAATCCACAATGATTCAACCAGGATGGCGCACACTGGACCATCACTTGCCTTATTGGGATGGACTGTGCTCATCTGTGTAGAGAACTTTGCAACCACCTCCCTTGATCTCTTGATTCTGTTACCCTCTCCCTCATTAAGAAAAACCTCTGCCTTGTCAGGGTACATGCCGGGGTTGCTGGCCAGATCCTCGGTTGTGGGCATACATAAGAGGCAACTAATTAATGTTTCTCACCTTTTCTTTTTCCCTCCATCCCCATCTCTCTAAAAATAAAATAAAAATAAAATAAAAGCTGGAAAAAATAAATGGAATTTTCCTCAGAGCCTCTGTAGAGAGCACACTCTGTTGCACGTTGATTTCAGCCCAGTGAATCCCATTTCTGGCTTCTGGCCTCAAGAAATGCAGGCCAAGTGTGAGGTCATTTGTCAGTAGTCATTTGAATATAATTCATCTTCCAATAAGGAAAGTACTATGAAACACTGAAATTCTATAAGTAAGCAGCAAAATAAGTTTGGGATTTACTTTGGGGGTTCTTGTATATTTTTCTTTTATTTTACATGGTTATGTAGTAGATATATACACAGGAGACCCCAATGAATCATATGTGTTTATAAAATTTTCTCCCCTTGAGGGAACTGCGACTTGCTTCTATCCAACAAAATATTTGTGTAGCAAAATTCAATCTTGTGAGCATATTCTGGAGAGTATTACCTGCTGGCCTTGAAGAAGCAAGCAGTATTGTAATGAACTGCCTATGCAGAGCGACACTTGAAAGGAAATTGCAGGTGGGTTTTAGTATTCGAGAGCTACAGCTGATAACCCAGCAGAAGCTGGTGCCCCTTTACTGAGCTACAAGGAACTGAAATCTGCCAACAATCTAATTAGATTGAAAGTGAATTCTATCCCAGTCAAGCCTCCTATGAGAACATAGCCTAACCGACAAGGGTCTTGCAGCTCTGGGACACCTGAGCAGAAGAACAAGCTAAGTTAAGGAAGAATTCTGACCTGGAGAACTGTGAGCTTATGCAATGTATATCATTTGAGAGAATTTACTTTAGTAATTTATTATAGCAGCAATAGAAAACTCACAGAGGTTTCTAGTTAGATTGTTGTGAAAAAAATTAAACATCTTATAATAGATAAAATTCTACTAAATAATGAGAAAATAATGTGAGCATAATGTAGATTTTTAAATAATAATTGGAATATAACAGTGGAAAATGCTTAAGACAGAAAATGAACACACAGCAAGTAAGATCCCTTGGTTAAAAAAATCAAGTGCACAACAAATTTTAGGAGACAACCAAATACCAGTTATAAATATATTTAGGTATTTTATTGTTGTTATTGTTGTAAGGATAGTGATTTTTTACTATTTTCCATTTATTTGCAATTTTTTAAAGTTTTATAATAGAAATCACAAATTATAAGTAAAAATTTAAATATAATATCCTAGGAACATGTAAATACTGTCATTCACTTTGACTTTTCTTAATTAAGTTAATTAATTATTAAGATGTTGCTATAAGCCCTGGCCAGTATAGTTCAGTTGTTTGGAGCATTGTCCCATAAACCAAAAGGCTGTGGGTTTGATACCTGGTCAGGGCACATGCCTGGGTTGTGGGTTCTGTGCGTGAATAGGAGGCATCTGATTGATGTTTCTTTCTCACATTGATGTTTCTCTCCCTCTCTTTCTCCTTCCCTTCTCCTCTCTCTAAAATCAATAAGCATATAGTTGGGTGAAGATAAAAAAAATTGCTATCAGCCAGTCTTATTTCCCAGTATTCAGGGTGTACTATTAAAAGAGAAGAAAGATTTCTGTTTCTTGGGTCTTATATTCTTAATTTATCTCAAGTTTCCCAGTGGACCACATTTTAATTTTTTCTTTTGTTTATGGCATATTATAAAACTTACTATTACTCTATGTTACTTGCTTAGTCACACTGACACTTGTGTTACACATGCCAAGATTAATTTGTTCATTGAACAAATTTACTTTGATGTGAAAATGTGTCATGCAAAGTTAAAGCCATAGGGAAAGGACCAGTGAGCACAAAAAATCCCTACTCTTTCAAGTGTATATTCTTGCAGGTGCGGTAAATAAAAACAAAGTAAAGGGATGCATAGTATGGCTTCGGGTAGGAGTAAGTGATATGCAGAAAATAAAAGCAGAGTGAGTGGGACGAAGAATCATAAAATGTTATTAGTTACAATATTCTGGGGGTGGGTGTACCTCAGGTATTTGACCAGACCTAAATGAAGTAACCAGGTTAAGTGCTTATACAGTAAAAAAGACTATCGGTAGAGACAAAAGCAATTGCCAACTCCCTGGTGTGGCAACATACTTGATAAATTAGATGAGTATCAAGGAGACTAATGAAGCTATAGTTGTAAGGTAAGGGAAACAATAATTGAGGATTGATTTTGAGTGGTATCTAAAAGGCAGATCATATATATTTGCCACAAGCTTGTGTCGGGGGTATGTCAACTCCCCAGCTCTTTTTTATTATAGTCTATAGAGAGCATGGTCATCTTGACATTCTGCATAATATAACAGGTCTATTACATTGACAGTTTGCTAATTGATGCTGGCCTCATGTGCTCTGGGAAGCAGAAGAGGTTGGTTCACAAAACAAGGCTGCAAAGATAAAGAGACTTTGCTGTTTGTTCTCAGCTGCTTCCTATGAGCATCCCTCAGAAAGGCTTCTTCACCCTGGCAGTGGCAAATTCTACCCTGTATGGGTAGCAGTCTACTTGTTACTGTTTTCCCAGTATTTTCAGAACCAGAATAATTGTGCCCCATTTCAAAAGGCCTTTCCTTCAATTCAGAGATACCAGCACTAGTTATCAGTGCCTTCCTCTCCTCAGAAGTCCAAATTTCATTTGAACAGACTCCTCATATGTTTTTCTTTTAATTATGCCTACTTATGCTGGTTAATTTTATGTGTCAGCCGAGCTAGGCTAAAGTGCCAAGTGTTGGTCAAATATTACTCAAGATGATGATATGAAGCTATTTTGAAGATGTGATTAACATTTACAATAAGTTAACTTTAAGTAAAGCAGGTTACACTCCATAATGGAAGTGGGCCTCTTCTAATCAAATTTTAAGGTTTTGGAGAAGAAGTACTCCTGTCTCAAGACTGTAACACTGAAATCCTGGCTAACCTTTCAACCTTCTAGGCTGTTATATAACTTTTAGACTCGCCAGCCCCAAAACCCATATGAGCCAATTACTTAAATATATTTCTGTTTCAGATTAGATAGAATGATAGCTGATAGATAGATAGATGATAGATATCCTAGTGGTTCTTTTTCTCTAGAGAACCTGACTCATGCACCGCCTCTTTACATGTTCCCTTTAGACCTCAGTGTAGAGGATGCTTGTTGCTTCCTCCGTGATAACCCTGGCACCTCTCTTTACTTTTCAGTTACTTATTTAAATTTAGTTCAAATTCTTTACATTAAATTCTCTTTTCAAATAAACTGTTGGGTTTCTGTCTTTTGATGGGTCTCTGAGTGATACTTTCTTGCAAAGCTTTTGAGTATTATTCAAAGAGTGATTGGAAGCTATTAAAGAGGTCTTATGAAATGACAATTGCTCATCTCTCTACCTTTAACAAGCAATCTAACATCTATCAAAAAGGCGATGTCGATTGTCTCTGCCCTTCACCAGGCTTTCTCTTATATCCTCTTTTCGAGTCTTCTATAAAAGGTGTAGCAGAAGTGTTTCTCCACGTGGAAATGCTAAGATGTTTTAAATTGAAGTAAATGTCAAAATAAGCTAAGTATTTCTGTTTCCCCAGCCACAGCCGTATTCTGCTTCTAGATTTCCTTCTTTCTATTGTGTTACCATAGACTACCCAGGAGTTACTAACTTCTAAATATGCTGTATCATTTTATGGTGAAAAACTATTCCTTAACAATTCTATCTTAAAACATTACATTATCATACATCTTTAGCTTTCTATTAAATAAATGACTACTTAATATTAATGATTATATTTTATTATATTTCACATATGCTTTGATATACATCTTTCATTAATTATTTTTCTTATGGAAATAAAATAAACTATTATACAGAGTGTAAGAAATCCAAGTAAATTTCATTTGTTAAATTTTCAGTTTCAGTCATTAAAACAAGTACACATTAAGCATATTCATGTAATTATTCTCAAATATGCATGTTGTTCAAACTGTGATTAAAATTTACTCATGCTTCAGTGGGTAAGATTATGTAATTAAAATGCAAATTTTGGTATAGGTCATTGCTCATTGAGTAGATAAAAATAACTACAACAATTATCATGACATTCTACTATATGTTAATTTGTCAGAATATACTTTGAGGCATGACAAATTAATTCTCCCACTAGATTTCTAATTTCATTTTTATGGTAATATCAAAATTAACAAACCAGGAAAGTTTCCATATCAGGCGAATGGAAGTTATCTCCTGATTTCTTCCTATTGTAAATGGCATAGTTCTCCGTCTGCTGTGAGAATCATAGGCATTCTAATTTAGAAAGAATCTCCTTCAAGTTTAATAATAAAAGGGCTGCTTTTCTGTATTTTAGAAATATATTGGTGTTTTTTCTAAATATATTTTGAGTTAAAATTTTCTTTAAAAGCTTTAAGAATTTTTGTCAGAAAAATTCAGATATTTTATCCAGATTTTCTCATTTTTGTGTAATAAATTATAGTCAATATATTATTGTTTTATTTTCATTTTTAATTTAATAAATACTATCTACATACTTTTGTATTAAAAATAAGCCAAACATTAAAATGTATAAAATAAAACATGAAAGTTAGATCTTTCCCTTCCTCCAAAGCCCATACCTTCCCCAGAGACACTGAGGGTTAACCACCTCTTAGACATCATCCTAAAGTAAAAAGAGAAACCTGTGAACATAGGCATAAATAACTCCAAACAGATGGAACCACTGGGTGCAAAAGTGTTTTATTGCTTCATTTTTATGTCTGCACACATAAACCTTTTGAATATGTTGGTATTATTATCCCTTAAATGATTGTAATAAATTTATGTAAACATTCCTATATTGGTGAGGTCATTGTTTTGTCTTCATCTTTCTATTGCATGTATTTTCTCTGTTAATTATATCTTTAAAAAGTTATTGAGTCAAACAATATGTGCAATTTAACTTTTGATACTTAATACAAAACTGTCTTCTGAAATTTTTAATATAATTCACATTGTAACCAATAGTATATGGGAATGTTTGAAGATTTAAATGGATTTAGAGTAAATACTTTTATAAACAAATACATTTAAATCTGATGATATCTGTGTTTCACAAAATATCTGTATTTACCAGTTCATTAATATATGGGAGACTATATCTCATATGTATCTTCATTATTTTTCCTTATATCTTCCAATCGACCATGTGAAACCATAAATATCAAATTCATACTATTTAATTTTGATTTTCAAATAACTGTGATTTATTATTGCTCAATACAAGGGATACATTCTTGGTGATAAATACATGCAGTCAAGGGAATTTCTGTTGTTGTTGTTGCCAAAAAAGACTCCTTTTATTTGTTCTACATCTCAAAATCAAGACAACTTAATTTTGAGCAATCAATGCACTCCATTTTTTCTCTTACCACAACACATTTAATTAACTTCATCTAAGTCTATCAAACCCACTCTATCTACAGAAAGCATGGGTATGAATTGTGTTAGACTAATAGTTCATACTCATCTGAAGCTTTAAAATTTTTCCATCACTGCCTTCAGACACAGGCTCTATCTTGCACTTGTATTGTGACAAAGGTATTTCTCCCATTTCCCCAGTTTTTAAGCAGGTCCATTTCTGGTTTTGCATATCTGAGAAGCAACCTTATTAAACTTAGTAATCTTGCCTAAGATACTCCTCCTTTGCACTAGGCTTTTTACATCCTATTGCCTGCTTTAACCTTTCCAGGAATTAAATTTGCCTAAACTACTGCTTTCCTTTATGATTCAATTTATCTGCGTCTCTGTATGCAGCTGCTGGTCAGATAAATGCTAAAACTGTATATTAGAATCTAAACACTAAATTGGTGCTTGAAATTGCTGTCCATGACTATACAGTCTTGCTGTCCTAGAAAATTTGCCTACACTGAATTTCTTGTAAAGACAGATTAAAAACATTGGCTTTGTACCCAAGTTATGTAGAGGACATGCTTCATGAACACTCTTGCTTCCTGTGCAGTCATTCCATGAAGGAAGCTAGTGGGAGAAAAGAAGGTAGGAAGAGAGTGAGGTGACTTGCTTGTTTTCCAACTGTGTTCCTGCAGAGGCTGCCAAAGGGTTCACTGGCACCCACTCTTAAGGGATACCTGTTTTTCAGCCATATTTATCCATGTAAGTGTTCTTTCATGATTCTTATAATGGCACCCTTCCTTTGTCTCTTCAAGCTGAGGTATTACGTCTCCAAAAATAGATAAATAAAAGTATATTAGATATATACGCTGAAGAAATTATATGTGAATATATATACACACACATATATATACACACATTTTTCAGTATATATATACTTTCAGATTTTCAGAAATAGGCTTATATTTTCGTAAATAATTCCTTAACCTCAAAAGCCTCAGATTTCCAGTTTAATGTTTGCTACCTCTTATTTACAAAAATGCTGAATGATAAAAAAAAAAAAGCATTTAGTATTATTTACTTATAAGGAGTTTAACAAACTGTTGTTATCAAACAAGTTTAAAACTGGAAAAGACTGTCAAAAACCATTTCAAGGCTCTGGAGATCGACTAAAGACAGACAGCAAATTAAAAAGTGTTACCCTTCAAAATATGCTAGAACTTTGCATGAGGACCAGGGGAGTCTGTAGTCTTGATGCCTCAGTGTGCTCCTGCCCTCCAACCCCACCCCCAGTGGTCAGTAAAAAACAATTAGTTTATCCATGCAGGCCTAGAAGTGAAATTTGACAGTTTTGCTACACAAAGGGCTAGGATCAACAGGACTTGAATAGCAAAACTTGTGGAATTGGTAGGTAAAGTAGTCAACTTGGCAGGAAACAAATGAGGCAAGTATCATAGGATTATCAGTGTGAGGTTGTGATACCTATTGAAGATATTGCCAGACAACTGACAGATTTAAAAAATTTACCTTAGAAACACAATGTATAAAGAAGCAAAATGACAGAATTAAAAAAAAATGATAGTTTGATATTTAGGTATTACAACCATAATAATTGATAGAACAGCTGATGAAAAAGTCAGTAGAAATACAGAAGACCTGAATAGCACTATAAACCAGTTTAACAAACATGACATTTAAAAATATTTTCCACCCAAATGACAGAGTAAATAGATATTCTTTATAAATACACATGTAGTATGTCTCAGAATAAACCATAACATAAACCTGAATGAAATGGAAAGATTTGAGATCTCATAATATATGCTCTCCAACTAAATCATAATGTTATTATAAATAAAAGGCAGAAATAAATAAGGATGTCCAAAAACATTTTGAAGTAAAATCTTTTTTAAATAGACATGTGTGAAATAAAACAATTCTTAAATAAAATTGGAGAATGCTGTGAAAAGATTGCAAAGGAAAATATATGACAAGTTTGATGACATGCCATTAAGCAGTATTTAAAAAATATATGTAGCTTTTAAAATATATATTAGAGAGGAAGAAAGTTTTAAATTTCATAACAGCTAATCAAGAAGATACTTAAAAAATATGAACTTACAGACCAACTCATTTTATAAGGTCAGCATTACCCTAAACCCTAAACAAGATATAGATACTATGAAGGAATAAAATTGTAGGACAATATCCCAGATGAACACATAAGCTAAAATTCTGAACAAAATACTACCAAAACAGATTCAGCAAAACAATAAAAAGATCATACAACATGATCAAGTGGGATTTATTCCAGGGATGTACATTTGGTACAATATACACAAATCAATAATGTGATAAACCACACAGACAAAATGAAGGGTAAAAACCACATGATAGTGTCAATAAATGCAGAAAAAGCATTTGATAAAATCCAGCACCCATTTATAAAAAAAACAAAAATACAAAAACAAAAAACTCCCAGCAAAGAGGAAACAGAGAGAACAAAAATAAACATAATAAGGCCATATATGACAAACCCCTAGCTAATATCAAACTCAATGAGCAAAAACTATAAGCATATCCGTTAAGATCAGGAGTACTGGAAGTCCAAGCCACAGAAATCAGACAAGAAGAAACAAAAGATATTTATATTGGAAGGGAAGAAGTAAAACTGAGACTATTTGCAGATGCTATGATGCTGTATATAAAGAACCCTAAAGATTTCATTTAAAAAAAAAACAAAAACCAACTACTAGAACAGACAAATGAATTCAGTAAAGGATCAGGATACAAAATAAGTATCCAGAAATCAGTTGTATTTTTATACATCAATAAAAACTATCAGAAAGGGAAACTAAGAAAACAATCCCATTCATAATTGCATCAAAAGATTAAAATACCAAGGAATAAATTTAACCAATTATGTAAAAGACCTATATTCAGTATTTCAATAACCATATTGAAATAACTATATTTCAATAACCAGCAACATTGAAATAAAAAACAAACTGACAGTAACCAGAGGGGAGGAAGAAGGGGATGACAAGGGGAAGGGAGGGGAAGGGTCATCAAGAAATATGCATAAAACACCCATGGACAAAGCCAAATGTGGGAAGGATTGAGGGTGGGAGGCGGGGAGGGGTGGAGCAAGGGAAAGTAGTGGCGGGAAAATGTTGATGTGGAGATGACGGGATGGGGTGCAGGGCAGAGGGGATAAAGGGGAGGAAAGAATGAGACAACTATAATAGCATAATCAATAAAATATACAAAAAATGTAAAAAAAAAGTATAAGAAACTGAAGAAAGAAATTAAAGAGGGTACAGATAATTGGAAGCATATGCTGTGTCCATGGATATGAAAACTTAGCATAATTTAAATGCCCATACTATCACCCTGGCCAGTGTGGCTCAGTTGGTTGGAGGGTTGTCACATAAACTGAAAGGTTGCAGGTTTGATTCCCCATCAAGGCATGCACAAGAGGCAACAAATTGATGTTTCTCTCTCTCTCTCTCTCTCTCTCTCCCTCCCTTATACACTCTCAAAAAATCAATAATTATATCCTTGGGTGAGAATAAAAAAATTGTCCACACAACCAAAGCAATCTACACATTCAAAGCAATTCTTATTAATATAAACCATATTAATATAATAAAAGGCAAAAATACAGTATCAAATCAGTTGCCACAGAAAAGGCATTTTAAAAATTCTAATATTCATCCTTGATTAACAAAAAGAAATTCTCAACAAACTAGCAATAGGGATTTCTTACATGACAAAGGTAATCTTTGAAAAACATCCAGTTAATATCATACTTTATATTGAAATATTAAATATTTTCCCACTAAAATCAGAAACAAGGCATGAATGTCCATTCTCACTAATTATATTCTGCATTGTACTGGAGGATCTCACAGAGTGACAGCCAATCTAAAACAAAAATAAAGTATACTTATATTGAAAAAAATAATTAAAATATATTTTCCACAGCCAACATGATAATCTACAGTTCTGAGATATTAGAAATGATTTTGCAAGGTTATAGAACACCAGTCATATATATATATATATGAATACATACATACACACACACATATATATGTGTATATATATATATTTATCAACATACCAGCAAATAAAAATGAGAAATTTAATTAAAGAAATAATACAGTTTAATAGCATTAGAGAATTATGAATAAATTTGATAAAATATAAACAACGTCTATTTATACACTAAAATCTAAATACTGTTTTTGGAAGAAATTAAAGACCTAAAGACATGGAGAGATATGCCAAGTTTATGAATCTTAAGACTAAATAATGGTAATATGTCGACTTTCCCCAAATTTAGTTACTGATTCAACAAAATCTCAATAAAAGTTAAAATATCCTTTTAAAAATACACACATTGACCATTTCATTTCATTCATGTAAAAAGAGTAAAAGCCTAGAGTAGCCAAAATAATTTTGGATAAGAATTACACAATTAGGAGACTTAGACTATTGTTTTTCTAACATTATAAAGCTACAATAAGAGCCATTGTGGTACCAGTGTCAGAATGTATAGATTTGATCAGTTCAACAGAACAGAGTGTCCATAAATCAATCCACAAAAACATTGCCAAATTTAGTTTTTGATAAAAGCATGAAACAATTCAGTGGATAAGGAACAGTTAATTCAAAAAATGGTACTGAAATAATTATATATGTATTTTAAAACATCTTTCACTGATAGTTGTACTCTTAAAACAATACTCCAGATTTCTGACCAAGATGGTGGTTCAGGAAAATGTGGTACTCCAATTCTCCCACAACCACATTAAAATTATAACCAAACTACTGAGGAACCATCATTCAGAATCACCTGAAATCTAGCTGAATGGAAGTCCTACAACTAAGGATATGAAGAACTAGCCACATCAAGACAGTAGGAGAAGAAGAGATACAGAACAAACTGTTCTTACACTCATGTGTGGCAGACAAAAATTGGAAGGGGTAGCTTGGCTGTGAAGGTCCTCCCTAAGAAGCAAAGACTGTCAGCTCCACATCAGAAACCCCAGCCCAGGGTTCAAGTGCTAGGAAGAAAAGTCTGCATAACTTCTCACTGTAAAAAACATCTAGGATTATCACTGAGAACACTGGAAAGCCCTGGAGTCCCAGGGGTTCCTGCTAAAGGGCCTATACAAACTTACAATGTGGCCTTTCTTGGGCACCTTCAAGCTGGCAGAAGTAGCAGCTATCTGAAGATCAGTCTATAGCTAATTATGGGTAGCAGCACCAGGCGGGGCACAGGAGGCAGCCAAACTTGGTCTGCACCTCCTGGGAGGTCCCACGGGCCTACACATCTGGTGGACAGCTTTAGACCACCTTGAAGCACCACCCAACCACTTTCACATGCAACACATGCAAGGAGTGGATTAACTGGGCACCAGAGCTCTGTTGACGTTAGCCTCCTCCATGGAGTCAGCCCCTGCATAGGTGATCCTCTGCAGTAGTCTCAATTAGTTTTCATAATGAGTCTGCCAGGGGTAAAAATCCCTCTCGTTGAGGAAAAACAGCAATCAAGGATCAACTACAACAGTCAGGTAAACACACCACACAAGAGGTGCACCTGGAGTGCATAGCTCTGATGCTTCAGGAGGCTGTGCTGCTGGAACCTATATGACCCCTTCTATAGAAGGTCACTTTACTAAGCCGAGGAGACATAGCAGCTTTACCTAATACACGGAAACAAACACAGGGGTTCGCCAAATTTAGGAGACAAAGAAATATGCCCCAAATGAAAACACACCAAAAAAACTCCAGAAAAAGATTAAACAAAATGGAAGCAAGCAATCCACCAGGTGCAGAGCTCGAAACACTAGTTGTAAAGATATCTGATAAACTTAGGGAAAGAGTAGATGAAGGGAATAGAAAGAATAGATTGAAGTAAAAACTTCAATGAAGAGATAGGAAGCATAAAACCAAAGACAGAAAAGATAAAAATGCAATCAGAAAATAAGAATACATTAACTAAAAGGAAGAATACATTACAAGGAATTGACAGTGGATTAGATGAAACAGATGATCAGATGAGACAGAGAGTTGGAACATAAGAAAGCAGAAAACACACAAACAGAACAGAAAAAAGAAAAGATTCCAAAAATAAAAAATAAAGATAGTATTCCAGAACAACTTGAAGCTTACCAACGTTCACATCATAGGGGTGCCAGAAGAAGAGAGAGAGCAAGAACTGTAAAGTATGTGAAAAAATAATAACAGGAAATGTCCTTAACTAGTGAAGGAGATAGACATACAAGTCTAGGCACCGTGGTGAGTCAAGAACACAATGAACCCAAAGAGGACCAGTCCAAGACACATCATAATTAAAATGCCAAAGGTTAAAGGCAAAGAGAGAAACTTAAATGCAGCAAGAGAAAAGCAGTTAGTTACTTACAAGAGAGCTCCTATAAAACCGTCAACTGATTTCTCAACAAAATCTTTGCAGGCCAGAGGTGATAGGCAAGAACATTTAAAGTGGTGAAAAGCAAGAACCTGCAGCCAAGATAGTCAACCCAGCAAAGCTATCATTTTGAATCAGAAAACAGTTTCCCAGACAAGAAAAAGCTGGAAGAGTTCATCACCCCCAAACCTATTACCAAAAAATGCTAATTTAAGGTTCCACTTTAAGAAAAAAAAATGTTTTAAAAATGTGAATAATAAAGTGACAGTAAATATATGCTATCAACAATAATTTTAAACACAAATAGATTAAATGTTTCAATCAAAAGACATAAGGAGGCCAAAAGGATAACAAAACAAGACCTGTCTTGTTTTGCTGTCTGCAAGAGATTCACTTCTGATCAAAAGACACACACCAACTGAAAGTAAGCAGATGAAAAAAGATATTTCATGAAAATGAAAACAAACAAAAACTGGGATAGCAGTACTTGCACTGGGCAAAAGAGACTTTAAAACAAAGGCTATATAACAAGAGACAAAGAAGGACCCAGAAATTTCACTTCTTGGCATTTATCCAAAGAAACCCAAACCATTAAATCAAAAAGACATCTATACATCTGCATGTTCATTACAGAATATTTACCATAGCCAATGGAATATGACTCAGTCATATGAAAGAATAAAGCCTTGCCATCTGCAACAACATGAATGGACCTGGACAGTATTGTGCTGAGTGAAGTGACTCAGACAGATGAAGACAAACGCCATATGATTTCACTTATATATGGGATCTAATAAAGCAAACAGGCAATCAGAACACTCACAGACTCATAGATGCAGAGAGCATTTTGCTGATGGCCAGACGGGAGAGGAGTTTGGGGCAAAACTGAAAAAGCTGAAGGGATTAAGAAGTATACATTGGTAGTTACAGAATAGTCAGGAGGATATAAAGTACAGAATAGGGCATATAGTCAATGATACTGTACTATCTGTTCATGGTGTCAGATGGACACTAGATTTTGGGGGGTGATCATTTAGTAAGTTATATAATGTCTAACATTGGGCCATATACCCGAAGCTAATACAATATTGTATGTTAATTGTAATTTAAAATTATTTTAAGTTAAATAAATAAATAAATAAATAAATAAAAAATAAACGCACCTCAAGTGGATCATACCCCTAACACAGAAATTTGTAAAATAATCTAGGTCAGAACATAGTTGAAAACCTGTTCTGGAATATGAAAAGATTTTTTTAATAAAATGGCAAAAGTATAATTTATTAAAATATGATAAATTAGACTTGGACAACATAATGAACAATCATTTCAGAATACAAAATATACAGATGGAACATAATCACATTGAATGATGTTTAATGTAATTTAAAAACTGACCCCACTTAATAACTCTCTTTACACTACAAATATGAATGCCATAAGATAAAACCCTTTAGAAAATAGTTTTTCATTTCTTAAAATGTTGAAAACAACTCCATATTAGCCAGCTATAGTATTTTAGCCAAAATATATAAAATAATATGTCAGTACAAAGACTTGTTCATATATTTATACTAGCTTTATCTGTAATGCACTAAAATTTAAAATAGAACAAATGAACATTAATATGTGAATGGATATACAAATGGTAGAACTGTCATAAGTGAAATACTACTTAGCAATAAAAAGCAATGAAGAATTGATACATTTAGTAACATGTAGAAAACTAAAAATAATCATTCTGTATGAGAATTCAGACAACAAAATCATACATATTGTATGATTCCCTTTATATAACATTCTGAAAAAATGCAAACCATTCTGTACTGGCAGAAAGCAGTCTGGGGATGGGGTGAGGGTGGCACCAAGGGGGAAGAAGATCCTGCAACTCTTGTGGTATACAGGTCTCCTCTCAGGGTGAGACCTGTATACCACAAGTTGGACTTTTCGGTTGGACTGTGCAAGAACCTAAATGCCTTTAAAAGACCTGGAGAAGTAATTGAGGTTAAGTCCTAAGGATATTTATTTGTGAACATTTCTTCACGAGGCAACTGCTTCAGATGAAGTGGCTGCTTTTGCTAGCAAAGAAAGTTCAGGGGAATTTGGGCTTTCTTTTTTTAGCCTTAACTGTACCTGCACAAATGTCCCCTCCCTATTATTCAGTATCCTATTACTGAGTGTATATATGTATATATAAAAAGACCAGTTTGTTTCATATTGTGTGTTCCTCCTCCCCGCAAGATTTTGATTTTTTTTTTTTGGTTTAGTAAATGAAACAAAAGAGAATAATGACAGCTTTTTCAATAACAAAGCAATGTTCAAACACACACACACATACACACAGCATCTCACTTTTTAATCAACTCACTTCCAAGATTTCTAAGTGTAGTTTAGTTTAATTGTAGTAACTAATGTCTGTGCATAATTAGGTGTGGGCTCTTTTAGCTCAGCTGTAGAATACTTTTTATAACTCTGTCTTTTTACAACTCTGTCTTTTTACTTTGAAATCCTCTGCTACTAATTTTTACAGGAATTTAGAGTTGCTTTTACAAGAGTTAAATGAAAGTGTTACTTTTTTGAGGAACGATTCCCCTGGAAATAATAAATACCAGCATATTTTATCACCGAGTATTATAAAATGGATGACAACAGCAAAAGGCTCATTAACTCCAGGTTATGTGATTCTATGATTTGTTGTCAATGTTTATAAATAGTATTTTAAGTTGAATAAATAAGAAATTAAAAAAAAGTTTTCTTCCAGTTGAAAAGAACCTGGTTTTGAAATCCAAAGTAAAGACAAATTGCTAGTCTTATTAATAGAATAATATGTTTAAAAAATCACACACACACACACACACACACACACACACACACACACACCCCTTCAATAAAGCTGAAAGTACATTAAAACAAATTGCCTCATATTAGATTATAAATTTTACACTAGTTGGTTTTTAATGTTTGGATCACAACTATACAATCGATAGATCTGAAGAGATAGACTGCACTTGAAATGCAAGCTGTTATTTTTCTTTTTCTTTTTCCTGTTCCAATTTAATCTTTATTTGTATTTTTTCCATTACCTTTCAGTTCCCTTGTATCCCCTCCCCCCAGCAATCACCACACTGTTGTCCATACCCATGGGTCCTTTTTCCTCTTTGTTCCAACCTTCCATCCCCTAACCTCCCCACCCACAGCTATTATCCTGCTCTCCATTTATGACTCTGTCCCCATTTTCCGTGTTAGTTCAGTTTGTTCATCATTCAAGGCTATTGAATTACTGGAGAATAGGCATTAGGAGTAGATCAAGTTAAAATGCTGCAAAGCTTACAGTTCTTACAGATTCAGCTGTTTTTCCTTAAATGTGTGCCCCCTGGGTTCAACAAGACTTTTGTGAATTTCCATAGTTGTGAAAAAGTTAATTTGGACAATTTTTGCAGGTTTTCTCGTTGTTTTTATGGAGCAGTAAATTTTGGAGGTACTTACTTCTCTCTTTTCTTTGATGTTACTCTAAAAATGGATTTTAAAATTTATTTTAATTTTTTAGCTCTCCCAACAGAATTAGAGACTGACTCCAACATTCTATGAATTGGATGTAGCTATCTATAATAATGTGTCCAAGTAACTAAGCTAGACAAAAATGAATGGTTCTCTAAGGTAAATACCTGAAGTAATATTTTAGTTCTTTCAAATAAATGTATGTTATTTAATTATTTAAACTGTTATAATTTAATGATATTATTTGCATAGTGTTCTATATAAAAGAAACACATTACATTTTCAGGAAGAATTAGTCCTCTAACACGTCCCCTTAGTAATTATAGAAGATATTGATTGTAAATGCTATTTTTGTGGGAATTATAAGGTATTATTGAGGATGGAAGAATTTTGGCTAGTAATGATTAAATAATAATACGTAATAAATTAATGATATATTTTGGTACATATCATGATATGAAATAGATATGCTTGTCTAAATGATTTCTAATTCATTGAGTGAATCATTGAAACCTGTTTTACACCAAGCTGAGAGTCATCGCTTAATTTAACAGGACTATTGTCACTATTCTCCCTGCTTTCTAATAAAAAGTATCAATTGAAGGTTAATTTTAGTGTGTTCATTTTATAAGTGAACATGATCATAGCTGTAATACAGAAAACAGATGTCTATGTCCCAGATGCATAGAGAAAATGACAAAGTTATTCCTAACAAAAAGTGAATTATGAGTCACACTATCATAATTTCAAGCCTAGACAATAATTAAGATTAAACTAAATCTCAAAGGCCTTGGTTTAATATACTTTCTAATTTATTTTATTCCCAGATAATATAATAATAAAACAAGATTTTAACTTTATTGGAGTATAGTGACATAAGTCAACCACGCATATTTATAGGGAGAAGTCTGGTAAGTTTTGACATATGTATGTGCCTTTGAAAGTATCTTTACAATCAACATAATGAACATATCCTTCAACACCTAAAATTCCCCATACTTCTTTATAATTCTTCCTTTTGCTGCCCTTTCCTTTCCCCAGGCAAATGCTGACTTGATTTCTGATTTTATAATTTAGTTTGAATTTTCTAGAATATTATAAAATGGAAGCATAGTAATTTTGAGGTTGGATGACACTGAAAAATAAAATTATATAGACTATACATGCACAATTCTACGATCCATTATCTGTGTATTGATTGCATTGCATCCACCACCAAAAGTCCAGTCTGTCACTGCATATTTGACTCCCTACACCCTTTACTACTTCCAACCCTTTCTCTAGTAACCACCGTACTGCATTGTTTTTGTTATTACTAAGTAACATCCCATTGTAGAAATATGACTTGGTGTGGTTTTTCTATTCACCCATTGATGGAATTTGAGTTGTTTCTTGTTTATGTCTATTAGCATAGATAGCTGCTATGAATATTCATGAACAAATCCTTTTCCTGAACATATGCTTTTATTTCCTAGGAGTAGACTGGTTGGATTATATGGTACATGTACATTTTACTTTTTAAATAACTGCCAAACTGTCTTCCAAAGTGATTCTGCCATTTTACATCACCACCTGCAATGTATAATAATTCAAATTCCTCATCATTATTTAATATGGACAGTTATAATTAGTCATTCTAGTGAACATATATATAGTGTTATTTCATTGTGCTTCTAATTTGCATGTCTCTAATGAGTTTTTTTATCTGCATATTTGACATTTGTATACTTCAGTAAAGTGTTTGTTCAAATCTTGGTACATTTTCTTTTCATTGTATGTTTTCTAAATGTTTGGCTTCTAATTTGTAAAAATATATATTCTAGATGCAAGTCCTTTATTAGACATATGATTTTCAAATATTTTCTTCCAGTCTGTGCCCTGCACTTTTCCTTTGAAGATTCACTTTTGGGAAGTGAGTTTTTAATGTTTATGAAGTTTAGGATTTTTTTTTAATGAGTGCTATTTTATTTATTTGTTTATTTATTTTTATTGTTGTTCAATTACAGGGTTTTTTTTTCCATTTTCCCCTTACTATTCCTCCCACCCTTCTCTTCCCCACCTCCCAACCTCGATCCTACCCCCTTTTGGTCTTGTCTATGGGTGCTTTATACATGTCCCTTGATTACCCTTCTCCTTTTCCCCCCTGTTATCCCCTTCCCTCTCTCCTCTGGTTACTATCAGTTTGTTCTTTATTTCAATGCCTCTGGTTATACTTCACTTGCTTGTTTGTTCTGTTGATTAGGTTCAACTTATGGGTGAGATCATATGATATTTGTCTTTCACTGCCTGGTTTATTTCACTTAGCACAATGCTCTCCATTTCTATCCATGCAGTTGCAAAGGGTGGTAGCTCCTTCTTCCTTTCTGCTATGTAGTATTCCATTCTGTAAATGTACCATAGTTTTTTGACCCACTCACTTAATGTTGGGCACTTAGGTTGCTTCCAATTCTTGGCTATTGTAAACTGTGCTGCTATGAACATTGGGGTGCATAGGTTCTTTTGAATTGGTGTTTCAGGATTCTTAGGGTATAATCCCAGCAGTGGAATTACTGGGTCAAAAGGCAGTTCCATTTTTTGTTTTCTGAGGAAATTCCATACTGTTTTCCATAGTGGCTATACCAGTCTGCACTCCCACCAGCAGTGTACTAAGGTTCCCTTTTCTGTACAACCTTGCCAGCACTTGTTGTGAGTTGATTTGTTTATGGTGGTCACTCTGATTGGTGTGAAGTGGTATCATCATACTCAATGGGCAAAAACTAAAAGTTTTCCCACTAAGATCAGGAATGAGACAAGGGTGTCCACTTTTACCACTTCTATTCATAAGCGGTATTGGAAGTCCTAGTCACAGTGATCAGACAAGAAAAATAAATAAAAGGCATCCAAATTGAAAAGGAGGAAGTAAAACTGTCACTGTTTGCAGATGGTATGATAGTGTACACAAAAAACTCTGTAGATTCCACCAAAAAACTACTTGACCTAATAAGTGAATTTGGAAAAACAACAGGTTACAAAGTCAATATTCAGAAATCAATGGCATTTCTATATACCAAAAACTAAATAACAGAATCAGAAGTCAGGAAAAAAAACCCATTTGCTATGGTAGCAAGAAAAATAAATTACCTAGGAATAAACCTTACCAAGGAGGTAAAAGACTTGTACTCAGAAAACTACACAACACTGAAGAAAGAAATTAATGAAGATACAAATAAATGGAAGCACATACAATGTTCATGGATTGGAAGAATTAACATAATCAAAATGTCCATTCTACCCAAAGCAATTTATAGATCAAGTTTCAGATTTTTAACCCCATTTCTTCTTTAAAGATACTTTCAAACTCCTTTACATTGAGATCTCTACCAGAATCATGATACATAAGGCACTGTGTTAGGAGCAAAAAATAATATAAAAACTAATATTTTTACCTTCAAAAAGTTTACAGTTGAGTTTTGGTTGTGAAAGGGAGGATGCATTAATAAAGAATAATATATAATGTGATAACTACAATAAGAGAAAAATGCTTAAGGTCCTATGAGTGACAATGTAAAAATAATAACAAACTTAACAGAAATAAACAATAGAATTTTTATTTTTATAAATTTTGATTTGACAAAATTTTTCTAAATAATACACAGATACTATGATCCATAAAAACATTGCTAACTTAGGCTATGTAAAAATTAAAAGGGTAAATTTTCTTTATGCATTAAGTATGCAGTCCTTACAAATGAATAAAAACCATAAGAAGAAAATGCAAACATTTTCAAACTTTAGAGATAGACATATAAAAAAATATAATAGTCATTTAAAAATAATATCACACATATTAGAAATGTATCTTAATAATGGCAAGCACATAACTTTTTTCAGTTACCCAATAAAAAAACCAAACAGAGGACTTCCAAAAAATACAGCAAAATGAACTGATCCCAACATGCAGAAATGCAACATAGAATGTAGCAAGAACAACAGAGTTAATACACATCTGACATCAAAATAAAAAGTAGGATGTCTTAGTGCAGGCAGTGAAAAGGGCACTTAAATCAACAAAATGAGTGGAAGTGGAGATGAAAGGGTTCTCAAAAGATGGGAACAGAACTTAAGCACAGGAGCCTGGAACTGCACAGCGGGATGGACATTAGGCTGCAATACTTCTTATCAAACACAAATACTTTTACCAGATTATTGTGTTTCTTGAGATTTTTTATACCTGCACTGAATAAGTGTATGTCTCATTCCAAATCCTTTATTTAAAAACAGCAGTTTACTTTTATTCTTGTTTCTTTACTTCATTATCTCCATTTAAAAATTTATTTATTTTTATTAAATTAAAAAAAAATTCTCACCACAGTACAATTTTTCATTGCTTTTAAAGAGAGAGAAAGAGTACACAGGGGAGAGAGAGAGAGAAATACTGATTGGTCGCCTTCCAGTATGTGCCCCAACTGGGACTGAACCCACAACCTGGCTATGTGCACTGACCGGCAATGGAACCCACAACCTTTTGGTCTAATGGGATGATGCTCTAACCAACTGAGTCACACCAGCCATGATAATATTGTCATTTAATAAACTTTCTCGGACAATCTTCCATACCAGTACTGAGAGCCATCTCATCTTTTTTGTATGTTTGTTTGTTTCATTATTTTATTGCATTTTTTCCATTACCATTTAGTCCACTTATACTCCCCCTACCAATCACCACACTGTTACCCACATCCATGAGACCTCTTTCTTTCCTTTTTGTTCAATCTATCTAACCCCCACCCTCCCCTGCCCTTAACTGTAATCCAGCTCTCCATAAGTCTGTCTCTATTTTTCTTGTTAGTTTAGTTTGTTTATTAGATTCCACGTATGAATCATATGGTATTTGTCTTTCTCTGACTGGCTTATTTCACTTAGAGACATTTCATTCTTCTAATGTCTGCACAGCACCCAAATGATTGGATATTTATATTGTTTCAGATCCTTTGGTTCTCTTCATCATTCTCAAGGGTTAGTTTGGTTCTTAAAAGTTTCATAGGAAGGTGAGGTCATCACCTCTCTTCATACATTGCCTCTCATGCATTCTCTCCAGTATTTCTGCAGTATTTATTTTTTGGAGCTTCTCATTCTAAACTTTATGTCTGACATTAGCTTTCACAAGTTTTCCCCTTTTAAGTTTGTCATATTCTGATTATATTCTCAGATATATTACTTCCAATTATATATTTTCTTCATTTTAATCTATTTTTCAATATGTCAACTTTTTAAATTTTAAATACATACTTTTTGTTTTTGAACTTCTATTTGGTTCTTTTGCCAATCTACATTTTTGACATGTTGTCTTCTTGACTTAAAATTTATATTCCTTTTTTGCTTTCTATGAGGGTCACTTTATTTTATTTTATTTTTATTGAATTTTTTCATTACCATTTAGCTCCATTATACCCTGCCCTGCCCCCGACATTCACAACTCTGTTGTCCAAGTCCATGAGTTTTCATTCCTTTATGCTCAATCCCTCCCATCTCTCCTCCTTCCCAGAGCTGTCATCCTGCTCTCTCTGAGTCTGACTCTATTTTGCTTGTTAAGTCAATTTGTTCATTAGATTCTAAATATGAGTCAAATCATATGGTATTTGTCTTTCTCTTGACAGGCTTATTTCACTTAGCATATATTTCTTTCATATAAAAAAAAACGTCTGAAGGGGAGGGGGGAGGATGGTGGAAGGAAGTGGAAGGGACTTGTCAAAGAACATGTATGAATGACACATGGACATGGGCAATGCAGAGAGAACTGGCTGCAGGCAAGAGGTGTGGGCTGGGTGGAGGGGGGAGAAAGGGAAAAAATGGGACCACTGTAATAGAATAAAAAACAATTTAAAAAGAGAGAAAGAACTCATGAAAAAAACAAAATAAGATAAAAACAATTGGATTGTTCTTTAGTCTTCACAGTATGTTTTCTCTTACAATGGTTTAATTCCTCATACGGTTTATAATATTTGATTACAATCTCTTCTTTGGTGAACGTAGTTTTACTGAACATCTCATACACTCTGGACTGTGGGAGTATCTCTAGAGAGCTAATCTGTAGTACTGACCACTCCCAGACAGCAATGAACTTCTCCAGGTCCAGAGCGCTTTTTTTTTTTTTTTATTTCTCTGGATTCAGTTGCCATAACCCATGGATGGTAAAATCAAAATCAAACCCCACAGTTAGCAGGAAACTTCTGCTCCAATGTATCTTGGATGACATCTTGTTTTTCTATTTTGAGACCTAAAGCTTTAAGGGGGCTTGATTTTCACTGTATAACAATATTTTAAAATATGTCAGAATATTTAATCAGAAGCACACATATCAACATATATGGAATATAAAATTCAGAGAATTTTACATGAAAAATTGTTAGGAAGAAATTTTAGGTGACAGCAAAAATGTGGTTTAGTCCAAGGGAAGAATTCTGTTGGAATGGGAAATCTGGATGAGAAATGACATTATACGTGTTTTTAGATTTTCATTCCTTACTGTGGCTCAGATTTTATTAAATAGGGACTAGACTGCGTTCCTAATTCACTGGTATAACACCATGCAGGTTATGGATATACATGAATGTTGAACTCATTGTATATCCTGATAATCTTTATTTACTTGATAGAAAGTAGTAAGGGAAAAATCCGTTAACTCTTGCTTCTGTATTTTAAAATGACAGGAAGAATTCATTACAATTTAAAAATTATGCCATGCGAAGAGATTTCAAATTAAATTTCAGTAATGATATCACAAAGTCTAGTAAGAAAAGGCCATGAATACTAATACTGACTAATCTTCATTATATATGTGTGTTCAAATATTAAACATTTATTATCATTTTTATTTTATATGTAAATTTTTTCATATTCTTATTTACTTCAGTCAGTATTATTCAAAGCCTAAATAAATACAGAAGTGGTGAGGAATATTACAAGTCACTAAAGTAAATATATAGTGAGTGTTAAATGTAGTTTCCATTATGAATAAAAAATAGCTGTGGGTTTTTCAGGGTTGTGAAACATTCACAGTATTATAAATTATACTAATTATTAATTCTTTACATGTTGAGTTAAAAAGGACAAGGAAGGGTGATAACACAGATATTAGAGTCATTCTTCAAAAATATTTATTATTTATATTTTTGGCAAAAATTGCCAAAATAAGCAGATCTGTGTTTTTATATATCTAATAGTAAAGCAACCATATCTACTGATGGATATTACAAACTTCCCCCCTGGCTGATGCATCTTTCTATTTGAATAATTTCTCATTAACAAATTCTCCCTCTACTTCAGTTTTATGAAATCATTAAATTGTTTTTTCTAAGATGTCACCTGTGCACCACTAGTACTGGGATCACCTGGGATGGAATGGGAGCTACAAAGGAGATTTCTCTGGTTATCACAGAGCTACTGAGACAACAGCTCTGGCCTAGAGCTCTCGTCTTAGCATTTTAAACAAGGGCTTCAATTACAAACACAGCTTGCTGCAGAATGAGGCAAGACCCATACATCTCTCCAACTTCTGCATCTATCCAAAACACCAAATTGGCTCAGGCATGAGGACCTGAATTTAAGAAGCAGGGGCACCTAGGACTGGAAATACATAGCTCAGAAAATTGTAGACCTAATGAATTCTTGAAAGCTGTTCTCAATATTTCAGTCATATAGAGCTTGGCAGGCTAGTGAGGGCTGATGGCATAACTAGTGATATAATTTTTACAAGAACATAGATTTTGTATTCTACAGGAAAAAAGTTTAAAAATTTAACACATTAATGATAATAATGGCACATATAGAGAACTTTACGTGTGTTATCATTCAATCCTCAAAAATAAATATATAAGGTAGTTGTGTTTATACAGACAGGTGGGGGAACTGAGGTATAGGTAAGAAAAGTAACCTAGTTTTTATAAGATAATAAATTATTATTTTAATTTTTATCATTGAAATTAACCTCAGATTGGTGTGCCATTTATAAATAGATATCTTAGATATTTAAATTGTGATCCTTGGTTGAAAACTGAGCTTGTTGTCAAGAGTAAGTTGAAGCCTTTCAATTGCAGCTCCACCATCACACAAATTTGATGTACTAATGACAAGTCAAAATACTGAACTTTCACTTACTTTTCTTACTCAAATTAATATTTTAGTGTGTTTATGAAAGTAACACAAAAAATTTTAGCATGATAAAGTTATAAGTAGAACCAGTTATTTTTTTCTACAATTATTCTATAATCAATTTTTAGTCTTATATGTTAATTAAATTTGTTGCTTGATTCATCAGGCATTGTTTTTATTCTATGCATTTATACTCATTTGAAATATAGTCAGAAAATTTTTAAAATCCTTTTTAACTTTTAGGTCACTTATGTAATGTTCTCCCAAATGTTGATACAGTAAAGCTATGTCATGTAATTTGCTCTTCATGTTCTTCAACATCATATTTAAATAAATATAATTTGTGTGAAAAGTAGTATTTATTTAGATAAAAGTTTTCTTAAAACTGCTTTTAATATGATTAGATAAACAGATATATCACAAAATATGAATGAAATCTAGTAAGCTATGTATTTTCCTGAAGATAGCTAATGATAGTACCAATTATTTCCATATAAAATTAAATTCTATCAATATTATCTTTAATAAAAAATAAAATGAGATAAATATATAATTTGGTTTTCCAAGCATTTCTCCATCTTACCTGCTGGTTTACGGGGAAATTTCTGTTGATTTTTTTAATCTGCAATGATAAATAAATAATAAAAATAAGAACAACAAAGATAAGGTGACACAAAATTTCCCAAATTTTATGAGAAACAATTTTTAGTCAGTAAATATATATTAACATAGTAAAATCACTACATATAAAACAGCAATTATAAAAGAAAAAATATTTTACTACCAAAATTATTTCAAATTTCATATATAAACTTTTAAAATTAATGTTATGATACCACTTCGGAAGACACAAGCAGGTCATCTGTGCAGTAACTCATGTATAAGAAAGAAAAAGCAGGCTTTGTTGTTATATAATTACCTACCAAGAACATGGAGCATAATGTTCTGTAGCTTATTTTTTCACTTTGAAATCAGTTTATTTTCAATTTGCTTTAACACTCAAGAGAATAGAGGAAATAGAATATTCAAACAGTAAAGTATATGTGTCAAAATCTTTTCAGACAGCATTCCAAATAAACTATAACATTTATTTTCAGACAATTTAATGAGTAACATTTTATAAGAATTTAATATAAATCCTCAAAGAAAAAGTTTGTTTCTTTGTAAGTTATGTAAAAACTCTAAAAACCAAATAAAATTGAATAGGAAATTTAGATAAATGTCCTTATGCTATGCAAAGTCACTGTTCAGAGTTTTACTAATTAAAACCAAACATAATTTTTCATTTTCTAGAGAAAAAAATAATGCTACCTCTGTATGGTATAATCTTACATCAGCCTAATGAAGCTTATTTTTGTCTATAAATTGTTTTATTGATTTATTTTATTTTTTCTTTTTAAAATTTTAGTTTCCTTGTCTTGATGAATTTAATGAAATGATAGGAAATTAAAATGGATATGGTGGACAAAGTTGGAGAATCATCAAATGGCTCATCTATAAGATCAGACTTGCTGGCAAGATATTTCTCTTTTCAAAAATAGAAGAAAATAAAATTTGAAAAGATTTATGTGATTTCAGTAAGGCCATGTACAAAAACATGTCTCTCTTACATTCCAATAATCACTTCAAAATAGTTTTTCTCTCATAAAGTATCAGCTAAGAAAATCTCTAAAACTACTGGGGCCACCAGCTAAAATGAAGGTAGTTTGGAGATGTAGACAGAAAAAGCAGATCCCTAAACATCTTTTATCAATCAGTTAAAAAGTCTTTATCAAACACTTTGTGGAATTATGCTTTATGCTTGATCTTATTGGTATACAAATTCAATTTTATAAATTTATAAAAAATATTTATGTGGACCTTTATCTTTAATAAAAAAATATTTATGTGGACCTTTGTCTAGCTTTACAGCTTCTCATTTTCAAACTAAAAAAAATAAACAGTTTGAATAACCTATTTTGGAAAGCTAAAAATCAGCTACATAGATAAGCACTGCTTGATAGAAGTGGTGGTTGAGGGGAAACACATGTGAATCAAAGAAATCTTCTACTAACCCACCCTCAATAGTGTTTGTGGAATTGACATGCTTTCTCCAGTTCTGGTCTAATTTCATTCCCCATTAGAGGATTTACTAGATGATCAGTTTTACATATCTGTGTAAATATGTCACTCTGTATTTCTATTGTTTTTGTTATAGTTTTCCTAAGTATAACTTGACTCCTCTCATAGATCAAATTAGTAACATATGAATCTTACCATCTTTGTCCTTTCAATAAATTTATTGTATGCTATTACTTATATTACAAATAAAATATAGGCTACATTTCCCACCACTTCTCAAAGTTGTCAAAAATGTAGGGGCAACATAGGTGGACAAAAATAAGAACATAAGGAAAGGTAAAGGATGAAAATATTAATGATGAGAGAGATAGGATGACATAGTATCTAGTTCAAACAACTAGAATACTTTTTCTTAATGATATTAAAAAATGTTTGGAAAATCATGCAATAAGCTATAGAAATTAGTTCTGGATAGTTTTCCTAACATTCAACAAATACAATAAAAATAAAACAAAACAATAATAATAAGACAGTTACTGAAGAATTAATACTTTTCCAGTTGTAAATACTTTAGGAAATCTAAATTTTAAATGAACTCTCTCTGTAGAAAATATTAGAAGTCATTTTTTTAAAATTACTTATTGTATAATAATAACAAATGTTAATAAATATCTTAATAAGATAAAAATATCAAAAACATTAATGATGATATGGATTTGCTCTTTAAATCTTTATGTCATATGATTAAGGTAGCATTTAATTTATACATAGTCAAACATTAAACTATAAATAATATACAGGTGTAGGCAAAAGTAGGTTTATAGTTGTGAGCACATGAAACAGTTTATTTTTATATTATTATTTATTAAATATTATTTTCCCAGTGTACAACTGTACACCTCTTTTGCCCACCCTGTATTTTTTAAATAATAACAATAATAAATATTTATTGGATAACTATATCGGATATCATGTTAAGCACTTACATGTATAATTTAATTTTTATAAACACCTGTGAGGCAAAATACAGGATCCGGCAGCAGTAACGTCTGCTCGAGTGTGGTTGGTAGGGTAATAAAATGGGTGTAATAATTTATAGTTTTAATCTGAACATTTCACCTAAAATGTCATATGGTGTACTTGAGTGTGATATTGTTATGTTACAGAATTACGTGCTTATGATTTTGTAATAAAAGATTTTGTAATAAAAAAAGGATGTAGTATTGTCTCAATTTTACAGATGAGGAAACTGAGGCAGGGGGTGTTAAGTAAATTCTCAAAGCCTCACAACTACAGAGGTGGAAAACCTACAGAATCTAATCGGTAAGGAATTAGTTATTTCTTCTTCAAATAACCACCTGGTGCTGCTGGCCTTGGGCATGAAGACAGGTAAAGAAAGAAAACAACATCCCCAGCTTCCAAGAGCCACTTTTTACCTAATTCAGTTTCCCGTCACTTGCCTATTTTATTCTACCTCCTCTATCTCAAACTCACCTTTACACTCACTGACCTTGTTCTGCATCCTAGGTCATTAGCTCACCTTTCTTAACTGACCTTGATTTGCTTCTTTGTCCTACTAACTAGAACATAGGCATGTTTGGACCTAAAAAACAAAGAAGCAAGAACCTAAACTATTACCTTCATAATTCTTGTTTTGTAAGCAATACCAGGAAGGAATGAGACTTCTTTCTGTTTGAAATCTCTTCATCCTAAAAGTGACAAAACACTACACAACCTAGCATTTAGACTGAGACCACAGAAGGTCCTTAGAGACCCATTTTTTGATAATGAAATTCAGTTATAGAATGAAGTTTTCAATATTGTCTAATTTTGACAACAATGTCAATTCTAAATAATGGAAGTTCTAAATTATCTACATCATTTTTAGATTGCTCTTCAAATAAGAAAAATTAAAATTTGTCCAAAAGATATTTTAATATTAATCTTATTAGAAGCCAATGCTAATTTTATGTTATCAGGGCCAATAATTTGTGTTATCAGAAGTTGAAAAATAATCTATGACAAAGTCAGTGTTTGAAATTGAAGCCTGTAGAAATGAAAGGACATAACTTCTGTCCACATCACCCCAGGTGTTTATGGAACATGATTGCTTAAGCTATTATCCCTAAATCTGAAAAAGAAACAGAGTATGATTTAGATTAGGGCTGACTAACACATTCTACAAGAAGAGTGATGACATAAACTACTACCAAGTAAAATACACTCACATAAAGGAAATTCATGTAAAGAATTTTAGTCAAAATAGAAAGATAAACCTGTGCCTTATATATTCAGCTCCACTTAATTTCTTGGAAGGTACTTCTAAACCTCAGAAGCGACATTATCTTATTTCCGAGGGCCTTGTTATAGTGCCTCACGTAGCAGACACATAGAGTTTTTCAATTCCATAATTATGTTCCTGGGCTTATGTTTGCAAATATGAAACCCTCTTTCACAAACATTGGCTCTAGGCTATGGAGACTGAATAGTTCTTGTTCCAAGCACCCTGGGTCTTCTGGGGTTCATACAGACATGACCAGTGGGTGGATCCCACACTCACCAAAATTGGTGGATGTCAACATGACAGAGCACTGCTTTAACTGAAGAGGGATCACACCATTTTACAACTATACAGCTGAAGGAGATTCCAGGTCACAAATGAGTCTTTTCTTCTTCCATATACACACTAATGACATTATCCTTCTATCACCAAAGTAAACATTGACACTTAAGTTTCTTGCCAGACAACATTTAAAATACAGCTTTTAAATGGGCCACAGTTGTTCAGTCTCCTTGAATACAAGGGTCACCTGTTTTCTCCTGGGGTGGGGGGGTGGTGGTGTGTGACAAACTTTAAATACGAAGGGGAAGCCCCCAAAACCAGAATTATCTTCTGGAGGGTGAGCCCCTTGTAGCATAGGCTTCTCCCACTAAGTGAGTGTTTAAGGAACTCCTTTGTATCAGTGTACCAGCTGGCATTGCTGTCAAAGGCTACACTCAGCTTCAGGGAATTTTACTTTTAAGACTCTTTCAGCATGTTTGCCTGTTTCATTATGAAGGATTTATGAGCACACCTGCCCACATCATGCTGAGTGTTCAACAATTTTTGATGCAAAACAGCATGAGCCCCGTGCTTCACCCTTCCTATTCACTCGATCTTGTCTTTATTGACTTTTTTTTTTTTCCACAGATGAAAAGAGTCCTCTAAGGGAAGTGTTTTGCCAATGTGAAGAGGTAAAACGAACAAACAAACAAACACAAACAGTAGAAGCACTAAAAGGTATCAAAATCAATGAGTTCAAAAAGTGTTCTGAGCAGTGGAAAAAACATCTCAATAAGTATATTGCATCAAATGGAGAGTACAGGTGACTGAAGTTTAAACATGTAAGAATAAATACACAATTTTTTATAAATAAGGTCTCGAGTTTTTAGGGTCCCTCCTCATAAATTTTTGACATTTATGTTAAATTTTGACAATAGTGATAACTAAGCACAAAAACAAATTTTAAGCCAGATATGTTTTATGAAAACACATCAATGACATGGTTATATTAAGAAGAAGAAGGTTATAACTCATATATATGAGGTATGTTTAGAAGGTATCCAGCCATGTAAAATGAAAAATAGAGACATTTATTTAAGAAGATACAAAGTACAAGAAACATTGTATATAGGACAATGATGCCTCAGTCCCCTTCAAAATAGGCACGTTGGGACCTCACACAGATCTCCCAAACACCATCATCTGCCCTGTTATATTTTCCTGAATCTAATCAACAGTCTGAAATCTGTTCCCTTTCAAAGGTGATTTTAGTTTTGGGAAAAGCCAGAAGCTGAAGCGTGACAAATCTGGGCTATAGGGGCACTTAGTCACTTGGGTGATTTGATGTTTTGCCAAAAACTCTGCATAAGATGTGATGCATGAGCAGGCGAGTTGTCATGATGAAGCTGCCAGTCACCAGTTGCCCATAGCTACAGCCTTATGAACCATCCAAATAATTTCCATGGAGGAATGTTCAAACTTAATGAAAAATTTGATGCAGATACATTGCTCTACTTGCTCAGTATTTTGAATACGATGGCCACACAGTACACATGCCCACTCAGCAGCATTTACCACCCCCACCGACTAGCACAGTGAAGTCCTCATTGTTCACACATTTGCATGCCAGTCCCATTCTCCTTGGCTGCCAGGTTATATCGATGCACACCGTTCTCATTTTATTAACTATAGCTGGACTTTTTCTGGACAGACCTCATATATGCAAAAACATTTTAAAATGTAATCCCAATCTTTATAAAAGTATGTTAAAAATATAAAAAGTAAAATGAAAAAATAATCCTTTTTAAATCATGTTAAATCAACATCTATTTCAACTTAACAAATACCATGATTTAATTAAACATATGGAATCCATTTAACAAAAGAATGTAAGAATTGCTTTTATCTGTATTATTTAAAAGTGGCATTAAAAATTATAGCCAAGAAAATATGGTAGAAAATAGAATGTAAGATATGACTGTCAGAAAGGGCAGATACAGTGAAGTTAACAGAAAATAATTAATAATATCATATATACCCAAGACATTTAAAATAAAAATGACTAAGAGATTTCAAGGTGTTTGAATACTAAGTATATATATATATCTAAATTAATAATCTTTTTATGTTTGAAAAAAGGATACAGAAATAGAATAAAATATTTTTAATACTCAAGTAAAAATATAATTCATAACAATTAATTTGATGTGTAATATACAGGTCCAATTCTGAATGTCAAATTCCTTCCAAATTCAAATATTTGATGATGTTATTCTAATGCAATTTTTACATCTTTATGGGTCTGTCAATAATAAATAATTAAATACACCGAATGGTATTTAAAACAGTGTTTACAACTGCAAAACAAAATGTTCCAGTGACTTTTAATAGAAAAATAATGATTGATTCTAAAATGTAAATTACTAAATTAATTATAGATATTGTATTTTAAACTTAAATAGAGAACAACACTGAAAAAACTCCTAATGCAGGACATATTTAATGTACACATTTTTGAGAAATTTATATATATATATATTTGGGTCCTGAATGGGAGAAGCTTGTGTTCCTTCTTATTGATAGAAACTAGAATGGAAAGGTAAACTTTCTAAAAGCATTTTGTTTAAAGGTGTCTGAGAGCTCCTGCTATATCAAAGGTGTGCCTGGCAAAGATTCCAAAGAGATGAGAAGCACCAAGATGTGAGTTGAACCCTGGCCAGTGAGGCTCAGTTGGTTGGAGCATCCTACCATAACGGAAAGGTAGCAGGTTCAATTCCCAGTCAGGGTATATACTTAGGTTGTGGGTTTGATCCCTGGTCTGAGCTTGTACGATCCCGGTCCAGGCATGCACAGGAGGCAACCAACTGATGTTTCTCTCTCCCCTCCTTTCTCTCTAAAAGCAATAAAAAATGCCCACTGCTGAAATTAAAAATTATGTGTGTGTATACACAAACACACACACTTATAGTCACTAAATAAGCACAGGGAAGAGACAGAAAAGTAAAATTTGACCACATAAAGATGTAGACAGAGAAAGATAGAGAATATTTACTTTCTCCTAGGATAATATTAGTAACAGTTAAATTTGGTGGTTTCAAATACAATGTCAGTTTTCATCTCAAGACATTTGCTGAATTCTGAACCAAACATGCCAAATGGGTACAAAAATTACCAGTAATCTGAAAACGTATGAAAAAAAAGACAAGAATATTGGAAATCTTATTGTGGTCAGAGGTAAGCAAGAGAAATGTACAGTCACCTAAGAAGAGATTCCAGGGAAAGACCACGCTCTCACCTCCAAGGCCTGGAGTGCTGTCTCTTTGGGGCAGGAAAAAATAGAACTAAACAGAGCCTTAAAAAAGCTTCACACTAGACTTGATTCAGCTGACTGTATTAAGACCTCAGTCTTAGTTTACAAGACTGAAGAATGTTCATGTACTTTGATTTATATTATAGATATATTAAGGTATAATCAGTAAAATTTTCACTGATTAATACACCAAAATATTCATAGGACACTTTGATATTAATAATATATTTTAAATGATTTATATGTGAAATAATAATTTATTCATCAATTATGATATAAACAAATACCAAAACACCTCTTAGTCCACTAACATTAGGTAATCTTAGAATATAATTCCTGTCATGGGAAAATGCTAATGATTCAATATCAACTGAACAAGGGATAATACCATCTACACAAGAGGATGGTAATTTTATATATATATAAACAAAAATACATGTATTTTAATGTATATGTAATCCATATACAATAAAAACACAAGCAATAAATATACCATTATTATTCCAATACTTTGTATAACTTCCTGTCATTTAGAAAGTACTAACATTAAAAAATTATAAAAACACAAATTTTAAAGTATAATTTAGACCAATTCTATTATTCTAAAAGGCAAATGAGGTTTTGCACTTCATTTACTAGAAAACTATATTCTAAAGATAAATAAAAAGTAGGTAGTATTGATACATGTTTCCAGAAAGTAAATTTTGAATAATTTTCTTAAATGAAAGAGCAAATTAAAAACCTGTCATCGGGGGCTCTTCATATTTTGGATAAAATGGAATAGAAAAAAATTATTTTTCAAATCTTACAATTTATTGCTGAAAATTGTACTTGCTGCATATCATTCACGTATTTTATACATTAAATAATAATAGAAAAATGTATATATTTTATTAAACATTTTCACCATTTGCTCTGCCTTCTTATTTTATTCTATCATATCAGTGATACATTTTCCTTCTAGGAATCTCTTATCAATAAAGTCTTATATTTAAAGAAACAAATAATTAAAATCTTTATTATTATATGCAAGAAAATATTTTATATTATTAAAAATTTAGTTTACATTTAGTTGTTTTGTCATTACTGTCTTTTCTTTAGAATTGTGAGTGTTAAATTTAAAACTGCTTTAAAAACTTGAGAAACAAATATAAAATCACTGAATGCTTATATAACACATATTTTTCAAATGATATTCCTTATAATCTACTCAAGAACTAAAAGAGTAATGATAAATCCACTACACTAAATTTACCTAATATCAAAAGTGAACATCTGCTTAAATGGTATGAATGGTATTTTTAGAACTAATATTAACTTTGTCTAAGTGCTGGGAGAAATGATAAATAAGTGGCCCTCTTTTTGCTTGAAAAAAAAATCATTGAAAGTTAATGTTGAAAATCCCTTAAAGGAAACAATTATTGCTGATCTGTTAATCTGCAATAAAGATAATTGTATAACTGAATCTAATAAAGATTTTTTGAAGTTAATTTATTAAAAATAAAATTTGGGGCTTATTTGTTTTAAGGATTGCTCTTATTTTTGTAATCCCTTCATTGTATATATTCAATTTTAGCATCTTTGGTTGTATCCAGAAACTAAAGTAGTGATATCCTCTTTTACTTATTCCTTTAGACAAAAAGAATAATGCAATCAGAAGTTCAAATACTCCTTTAAAAAAAAAAACAACACCTTTTTCATCCTATTTTAGTTTTTGTCCAACTAAATGTTCAAAATTCTAGTGATAATCTTATATTTCAAAAAATATATACTAATTGTATTAATCTTTTTAAATTATTTTTATTTTTATTCAGTTACAATTGTCACGCTTTTTCCTCATTGCTCTCTGCCTACTCCAAAAGTCAGTCCCTCTCCCTACTCCCCCTCCCCTCCCCACCACCTGCATTGTCCATGCAGTGTTCCTTGGCTTGCCCCTTCATCTTCTTTTCCCCATTATCCCCCTTCTCCATCCTTCTGGTCACTGTCAGATTGTTCTTTATTTCCAAGTCTCTGGTTCTGTTTTGCTCATTTGTTTGTTTTGTTGATTAGATTCCACTTATAGGTGAGATCATATGGCATTTGTCTTTCACCACCTGGATTATTTCACTTAGCATAATGCTCTCCAGTTCCATCCATACTGTCAGGAAGGGTAGGAGTTCCTTCTCTCTGCTGCGTAGTTCCACACTTCCATTGCATAAGTGTACCACAGTTTTTGGATCCACTCATTTACTGACAGGCACTTAGGCTGTTTCCAGCACTTGGTTATTCTAAATTGTGCTGCTATGAACATGGGGGTGCACAGGTTCTTTTGAATTGATGTCTCAGGATTCTTAGGGTGAAATCCCAGCAATGATATCACCGGATCGAAAGGCAGTTCCATCTTTATTTTTTTGAGGAAATTCCAAACTGTTTTCCACAGCGGCTGCACCAGTCTGCATTCCCACCAACAGTGTACTAGGGTTCCCTTTTCTCCACAGCCTCACCAGCACTTGTTGTTCATTGATTTATTAATGATGGCACTTTTTTAAACCTCATACATGAGTCAGTTTTGATGACTGGAGTGGTATGCTGCAGGATTCTGCTAACAAGGTATATTTTCTACTGAAAATCAATTCTGAAGATTTACACAAACAAATCATTCTTACAGAATCAAGAAACAATCCTCCAGTTCCCATAGAGATTTGTGGCCAATATTATTTAATAGATGTGCAAGAATGTAGAGAGAGATTTATTCCATAGACATAAATCTACCTGATAACAAATATTAGTGTGGGGCACATCAAACTAATAATCCATTCTGCAACTGCTGATAAACTGTGCCTTTACTGAGTAAATGAAAAAATAAAAAAAATTTTTTTTTCCTTGAGAGGCCACATTTCAGCTTATATTTCCAATTCATTTTTCCCCATGATATGATTCTATGCCCTTACTACGTTAGTTATTCCTCATGCCTGTGGATAAAATGTTAAAAGCATATCATCTTGCTTTTGAAAACACATCCATTAACAGTAAATCAATACCTCAGGATGATTTGGTGTTATATCTGAACTTTCTTAAACTTTATTTTTCATGGTACAGTAAATGTTCAATTGCATCTGTCATCATCTTTCAGATTTGCACATTTATTATATCACATAAAACACACACACACACACACACATTATCATGTATTAGAAGCCTGAAAACTGAAAGTAGGCTGCAACCTTTTACAAACAACAATGTTTATTTGTTCAGAGCTGACTCATTCATCCTTCTGTGAATTCATTAAACATCACTAAAATTTACTGAAATGACTTTTTGTCAGGCATCAAGTAAAAGCCAAAAATGCAGTATTCTTATCCTCAATAATCATCTGGTATTAATGGTAAAACATACATGTAACAAGTAATTTTAAGACTTTTGGGATAAGCACGCTAGCCAGTAATACATGGCACTACAGTAAAAGTGAGAAGGAGCAGAAAACTGGCTGCAGTGGTAGGTGTGCTGAAACACCAGAATCACAGTGGATTTCAAGAGATGAAGAAACATTTTTTATCTATCCATGTTAGTCATACATGAAACAAAAAGGTATGCCATTGCTAAATGATTAGTCAGGATTCCCAGTGAGGGAAATGCACAGTGTTTATGCATAAGGATTCGGATAAATACTCAGGAGATGTTGACACTGCCTCTGTTCCCTAGTGATGTGTCCTTAGCTTTTAGGATTCTTTTTAGAATGAGGATGTTCTAAAATATATTAAATTGATCAACTGAAAATTTACAATGATTCCTTGCATAATTTCCTCATGGTGCTTCATCTTTCTAGTTAGCATAATTCATTTATGCCTTCTGTTTCCACTATGCCTGTTACTGGGTAGTCCAAATTCCCTGTGGAATTATCAGTACCCTGGAATGACCGTTGGAAGTAAAATGTATTTTCTTAGTCTTGCTTCCTTGGAAATAGAGCCTGAGAAAAAGTCCTATATGTTAAATTTTTATTGAAGGTGGATATCCAAACCCAAGGAAGTAAGAATGAAACGAATGTGAAGGGAGGTGAGCTAAGAGAGCAGAAAGCAAATATACGGTGGTAACTTGCCTAAGTCACTGTGCTGGCCACAGAGATTCAATAAAAGACTGCTGGTTGTTCGGTCAAGTTACCTAAGTCACTGAGTTCCCACTGCATGTCAATAAAATACTATTAAGTTCAGTCAAGTGACATATGCCTACAGAGCCTTACACAATCACTGTATTTCCAAACAGTTGATTTACTGAGGAAGGGCAAGTAATTGGTTAGTTAGCTTCTTTTTGCCCCTAGTTTCTCGCTGGGCAATATATAACCAATGAGGAATTACTTCATATTCCTGTGAAGCTCTCAGTATTCCTAGCGCAGCTTGTGGGATCAGCCCTTATCACTCTGGGCATAATGAAAAACATGTTGAAGTTCATCCCCAGGGATGTGGGTGGTAGAAGGGGAGTATGGAGCAGGGGGAGGCCCCCTGTGCAGTTCCTGCAGCTTTGAGACTGCCAGCACATTAAGAACTGGGGATGCTCTGTCCAGGAAGAAAGAATGAGGCGTAATGAGGGGAGAAGTATGGGTGGGGCAAGTAAAGCCCTATTGAACCAAGGGTGGTATATACATTGTGTTCCAAAAAACTGCCTCATTTTATTATGTTTGTAATATGCACTTAACATCAAAGCAGATGTTTTAGATTGTGAAAATAAAAATCAGCTAATAGTTTTCTAATATCAATTTTGTTTTAAAATTTTAACTTTTAGGGAGTAGTTTTCCAAGAGACAAATAAGTTAGCTATTTTCTTGAAATGCCTCCTAACATAAAATGACAAAATAAACTCTAATTGTATAAAAACACAAATATATGACTGTCAAAAAAAATGCATGTAAGTCCCAAACTTTCCCTTGCTTTTATTCTGACTTAAGTTGCTGACTGAAGTTGTTTGATTTCACTCTGTTACACATTTTTGGTTGACAACTGCATGTCTGACATTCATATTTTTGTGTATGAGGGGAAATGTGCAGAAAACAACAACATGCTAGCACTAAAACGTACATGTAAAGGCTCAGAAATGTCAGCAGCTATAAAAGGGAAAAAAAGTCAAATGACACCTATGTCTGTCAAAACCACACTCTGCAACTCCTGATCACAGTCTTTAGTTTATTTTCCGTAAGTCTCCTTTCTGTTAGGTTTTATTTTTTCATGACTTTCAATTCACCTACAAGATTTGTTAAGTCTTGTCAATGTGGCAGACATAACAGAAGTTTGTTTTTTCTTTAGCTTTTCACAACCAACATGTTTATGGAAAAATATTTCATTTGTTCTACTTGCATTCGTCATCTATTTCAGATCTCCTCAGGGTAAATATATGTCTCCCCATATTTTAACTTCTGTGGATAAATGATTAATATATAGGAAGATAAATGAAATATCTGCTTAGTAAACTCAAAAGACTGATTAAGTGTATGTGTAAATTCTGAAGGACTTGAGGATACCACAAAAATCACAGAGAATGTTGATTATGTATTTTCTTTATGATTAATATGTCTTTAGTATTAAGCAATGTGGTAGATATTGTTCATTATCTGAATCAAGAAATACAATCTTCTTTTCTTGATCATGTCCCACTATAAATGCTAAAGAAGGTAGAGGCTAGCCATCTTCAACACCCTGGGTGCCTCCTGCTGGAATTGTCATGGGACTGCATTCAGGAGAATGAGAAATGAGCATGACTTCAGCCACTAAAGGGTTTGCAGGAAATTTTCTTTTAGTTTGATGAAAGAGATGTAGGTGATGCTACTTATTCTTTTTCCCTTTATTCCTTGTCCTTGACACTGAAGCGATGTTCGGAACTGTTGCAGACCTTGTGTGACCATGAGTTGGCAAACATAATGTAAAAGCCAATATTCTAAGGGTAGTAGAGGTCAAATATGTGAACAGATAAAAGATAGGTCTTTGGTAGCTTCATGGAACCACTGGGAGCCAGAAAATGCCACTATCCAGAATTTTTGTCAGTTGAAAACAAAACCCAATTATCTATTCCCTTAGTCCATAAGGCTTCTCTTATTTGTCATTGAAAACATTCTTAATTGATACACACATTTTGTAAAGAGAGTCTATTCTCTTTCACATAATAAAATGTGAATGATATATTTTGAGAATCTCATATATGCAATTACACATTCTCACTTAACATTAATTTTCACTGAAACTTTAAGGACAGAAGCATTAAATTATCTATCCATCTATTATCAATCTATCTATCTATCACCTATCTATCATCTATTAACACACACAAGTAATGTATTTCAAGTTTCACATTACATTCCTGTAAGGAATACATAGGATATATATGAAAGAATTTAGAATATTAGGAGATTATTTTACAATTGTAGGAGTAAAGAATGATAGGGAAAGTGAACTTCATGAAATACCAGCTGAAAGATAGCTTTGTATCTTATCTGTATCATCTGTCTCTTTTAAAGATGATGAAACTGAGGGGCATATACCTGGTTTGCTAAAAATCATAGTTACTTAATGATCTGGTCACTATAGACATTTAACTCATTATGTGAAGTTTCATCAACATTCTGTTACCCAAACTACTATCTTTCAAAACCTTAAATGACGATTTGTTAAAACAGAGATGTGCAACCTCACAATAAAGAAATCAATACTGCCTTTTATTAATGGTTTATGGATTAAATTATTTAATTAAGAATGCAACTAGCGAGATGGAAAAAACAAATGTTTCACGACCTGAATATTTAAAGTACTCTCTTTATTTAACCCTCACAGTGGTTGAAGTTAATTTAGTGCCTGTTTATGAAGAAAAATATGAAGCCCAAGTCCCATGACTAGTAAATAAAGAAGTTAAGGCTTTATACCTAGTCTAATAACATCTATGCTACCACTTTTTCTGCATTGCAAAAATACCCTGCAAAAACATCAGACAACTCCCTTTGGCTCCTCAAACAATAGAGTGTTTTGAAGTTATATTTCTTTCTAGTTTCAGGTCTAGCATATATGCAAACACATTTAACTAATCATTGTTGTATACCCAACTCAGTCACACAGATCTTAGTTTTTTTCTGCAACCTTAATCTTCAATAAATATTTGCTTTTCCTATCATATATTATGTATGTGTTTCTGTGTGTGAACAGTTTTGTAACTCATTTAATTAATATCAAAAATGTTCTGGAGTCACATGAGATTATCCTTGAAGAGACTTGAGGAGTTGGTCTTGTTGACTTTCCAAAATCTAACCTCTGCTTAATGACTTTTCTTTTTCTAATTACATCTCCATTTCCATTCAATGCTGGTATTCAGTGATCTGGTACTAATACCTTTATAGTTTCCAGTTATTTTAGGAATATATCTATACTGTCCCTATTTGGCAAGACTCTAATTCAACAATTTGGACATATATTTTCTGGATCATCAAAAGTTTCAATAGTTTGGCATATGTCATAGGGTAAACATTATCTTATTTTATTAAAGATGGACATAATATAAAACAGGCTTTATATATTATAATTATTATTCTATAAAAGAATGGGTAGTTAACACCACAAATATAGGAAGATATACATTAAATTAAAATCTGTTCTTAAAAAATAAACTTTATAAAAAACTCACTATTTAGATCAAAATGTTTGATCTAAACATTTTTATTTTACAATCACTGACAATCTTCATATGAGTTTCGTTGTTATGCTTAACTTTATTAATTTTTCTCTTATACAGATACATACTATTACCTCTACATAAAATGTCTTCCCCTACCAATTCACCTATTTTAATTCATTGTTCATATATCAACCTTAGAAAACTGTCCTTATATTTCTGAGTATGTACAGATATAGTGTCTCATAACACTTGTTTATGTTATCTATAAATGTTGTGATTTCAGCATTACTTGTGTGTTTAATTAATGTCTCCCTTCCTCACTAGATTATTTGTTCTGTGAGGACAAAGATTATCCTTTTTTGCTCAAAATTATAGGGTCAAGCCATAGCAAATTGACACTGTAAACCCTCAAAAATATTTATTGAATAAATAAATGTTTCAGTAAATCAAAAAGTTTACATCATTTTGGAATATGCCCATATCTGATATTAATGTAAATATATAAATATATGTATATATAACATTTATATTATATATTCACACTAATACATATTTTTAAATAAACCTTTTACTTTAAAAAAATCTTTTAGATTTATAACAAAATTCCAAAAATAACAGCCCCTACATACCACATATCCTGTTTCCCCTATTATTAGCATCTTATAATTTATTATGATGGAAGATATTTTTAAATTAATGAAACAATAGAAAATACAGTATCATTAACTAAATCCACATTATTCAAGATTTCTTTAGTTTTTATATAATGTGTTCTTCAGTTCCAGAATCTCATCCAGTATACTATATTTCATTTAGTCACCTTGTATGCTTAGACTACTCTTAGTTTTGAAAGTTTCTCAGACTTCCCTTGCTTTTCATGACATTAATTTTGAGATTTATTGGTCAGGTATTTTGTAGAATATTCATCAACTGGACTGTTTGATGTTTTACTCATGACATAAGAAATGTTATGAATTTGTGAGAGGAAGACCGCAGTGGTAATGTCATATTTTCATTACATCATATCAAGGTACTTAACTGTCAACATGGCTATAACTGTTGAGATAGACTTTGATCATTTGTCTGAAGTTATGTTGTTTAGGTATCTTCATTAAAAAGTTATACTTCTTTCTTATTTTTATTCTGTATTGTGGAAGAAAGCCACTATGCATGTTAAGAAACAACATTAAGAAAGAAAACATATCTTCAGTACTCATAATTTTTAAAAAAATTTTGACATATTTATTAATCTGTGACTTGTTTCTTGTCATAATTCTTTTTCTTTTTTTAAAAAAAATTTTATTGCTGTTCAAGTAGAGTTTTGTCCACTTTTCCCCACCACTTTCCCATCCCCAACCCCCGACCCCATGCCCGTTGACTTTGCCCATGAGTCCCCCATGTATGTTCCTTGACCACCCTTCCCATTTCCCCTGTCTTCTCCTCCCCCTTCTCTGTTCACTGTCAGTTTGCTCTTCACTTCAATGTCTCCAGCTATATTTTACTTGCTTGTTTATTCTGTTGATTAGTGTCCACTTATAGGTGAAATCATATGGTATTTGTCTTTCACTGCCTGGCTTATTTCACTCAGCATAGTGCCCTCCAGATCAATCCATGCTGTTGCAAATAGTAGAAGCTCCTTCTTTCTTTCTGCTGAATAGTACTCCACTGTGTGAACATACCACAGTTTTGGGGTCCACTCATTTACTGATGGGCACCTAGGTTGCTTCCAACACTTGGTTATTGTAAATTGTGCTGCTATGAACATTGGGGTGCATATATTCTTTTGAATTGGTGTTTCAGGACTCTTAGGGTACAATCCCAGCAGTGGAATTGCTGGGTTAAAAGGCAGATCCATTTTTAGTTTTCTGAGGTAATTCCATATTGTTTTCCACAATGGCTGCACCAGTCTGCAGTCCCACCAACAGTGTGCTAGGGTACACTTTTCTCTACAACCTCACCAGCACTTGCTGTTTGTGGATTTGGTATGATGGTCATTCTGTCTGGTGTGAAGTGGTATCTCATTGAGGTTTTCATTTGCTTCTCTCTGATGGCTAGTGATGCTGAGCATCCTGTCATATGTCTCTGGACCCTCTGTAAGTCCTCCTTGGGGAAATGTCTGTTCAGGTCCTTTACCCATTTCTTAATTGGGTTGTTTGTCTTCCTGGAGTGGAGTCATGTGAGTTCTTTATATATTCTGGAGATCAAACCCTTGTCAGATGTATCACTGGCAAATGTATTTTCCCATATGATTGGTTCCCTTTTCATTTTGCTGATATTTTCTTTAGGCGTGCAGAAGCTTATTAATTTGGTGAAGTCCCATGTCTTTATTCTTCCCTTTATGTCCCTTGTTCTAGGGGACATACTGATGAAAATACTACTGTGTGGAATATCTGAGAATGCCTATGCTCTCCTCTAGGACTTTTATTTTTTCGTAAGTGAATTCCTCTTTTTTCGGGTGACTTTTCCTAACAATCGACCTTTCCTAATAATCACCGGGAGTTTCACTCAGCCCAACTCTGACCAGTCCTGGAACTATCTGGGTCACGGTTAGTCTTGGCCCTTCTTTTCTCCCATCTCCCAGTGTCTCCTGGTTCCCTGATTTCTCTAGAATTGTCCCAGCCAGCAACCACTGTCTGAGCTGCTGTGTGCCACCTGCTCTGTGTCTCCCACTGCCCAGCGACCAGGTGTCTACTGGTGCAGGTCTGTGACTTCCCTGCTCTGGGAGGGGAGAGAGCTGGCAAGTTACAATGGCTGAGCCAGTTCTCCTCCCAAACTCCTGCGGTAGCCGTGGTCCCTGGTACAGGGCCCGGGGACCTTGCCAATGGCCTTCAAAACCGCCTTACCGTCAGTTTTCTGTTGTCCTCTGCAATCCTTGGCTTCCAAACTTCAAAAAAGCTGGAATTCCATTGGCTGATCACTTAGTTCTTCAGAAGATCAGCTAGGTGTCCCAGTTGGGTACAAGAGCAAGAAGGTTTAGTTCTCACCCACTTCGCTGCCATCTTCTGACTGCCAATACTCTAATAATTTTTATTAATTTACTAATACCCTCAAGATATTCTTTGCATTTCCATTGTAAGCCATACTGCTCAAAAATGGGAGTTATAAGTGATGGAATTTTGCAGTTACAGAAACGTTTTATTTGAATCTCCTTATTACCTAGTAAGAAACTCAGTCTTTAAATATTTAAGAAACTGAGTTTTGCCTAAATGGTTTTAGTATGGTTCACTTGCCTCACATTTAGTATTTTGTAATTGGTGCCAACAACACAAGAAGCAGGAGTTCTAACTCATAATTGTATTTAGATTAAAAAAATATTTAAACTTTGAATTTTTTTCACTATAGCTAATAGTATATATTAATGAGAAACCATGAATTTTGATTAATCATCATAATAAAAAAATCAGTGAGTGCTTTCAGTATATGGATAGTATACAATCAGTAAATACATGGCAAGAGAATAGTGAGTTCTTAAGATACTTGAGTTAATGGTAATGTCCGTCATGAAAGCTTAAAGACATAATTAATACTCTACATATTCTAAAGTGCTTCTACACTTCTACAAACAGAGACAGTGACCAGGACGAGAAAGCATAGGATGACATTCCAGCAAGGAAAAGGGAGAAACCAATAATATTTCTATTAAAAAACAATGCCCTGGCTGGTTAGGCTCAGTGGATTGAGTGATGCTCTGAGAACCAAAAGGTTGCCGGTTTGATGCCCAGCCTAGGGCAGATGCTTGGGCTGCCAGCCAGGTCCCCAGTAGGGGGCGCATGAGAAGTAACCGTATATTGATGTTTCACTCCCTCCCATTCTCCCTCCCTTTCTCTCTCTAAAAATAAATAAATAAAATTCTTTAATAAAAAAGACAAACAAAACTGTGGCATATGATACTTGCCATTATACATTTGAGGAATTGTCAAGGAGGAAGTGAAATTATTATGTTTTTCCCAAGGCAGAACTAGTACAAAGGGATGAGTTATGAGAGAGAGTTTTGCTCATTATAACTGGAATGTCCCAATACTAAGTGTCAAATGTTCAGTTGCTGCATGATGAAGCAGTGGTTTTTTTGACATTGAGAGGCTTCCAGCAGAGTTGTCTGTAGGAAACTTCACAGGAGATATATCTTAATTGGGTGGGAGGTGAGGTAAGATGACCTTCATGGTCCCTTGTTAAGAGAAACTTGTAGGAAAACTTATGTTAAAATGTTCTTAAGAGAATCATGGCTGTTGTGCAATATACACATGTTCAAATGTATTGCCTTGATTTGCTATCAGATATGTTCTTTACAGTCGATTTATTTCTGAACCTCTGGTACACTGTATTTTCTACTCTTACTGACTAGAAAGTCATTCAGTGATTTATGTGAAGAAGCTTATTTCAAAACCACACTTGTTTATCAGACACTGTGATAGGTACAGATTTATAAGGGACAAAGGGAACTATGTCTGGGCAACAGGCAATCCACAGGAATCTCCCGTGGCAGAAAATGCTGCCAGAACCTCCTCTTCACAGCTAATCTAATACTGCACAGATGATTCTAAAGTATGTAAGAACTTAATGATTACTACTTAATGAGTTGTAATAATTTAATGAGAAGCTCATACTGCAATGCTTCCTGTAGCTCAATAAATTTCCCCTCCTTACCTCTTTTGTTTCTCTTTCTCTGTGATCTTCCTTTCAAACAACTTCTGTTTGCTGATGGACTCATTTATTCACTTTATATTTGTTCATCGTGAATAGTGCTAATGAAAAATACAGAGACACAGGACATAGGTGCTGCCTGTTTGATCACAGCCAAGTCGATCAGAACACACCAGCTCCTTGCTCAGGGCCACTGCTGATGCTGTGATGCTGAATCAGCCAGCGCTTGGAACATCGCCTCTTTACAGTGATTCTCTTTGACTTCAGTCACCATCATACTCAATCTGACCTCCTAAAGCTTGGACAAATCACACTTGCTCTTTAGGCAGTAGCAGCTCTTTTTACTTCTTTCATGTAATTTTTCACTTTTTTTTTTTTTTGTAGTATTGAGTGCTTCTAGTCAAGCCTGCCAAGTCATTGAGAAGAAGAGACATTTTTTCCCAACTCAAAGGCAGTCCTTGTTCAGTGTGCTTAAAAATCAACAATGGTGATAATTTGTCTAGTAATATTATTACAAAGTTATTTTTAATGGATCTAGAAACTTAAATGGTATTATAAGTTGCTTTGCATTTGCACTAATTAATAATATATTAGTTTGTTTTCTAATATATGTAATTATATTTTATAATTTTCTGAGAAAGCCTAATGTGATAAATGTATGATTTTTAGATTAAACCATGATTTTAGATTAAGTGAAATAAATGCAATAACCTTACCTGAAGATAAATAGATGTTGTATTAGGTTTTCTGTTGTTGCAATAACAAATTACTATATATGTAGTAGCTAAAAAAAAGACCTAATCTATTATCTTACAATCTCTAGGTCAGAAGTCCTAACCAGGATAAAATCAAGACCCTGGCAGGGATCTGTTCCTTTCTGGAGGATTCGAAGGAGCGCCATCATCTTGTCTTTGGCAGCTTCTACTGGCTTCCTGCTTTTTTTGGATCATGGAACTTTCCCCCATCCTTATGCCAGCAATGTCAGACTCACTCCTTCTGAAGTTGCCATCTCCATTGGTTCTCTCAATTTCCCTTCTTTTTCCACTTGTGAAGACACCAGTGATTATAATGGATTCTCCTACTGGATAGTCAAGGCTAATCTTCCTATTGTAATGTCAGCTGATTAGCAAAGTTAGTTCCATCTACAACCTCAATTCCTTTTTTTTTTTTTTTTTTTGCCATGTGGCATAAAATATTCACAAGTTCTAGAGATTAGGACATAGATATTTGGGGACAGGGTCATTGTCCTTCCCATTAAAAATGTTCAGAGTAAAAATCTGATAAACAAAAGCAAATTCAATTTTCAATTTTGATTTACTGACTAAATGACATTTTTGATTGTTTTCAGTTACTCTTTGAAATTTGTAAATTAAAAAATCTTAAGCATTTTTAAATGAATTCATGATTTTTTGGGGGGGGTGGGGCAGGTGGCATTTAAAGGGTATATGTGGGATGAATATTGGATTGTGAAAATCTTCTTAGAATTACTTTGGCCCTAAGAAATTTCAGTGAGATGATGATAGAAAATTAAAACTAAATTTTAGTTTTAGAAGATAGATAATTAAAATGAGCTACTTTCCCTGGCTTAGACTGTGGAGGCATCCCAAACTCACCCCGTCCTAAACAAGTACTTCAATGGAAGATTTTCAATTATGTATAACGGAAGATTGTGGTAATGACTCTCTACAGGCTATAAAGAAGAGGTAACATGAATCAGTTATTTTCCTGCTGTGATTACATAATCCATTATATTTCTTTCCTCTGCCTCATAAATATGCCTTAATTTTTGTGTGGCTCTAGCTCTGGGGTAGAATGCCTACTTTTCTTCTCTTCAGCCTACTTTTCAATCTCATATAGTAGATATTTTTTCATTCCATGTGACCTCAATATTGCAATGTTTTCTCTACCTAATGAATTAAACTTTTTATAATTATGAAGCAGCCACCTCTGTCTTTAGTAATATATTTGCCATGAAGTCCAACTTACTTGATATTCACCTATCATGAGGAAATATACAGTAGCTCAAGGGGCTAAACTCAAAAAGCTCTGAGTTTCTGGAAAAATCAAGACAGGGATCCCTTGAGAGCCAGAAAGCAACAGGGAAATCCCACAGAGGATCCCATGGGAGAAAAAGATACCCAATTCCATGTGTGAACCAAAGAAACTTCTGGGGTAACTCCCAAACAGTGCAGAATAAAGACTTTGTAGATTCTACTGATACTAAAGATGCTGCCAAGGAAGATACTGACAGAACTTATTGTCTGAACCAAAGCATGTTGCTCATATGCTGTATTAGTTTTTATGGTAGGTCAAAAAAGTGACTCCTGCCTCCCCAGGAAATATCTACATCAAATGCCTGGAACTTGCAAATGTTTTACTTGGAAAAAAAATCTTTGCAGATGTAATTAAGTTAAGGATCTTGGTGTGAGATCAACCTGGATATATACTTGAGAGGGACATAAACTCAACACCAGTGTCCTTATAAGAGACACATAAAGGAGAGGTGATATGACCGTGAAAGCAGAGAATGGAGCAGTTTGGCCATAAACCACAAGGGCCAAAATATGCTGAAAACCACCAGAAACCAGAAGGGGAAAGAAAGGGTTGTCCTCTAGAAACTCCTGTGGGAATATAACCACGTCGATACCTTGATTTTGGACTACTGGCTTTGAAACAGCGGGGGCACGAATTCATGTTGTTTTACGCAACCAAGTTTGTTGTCATTTGTTAAAGCAGGTCTAGATAACAAATACAGCTCCTTATTGTTTTAATTCCAATACTTAATGAAAATAAAACATTTCCTATCTCTGAACTGAAGGGCAGTTCCATTTATAGTTTTTTTGAGGAAATTCCATACTGTTTTCCACAGTGGTTGCGCCAGTCTGCATTCCCACCAACAGTGCACTAGGGGTCCCTTTTCTCCACATACTCATCAGCACCTGTTGTTGATTTGTTTATGATGGCCATTCTGACCAGTGTGAAATGGTATCTCATTGTGGTTTTAATTTGCTTCTCTCTAATGGCCAGTGCTGTTGAATATTTTTTCATGTGTCTCTGGGCCCTCTGTATGTCTTCCTTGGAAAAGTGCCTGTTCAGGTCCTTTGCCCATTTTTTAGCTGGATTGCTTGTCTTCTTGGTGTGGAGTCATGTGAGTTCTTTATATATTTTGGAGATCAAACCCTTGTCCGAGGTGTCTTTGGCAAATATGTTCTCCCATACAGTTGGGTCCCTTTCCATTTTACCAATGTTTTCTTTGGTTATGAAGAAGCTTTTTAGTTTGATGTATGCCTATTTGTTTATACTTTCCTTTATATCCCTTGCCCTAGGGTACGTATTGGTAAAAATATTGCCGTGTGGGAAATCTGACGGCTGGGACTACACCCTAAGAATCCTGAAACACCAATTCAAAAAAACCTATGCACCCCAATATTCATGGCAGTGTTACTTACCATAGCCAAGTGTTGGAAACAGCCTAAGTGCCCATCAGTAAATGAGTGGATCAAAAAACTGTGATATATTTACACAATGTAATACTACTCAGCAGAAGGAAAGAAGGAACTCCTACCCTTGACAACAGCATGGATGGGACTGGAGAGTATTATGCTAAGTGAAATAACCCAGGTGGTGACAGACAAATACCATATGATCTCACCTATAAGTAGAATCTAATCAACAAAATAAACAAATGAGCAAAATAGAACCAGAGACTTGGAAATAAGAACAAACTGACAGTGACCAAAGGGTAGGGGGAAGGGGGAGGGGGAAAACGGAGGAAGGGAGGAGAAGGGGAAAGCAAAGGAACATGAACAGAGGACTTATGGGCACAGACAATGGTGGAGATTGACTGCAGGAGTGAGGGGTGGATGGAGTAGGGGTGAGCAATGGGGAAAAAGATGGGGCAACTGTAACTGAACAACAATAAATTTTTTTAAATGATAATCAAACAAGCCAGCAAAATATAACCAGAGACATTGAAATAAAGAACAAGCTGACAGTAGACAGAGGGGAGGGGAGAGAAAGATAATGGGGGAAAATAGGGAAAGGGTCATCAAGGAACATGTATAAAGGACACATGAACAAAACCAAAGTGGGTAGAATTGAGGGTGGGAGGTGGGGATGGGTGGGGCTGGGAGTGGTGGTGGGCGGGGAATGGAGACAATTGTATTTGAACAACAATAAAAAATGGCATTTCAGAAGGTGACATATATACATTTTTAAAAAATTCTCTGCATAGTGAGTCAATAACTTTTAGAATCCTTTTCGATGTAGCATTTTGCAATTCGCTAGTGTTGAGGTTATGCTTTATTTCCCCCAGTTTTAAATATTACAATAAAATTTTAAAATGCTGTATAAAAAAATATAATAATGCATATTGTGAAAACTAGGAAAAAATATTTCCTATCTCATATTTTCATTGGTCAAGAATCCAGGTTTGCCTTAGTGGGTCATCTCTTCCTGGTTTCTCATAAGTCAGTAATCAAGACTTAATTGAAACTGTAGTCTCATTGGAAATTTTGAGAGGAAAACAGCTGCTTCTGAGCTCACTATTCAGCCCACCCATGGAGAAAGTATGGCATAGGTGTGTGAATAACAGGAAGTGAAGATAATTGAAAACTCTTTCAGCCTACCAAAATCTTCCTACTGACCATATTCTTTCTATATGCGAAATATATTTATCGGTCCAAAGTTTCCAAAGAATTTCATATCATTACATCAGCATATTTTATCTTCAGTTAATATAATTTGATAATGGAAAAAATTAATAACTTTTCACATATAATTGATTATATAACTAGTAAATAATGAGGGCAAGAAATAATATCAACTTGAAGCAAGTACTATTTTTTACAATCATGAATTGTACTGTTTTTTACAGTTCATAGACTTTGTCTTTATGAATGTTTTCAGGTCCACTTTACCCGGGATAATAAAAAATGCCCAATGGGAGTTGTTGTATGCCTTCATTAAAACCTGCCTCACTAAGCCAGGGCCCTTGCCATTCCTCCCTTTCCAATGTGTAAGCACATAATTTAAGAAAAATGAATGGGCTTGTGTGCAAGCACAGCTTTAAGACAGGTATTGAAAGCATCATTTTCTACTGTTTAAAATTTAGTAAATACATTGTAAATATTTTGGAGCCATCTGAGTAATGGTAAGATAAAATTAAAATATTTTTGTCTGAATACTTTAATCACCCACTAATCCAGAAAAATAAATTTTTTAAAAAGCAACTATAATTACATGTAATTTTCACATAAAACAAGTATAAAAATCTCCCTATTTCACAGAATTATCACTGCTGAAATTAGTGACAAAAGAATGAAAAATGGGTAGGGTATTGCTCCAGTGATTCTGGCACTGGTTTGTATATTGTTTGTTTTTTGTTTTTAATTTACTTTTTGAATTGTTTTAACTTCTTCAGTCTGTTCTTCAATTGGTCTTCACACTAAAATATGATTCATTATTTTAAAAAATTTTATAAAATTGTGCTTTTAACATTCTACTTTTCATTCTCATAATACTTATATATGTAATTATGTTTCATGTATATCATTCCAATAGCATATTTTTATATTTTAACTTATAATTACTTTTAGTTGATCATTTTTTCAAATTGATTCTTATTCATGCTAATCTCTAGATTGAAATAGCCTTAGATATTTATCTCAATATTTTCCATTTGTACCTATTAATGACAGGCAAACTATTCAGTCAGATTTATATAAATCCACATTCCCTCAGAGTATTTGCAAATATAAAGTTAGTTTTATATCCTCTACAAGGTATAATTTCTAGTATTCTCTGAGACAAGAAAAAAAATTTAAGAGAACTAGAATGAAGGTGTGACTAGCCGAACACAACTTTTCTACCTATTTTCTTTATACCAATCAAAGTATTAACTGTATTATGAATGCAGTCATTACCTCCACTAAAGTCAATCTTTCACATATTATTACTATGCATAATTATGTTTCAACATTCATGTAGCTATATATATATATATATATACACACACAATATATTTATATGATTATTTTTCTTCTTAATATAGCTATCCCATAGAAGTATTTTTATAAACCGTATCTGGAGCAAAATATATTTTTGTGTTTAGCTCTCATCCATCCTTGAAATTTAACATAAATGTCAAAAACTTATGAGACAGGACTGAAAAGAAACCTGGAATTTAATTTTTAAAAATTACATGTTAAAATTTCAGTCACCTTCAAAGTACTCTCCTTTTGATGCAATATACCAATCAAGACTTTTTTTCACTGGCCAAAACAATTTTTGAATTTGTTGATTTTGATGGTTTTTAGTGCTTCTGCCATTTTTTGTTTCACCTTTTCTACATCGGCAAAACATTTCCATTTGAGGACTTTTTTCATCCAAGGAAAGATAAAAAGGTTGCTTTAAAAACTGTTTTAATCAATACAAGATTTTGGCTCATTTTGGGCAGCAATTATTGCATGTAATGAAATAGAGAGTTGTTACTCTTATGAAGTGTGTATCTCTTTTCTTTAACCCTAGAACATCCCTATAAGGGAGTTAGGGTTGAGGAAAGGCATGATCCTCAGAGAAATACTGCTTTTTTTGCCTTCCTTCTTCCTTCCTCCTTCTTCTTTCTCCTTCTTCTTTTTCTTTTGGTTAATCTGATGCAATTCCAATATGATGATACCACCAGATTAACAAAGATCGAGTGTTGCAGGGTCATTTTTGCCCAAGCCAGTCATGCCCAGGCCAGGCCTCCTTGCTGCGTAATGTCTCAGGTTAGGCTTTGCGTAGATGTACCTATGTAGGCATCAGGGGAAAAAAAATCACCTGACTTTATTTTGAGACACAGTTTAAAGATATCAAATAACCAAAAATTTAAAAGGCAGAATAATATCAGATTGAGGTGATCTGTAGTAAAATACCTGTTATCTGAAGGGGGTAATTTGCAGAATACTTTGGGAAACATTTGGAATTACCAGGAAATGTTGAACATGTACATGTTCTATCAATTCCATTCCCAAATAATACCTTAAACATTCATTCAGAAGATATACGCCTGATCATTTATGACAACATTGTTGTCTTTTCTGGCAGACAGTCTCCCTACTTTTAAGAAATATTTGCCACAATATTTTTTAGATTTCAAAGCAAAATCTGTGCAAAGATACTTGGGTCTGGAGATTCATTTATGTGAAAAGAGTTCTGTATGTTCATGAGTTGGTAAAAGAAAAAAGAAAGAAGAAAGAAAAGAAAAGAAAAGAAAAGAAAAGAAAAGAAAAGAAAAGAAAAGAAAAGAAAAGAAAAGAAAAGAAAAGAAAAGGTACACAACAGGGATGAATCTTGAAAGCATTAAGTGAAAGAAACCAGTCAAAAAAAAAAACCAAATAGTGTATGATTCCATGTATATGAAATGGTTTGAATAAGCAAATCAAGAAAGATTACTGTCTACCAGGGGCTGGAGAGTAGGGGGAATGGGGAATTACTGCTAAAGAATATGGGGTTTCTTTTGGAATCAATAAAATATTAAAATGGAAAAAAAGCCACATACTTTCACTTGACTTCTGAATTTTCCTTAGGACTTCTTAAATGCTCCAACATGGCATAGAAGAGTTGCAGAAAGAGGAGACTATTAAGACATGGATACTATCTAATATACTTCCTAAAAACATAATTAAGATAAAATAATTTAAATGCTATCTATCAAAACTCAATGAAGTTAGCTTTATAGTTTCATATATATTGTTAAACTCTACTTCCCTAAAAAGTAACAGGAAAAAAGAATTGACTAAGCTTTTAATCAATAGTGATAATGAGAAGGTAGTGATAATATAGAGACAGGAACAGAAAAAGAGAAAAAGACTGGAGTAGAAAGACAGAGAAAAAGTAGAGAAACCATCCCTGATAATATAGATAAGTCTGTAATGTGCGAGTTACCAGTTCCCACAATGACACCTCTGATTATTCCTTGACCAGTGCAGTCTCGGGTAAGACCTTTAGTCACCATGTTAACTTGGTTTACCCTTCCTCCAACTGTTTTAAAAATATCTACCTATAATTCTGAAGTCACTAAGGAAAATCAACAATACTCTTGAAATTTAGTACTGTTTTAATCCAGAATGTTTATACACACACATCCCTACATATTATATATGTCTATAAAAATACACATATACATGTATACATATTGAATACGTGCTAAATATCTATTTTTCCTCATTTAACTAATGTAGATATTTAACAGGTTTCAGAAGGAAAAACTATGTGTAAACGTATTCTTCAACTGATAAATTGGGCTTTTCAGGATAAAGCAATGTTCTTTTGGTAAATATTCCAGAAAGCTTTCATGATGGACTATCTTAGATGAACACCAAATAATTGATGCAAGGTTATATGTGGGGCGGTTGGGGGGTACCCTTATAGTACAGGCCTCCCTGGCTAGGTGTTCCAGGAACCCATCAGTATCAGTGTACCAGCTGGCATTGTTGTGAGAGGATGCTGGCCTTCCGTGCATTTTTTTGAAGACTCTTTCAATGCGTTTGCCCATTTCAGGACGGGTGATTTATGAGCGCACCTGCCTACACCACGCTGAGTGTTCAGCAGTGTTTGACCAAAGCAGCATGACCCCCAGTCCCCTCACTCCATATCACCCAATCTTGCACCAAGTGACTTTTTTTTTTACACTTCCCTGGATGAAAAAAATCCACAAAGGGAAACCTTTTGCTGACGTGGAAGAGATGAAACAAAAAATGACAGAAGCACTAAAAGTCATCAAAATCAACGAGTTCAAAAATTGTTTGGAGCAGTGGAAAAAACATCTTGATTGGCATCCAATGGAGAGTACTTTGAAGGTGACTGAAGTTTAAACATGTAAGAATAAATACATGCTTTTTATCAATAAATTCCATTTTGGGGGGTCCCCCCATCATATATATATTTATGCATTTGTGTGTGTGTGTGTGTATATATATATATTTTTTTTTAATTACCCAGATGAGAAACTCTATGGCCAGGTATTACTTCAATTACTACTTACATTGTGCTTTGTGAGGTTTGAAATATTAGTTGCTATTGCTTGTAGCCAGTCAATGCAGTCTTCAGCAGAGAGGCACTGAATAATCCCACTGGAAACCCCATCCACAGCAATGACTTGAAAAGCATTCTGCCTGCAGATATGTCAGAACAAATCAGATCAAAACATCATCTTATGTATCTATTTGTAACTTGAAATTAGATCTGCTGTAAAGCTCTTCTTTCAAACAACATAAATACAGCTTCAAATTCAGATTTGCTTACTTTTCCTAATACCTCTATTTTTAAATGGGAGACTAAAGATAAACTAAGACAACATGTAATTTTGAAATCGTAGAATACATCTTGAGATTCAGATAAATTTAGAGGCACTGAGTTATGAAATATGTATTATGTAAATGGAATACATCTAGTATATCTTATGATATTTTTCCCAATTTACCATAAAATCATATATAAAAGTTCATTATTTGGCTATAATCATCTTTTCTTCACATTTTTCAATGCGTCGTCTTATTTATAATTGAAAGATCATATAAAAACACAAATATTAAATATCACATAAAAATCACTGGATATCATAAGCCGCAGCATTTTGTCAATTGTTAAACCACTTTCAATCTCAGTATATTCATCTTATCAAGATGGTTTGGAAAAAGAAGTTCTTATAGTTCCTCTTCAGGTCTAAATTTTCGTACTCTAAATTATGTGAATGTTGTTCATTTCAAGAACAATTAAACTTTCCTTAAAATGCAATAGCCAATCTAAATATCTCTATGATCTTTTGTTGATTTTTTGTTATTGTTGGAGAAAAATGCCATTCTAAACTGTTTACCCAGAGTGCTATGGAAATTAGAGCAATCCTGTACAACTTTAATATTTACATTTTGTCTGCACCAAGTTCTTGCATGTTTAGATATAAGCTTAATGAACAGGAATAGACAAAAAGCTCAAAATAAATGGAAGGTAACCCAATGTCTTATTCTTGAGAATTACTCTGTTGCACAACACAATACACTTTAGAAAATGGACAAATTACACTTAAATTCTATCTTAGAACTGGGCACTTGGTAAAAAGCCTTTTGCCTCTAAGACACTCTGCATCCAAATTATTAATATTTTTAGAGAAACTTGTCCTCATATCTTTGACCATGCACTTTCAAATGATAACAAAAAGGTAATCAAATATATATTTTTGTTTTATCTTAAAATTAAATGAAAAGCCCTTAGGATGTACAACTGTTGTTTGTCTCTGAAATAATCTTCTGTTGAACTGGTAACAAAAATATGCATAGCATGAAAAAATACATTTTTACATAATTTTCTTACTTTTAATTCTGATACTGAACAGTGAGTAAGACTAAAAGTGTCTAGACAGAAGCTCAATCATCCTTGAAAAATGTGAACTAATTTGAGTTTAGCAATATGCATTTCTTCCCACTCCCTGATAATCATAACCATTGCTTCATGCACCATAAATTAAAGCATGTCTTGAGCATCTTTGTCCTTTCTGCTTTAAATAAATCATAGCAGCTTGCTACTTTTAGCTGATTATAGTTAACACACCTAGATCACATCTGCAATCTATGTAATTATATATGTAACATAGGTCCTAGATAAAATAATCCTGAAGAACCTTTTATAAACCCAGGCTTGTATATTAATATATATCATTTTTATATTCTCTTTACACTTTTCAGGTTGATGTGATGAAAACCCTGTCATAAATGTAAGTTAAGTAAGGAAAGCCCTGGCTGGGTGGCTCAGTTAGTTGGAGCATCTTCACACAGACCAAAAGGTTGCATGTCTGATCCCCAGTCAGGGCACAAACCTAGGCTGTGGGGTCAATCCCCAGCTGGGGTGCTTACAGGAGGCAGTCAATCCAGATTTCTCTCTCACATGAATACTTCTGTCTCTCTTTCTCTTTATCTCCCTTCCTTTCTCTCTAAAACAGTAAACAAATCCTTAGGTAAGAACTTAAAAAATAGCAATAAATAAATAAATAAAGGGAAGTATTTGAACAATTTCTTTGCTTACATATAATCTCTTTAAAAACAGGCTGATTACAGAGATTACCATCTGGTACATCGTTTTGCCTTCACTATTGAATAAATGAGAATATTGATGAATTATTAGTTCACTGGGCCTCAATTTTCCCTAAAGGAAAATGAGAGTAATATACTTTACAACTTAACAAGTATTTATTGGGTAACTGGTGGAATTCAAATACTTTCAAATGTCACTGAAGTTGTATGAATACTTTTCCTCTGAATAATCCATTAGTATGTGGTTGTGAGAGCAGTATTTAAGAGCATTTAGTGAGAAAGTCTCCGCATGCACTTCTCATTTCATCAAGCACTTAGGAAGAACTTCAGCAATTTTGATTTTATTTGTAGCTTTTAGAAAATGTAATCCTTTGATCGAGATCATCAGTAATTACAGAAAAAATTATTTCATAGAATTTGATTGCATACTTTCTAAAATCAATAGACTGTATTACCCATTTATTTACTATTGTGAGGCATTAAACTTTAATAACATTTACACTCATCTCCAAGCTATCTAGACAAATTTATAATACTTAGTGCACCCACAGATGCACACCTGCTGGAAACAAAAGTTGCATAATTAAAGAGTTATATGAAGTTTTGAGTACTGATTAATTTTATAATTTCACTCAATACATTTTATATTTTTCTAATTATTCTTGGTCATTGCTCTGGTAATAAAAATTATATTCAAATGTGGTTGAATTTCAAAATAAGTTTATTCATTTGCTTTTATTTATTTTTACTTTTTCAAAAATTTAGGGTTTTTTAAATTGATTTTATTGGGCTGACATTGGTTAATAAATTTATACAGGTTTCAGGTGCACAGTTCTATAATACAATATCTGTGTATTATATTGTGTGTTCACCACCCCAAGATCAAGTCTCCTTCCATCACCATTTATCCCCCCCATTCCTTCTTTTACTCTCCCCCATCTGTCTTCCCCTATGGTAATCACCATGCTGTTTTCTGTATCTGATTTTTTTTATTTTTTTAAAGTAAAAATTACTCATTTAAAATTCAAATTTAGTCTTCCTTTATATGAAAAACATCTGTCTTCCCCTATGGTAATCACCATGCTGTTTTCTGTATCTGATTTATTTTTATTTTTTTTAAGTAAAAATTATCCATTTAAAATTCAAATTTAGTCTTCCTTTATATGAAAGACAAACTATCTACTACAACATCCAGAAATAAATTTAATATAATTTATGCATACACATACAAACACATGCATTTCTGATTAACATAATAATTCTTGTTTTGATTCATTGTTGATTTTATACCACATGAAGCCATACGTAGGAATATGTTTAAATTTGTGATGGGGCAAAACACTAATTCAAAAGAATATATGCACCCTTATGTTCACTGCAGCATTATTTACAATAGTCAAGTCTGGAAACAACTCAAATGCCCATTAGTAGATGAGTGAGGGAAAAAAAGCTCTGTTATATGTATGTGCAATAGAATATTATTCTGCCATAAAAAATAATGAAATCTACCATTTGCAACAGCATCCATGGGCCTAGATATTATTATACTCAGTGAAATAAGTCACTCAGAGAAAGACAAATATCATATGAGTTCACTTATATGTGAAATTTAAAGAACAAGCACATTCCCATTGGTGGGTTTGTGCATGAGTTTTTTATAGTCTGTCGAGAATGTTCTATCCATTGAGCTAAGTTATTTTTTTTGTAATAATACCGAGTTTATGTTAAATCCTACTGGAATATAGTGTAACACTGAAATTATAGGCAAAAGAACTTTGAGATTTTAAAAAAACTATGATAATATTGATACTGAAAATCCAATATATTGGGAAATTGAACTTAATCCTCTCCATGAAGTCATTTCTATGGAAACTAACTGGTCAGAAAAAAATTAGAGCTTCTGGATGTTGAAATAGTAGAAAGTCTTAATTCATTTGGCCAAACATATCAAAGATACAAATAACAGTGGACAAAGGAGGAAAACAAATTTTTAGCTTAATAAAAAACTGTGATGATACATGTGAAAGGTTTTTTGATTGACTGGGATGCTTGCCCCCCTCAGACTCTTCCTTGTCTTGTATTAGGTGTTTTCTGTTCCTAATTGGTGTTACTGGTTTAACACTGTTACTCTTGTTCCTAATATGTAAATATTATAGTAGATATAGAAAAACAAAATTTAAGGCAAGCAGCAAAAAGGCTCAGATCATGGTACCTCAAAAATTAGAAATGATCCAGTATATTTTTGAACGAGGACATTTAGAATCTACTCCTCCCATTCACCTGCCTCTTTGAATATAATAACAATTTAGCCTTAAATGCCATCTAAAATTATGGTCTTGCTCCATTCGCGGTGTCTGCCCCGTTCAGCAAGACAAACGCTGACTCTGAGACGTCTTAGGAATGAGCCTTCCTAGCACTGTGGAACCTTGTTATCCAACTAAATGGTTGGTCATCAGTGAATCATTTGGATTGATTTATGACCAAAAGACGAACCTGTGGAAGAAAAGGGGCCACATATTAACCTGACAAGATTAGGGGAGGCCTGCAAATCAGCCTTTCAAACTCAGAGACCTAAAAGTAACTACAAAGGATGATCTAAAATTAAAATTGATTAACTAAGACAGTTCATGGTGGGTAGTCATGTCCTCAGGGCAGTACTTTTCCCTAACAAAGGTCAATCTTTACCTTAACTAAGCCTATTGTCTTTTTGCATCTATGATAATATACCTTTGGAATGTCAAGGTAACTTCCGTTTTTCCCAAACCCCCTAGGCACAAGGTGAGACCACAAATCGCCTCATTGTTATTGTTATGTTAATTGTTGATTGTTAACTATCCCTTCCCTACCTATGTAAAAGAAGTATGTTGTCTATCATTTTATCCCATCCCAGAGGTTTCCCTGCTTTGCTTTCTCCTGCCTCCTCTAACCTGTCACCAATGGACTTCGCGGAACCCCCAGAAAGCTCCCCCATTGATTCTAATGAATAGAATCAGGTGCTAAACTGCCATTCTCCAGAGTATTTCTCAATCCACTGAGATGTTGCTTCCCAGCAATCGTTGTCAGTTTGGCTCAAATAAACTCACCAAAAATCTCAAAAAAAGAAAAAGAAGGAAAGAAAGAAGCAAGCAAACAAACAACATTAAAACAGAAAAATAATTGTGAGGAGTGAATTGAAGGCAAAGAGAGAAAGCATTTCAAGCAGGAGGAGCAATTTTTACAGGTTCGGAGAGGCTGTATTACCACTTCCTTGAGAAGTGTGGGACATCACAATGGAAAAGGAGTCAGGCTGGGAATAAGGGCATTTAAGTCATGCAAGGAGCTTCAAGTCCTCCTTGAGGAACTCCTGCAGAACTTACCATAGAGGACTACCATTTACCTGGAATGTTCGGTCCTGTGAGACAAGTTAGAGACCGTTATAACCAAAACAAATGTGTGTTTGCGAGAGTGAAAAAGAAACAGTTCAAGGCAGTTTTAAGAAATTAGAAAGGATGTCATTTAATGACTTTTTTTTTTAAACAGAATGTGAGGGAGACAGTAGAGTTAAAATTACTCTGGGGTTTTGGCCCTAACTGGTTGCGTAACTTAGATGAGGGAAGGGAGGGAAAGCACACATTTTGTGACAGGAGATAATCCTGAAACAAATATCAGTGGTGTGAAAAATGGGACATTTTGAGAGAAACGCAGGTTGTTTGACTTTTTGCACATGCATATGCGAAGGTGCCAAGTCATAAATTGGTGATGAAGCAAAGCTTAATCATTAACAATTTTGCAAGCCATGCTACAACAATTCTATCTAAGTTTGAAAGTCAGGGAGAACCAATGAAAATATTTAAGCATTGGAATAAAAGAATCACATTTGTATTTTAGGAAGATATCTCTGTGGTGGTTAAAAAGATGGAAACATAACAAAGATAAAAAAGATTTAAGAAGGATATTAAAATATTAAAGATGAACAATGAAAAGAATCTGTTTTAAGAGAGTGGTTCTGTCTATGTAGGAAAGGATATTTACTCAAAAAGCTTTGAAAATATTCCATTTACTTGATTTGGTTACTTGGGAAGTTGTTGAATGAAAAGAAAAATAAAAAGAAGCATTCAGGTTGGTGATTTCAACAAATTACTCTATTTCTTAGTGAGTTCAATTCACATGCAGCAAGTTCAGAATTGTTTCTGCCCTATGTATGCTAACTTCATTCACTTCCTCATTTTATCTTTTATTATTCAGGCTTCAAACCTACACTGTTTGATGAGGTACACAAGCTCTTTCAAACCATTTTGTTTGCCATTTCCCAAGGTTAAATTCACCAAACTGTTTAATGATTAAAAACCTTAACACTCATCATTCCCCAAATGCACCTCTTGCCCTTAACCCCAGTATTTCCTTTGTCTAAAGTGCCCTTTTATCCCACTTAATTTATTATCTTCAAGGTTATTACAGGTAACAATGTTATGTAACTTTCTGACCTCCAATTTATCTGTGTATAAAATAAAGATGGCAACATTTGTCCTGTATACCTCACATATGTAAAGACTATTTTAAAGCATTTTTTAGTTTATAGCAAAATTAAGGAGAAAGTACAGATTCCCTATATACCTCCTGCCCTCATACATGCAAAGCCTCCCCCATTATCAACACCCCCCCACCGAGTGGCACTTTTGTTCCATTTGATGAACCTACGTTGACACATCCTTATCACCCAAAGTCCAAAATTTACTTTAGGGTTCACTCTTGGTTTTCTACATTCTATGGGCTTGGACAAATGTATAACAACATATGTCCATCATTATATTATACGGAATATTTTTACTGCATAAAAGTCCTCTCTGCTCTGCCTATTTATAAATATGAACACCCCACCATCTCCAGCTCTGACAATTACTGATCTTTTATTGTCTTTATAGTTTTTCCTTTTCCAGAGTGTCACATGGTTGGAATTATACAGTATATAGTCTTTTCAGATTGGCTTTTCTCAGTTAGTAATAGGTATTTATGGTTCCTCCATGTCGTTTCCATGGCCTGGTAGTTATTCTCTTTTTAGCACTGTCTTGATGTACCACATTTTATTTATCTCTTCACCTACTGAAAGATATCTTACTTTCAAGTTTTGGTAATTGTGATTAAAGGTACTATAAATATCTATGTGTAAGCTTTCATGTGAATATAATTTCAGTTCCTTTGGTTAAATACCAAGAAGTATGGTTGTTCTATGATATGGCAAGCATATTGCCAGTTTGGTAAGAAAACGCTGAATGTCTTCAAAAGTGACTGTACCATTTTGCATTCCCACCAGCTATAAATGAGAGTTCCTGCTGCTCCACATCCTTACCAGCATTTGACATCAGTGTTCTGGTTTTTACTATTTACTAATAGTTTTTACTATTCAAATAGAGGCACAGTGGTATCTCATAGTCTTACTGTGAATTTCCCTGATGACATATGTTTATTTGCCACCACTATATCTTCTTTGATGAGGTGTCTGTAAAGGTTTTTAGTCTTTCTTTGGAATTTTTTTTTTATTGTTGAGTTTTAAGAGTTCGTTGTATATTTTGGAGAATAGTCCTTTGTCAGATATTTCTTCTGCAAATATTTTCTCCCAATATGGTTTGTCATCTCATTCTCCTATCATTGTCTTTAGCAGAACAAAAGTTTTTAATTTTAATGAAGTCCAGCATATTAATTTTCTCTTTCATAGACTATGGTTTTCTTGCTATATTTAAAAAATCATCACCCCACCCAAGGCATTACAGGTTACCTCCTATGTTATCTTCTATGAGTTTTAGAGTTTTTTTTTGTTTTGTTTTACAATATATCTTTGATACAATTTGAGCTTATTTTTGTGAAAATTGGAAGATCTGCATCTAGATTTATTTTTTTGTAGCTTATGGATGTCCAGTTGTTCTAGTACCATTTGTTTAAAAAACTAACGTTTGCGTTTTTTGTTTTTTGTTTTTTTCATTTTATTGCTCTTGCTCTGTCAAAGATCAGTTAACTATATTTATGTGAATCTAGGCTGAGTTATCTATTCTGTTCCATTGATGTGTTTCTTTATTATTTTTCAATACCACAGCATCTTGACTACTATAGCCTTATAGTAAGTCTTAAAGTCAGGTACTATTAGTCTCCCAACTTGTTGCATCTTCAATGTTGTAATGGCAGTTCTGGGTCTTTTGCCTATCCTCAAAGTCACAAAATAACTTGCTGGGATTTTGAGAGATTACATTGGATCTATAGATCATGTTGGGAAGAACTGGTATCTTGACAATATTGAGTCTTCCTAGCTTTGAACATTGAATATTGCTCCATTTAATTGTTTGATTTTTTTTTGTCAGAGTATTTTATATTTAATCATATAGATTTTGTATGTCTTTTGTAAGAGTTATACTTAAGCATTTAATTTGCCTGGGTGCTAATATAAATATTATTGTGTTTTTAAATTAAAATTTCACTTGTACATTAATGGTGTATAGAAAAGTCATTGGCTTTTGTATATTAACCTTGTGTCCTACAAACTTGCTATAATTTATTATTAGTTCCAGGATATTTTTTTTGTTGATTTTTTCAGATTTTCTACATATTCGATCATATCATTAGCAAACAAAGACATTTTGATATCTTTTCCCAATCTGTATACCATTTAAAAAATAATTTATTTATTTGAGAGAGAGAGAGAGATATCAGTTTTTTTGTTTCAGTTATTTATGCATTTTTTATTGATTTTTTATGTGTCCCAACCTTAGTGTATCAGGACAACACTCTAACCAACTGAGCTACTGGGCCAGGGCCCAATGTGTTCACCTCATATTTTATTTTCTTGCTTTATTTCATTAGCTAGGACTTCTGGTATGATGTTAAAAAGGAGTAGTGAGAAGGGATGTTCTTGTCTTGTTCCTGATTTTACTGGGAAACTTTCTTGTTTCTCACCTTGAGTATGTTAGCTGTAGTATTTTACAGATACTCTTTTTCAAGTTGAGAAAGTTTTCTTCTATTTCTACTTTATTGAGAGTTTTTTTATCATGAATGAGTTATATTTTTTGAAATGCTTTTTATGCATATATTTCTATAATGGTGATGTGTCTTTTTTAAAGCTGTTGATTTGATGGTTAACATCAATTATTTTTTTAATGTGAGCTCGGTCTTTACAGCTGAGAAAAATCACATTTGGTTATAGAATATAATTCTTTTTATATACTGTTGGATTCAAATTGCTAACATTTTGTTGAGAATTTTTGCATCTATATTAGTGAAAGATATTGGTCTGTATTTCTTGTTGTTCTTTTTGTTTTTGTTTTTCCTGATAATGTTTTTGTCTGGTTTTGGTATTTACGGTAATGTTGGTTTCAAGGGAGTTAGAAAGTATTACTCCTTCTATCCAGTGAAAGTGATCATAGAGAATTGATATAATTTTTTCCTTAAAGTTTTGATAGCATTCTAACTGGACCTGGCTTTCAGTTTTGGAAGCTTATTAATTACTGATTCAGTTTCTATAACACATATATAGGCCAATTCAGCTCATCTATTCCTTCTTGTGTGAGTTTTAGCAAATTTTCCCTTTCAAGGAATTGGTCTATTTCATCTAAAATATCAAATGTGGGCATAGTGTTGTTTAAACATTCTTTATTATCATTTCAATGCCCATAAGATTTGTAATGATGCCTCTTATTTATTTCTGATATTATAGATTCATTGTCTTTCTCCCTTTTTCTTAGCTTGTCTAGAGGCTTTGTCAATTTTATTATTCTTTACAAAAAACTTAGCTTTCGGTTTTCTTGATTTCTCTATTGGTTCCCTGTTTTCAATTTCATTAATTCCTGCTCTAATTCTTATTTCTTTTCTTTACTTTGGGTTTAATTTGTCTTTTCTTTTTCTAGTTTGGTAAGGTGGAAAGTTAGGTAATTGATTTTATGTCTCTTTTTTCTTACTATATGCAATTAATTCTATAAATTTTCCTTTGAGCAATATTCTTACTGAACCCCAAACTTTTTGGTATGTTGCATTTTTATTTTTATTTAGTTCAAAATATTTTTTTTTAATTTTGCTTGAGATTTCTCTTTTAGACATGTGTTACTTAGAAGGGTGTTGTTGAATACCCATGTATTTTGGGCTTTTACAGTGACCTTTCTGTTATTACTTTCTGCTTTAGTCCCACTGTGTTTTGAGATCAGACACTGTATGATTTTTCTCATTTTAAATATTTTCAGTGTGTATTATGGCTCAGAACTTGGTCTATCTTGGTGAATGTTCTATTAGATTGTATTTTAAAACTTATGGATTGGGCTTCTTAAAACCTTACAATCTGTTAAAAATGCTGTTTTATTTTTACTTGTTAAAATCCAATTAAAATGTAAAAAATAACTCAGGTGCCACCTGTTCCATGTTATTTTTTATAACCCAGGTATTTGAAATGAATCTCTACCATTTTAGTACTCCCATGTTTCCTAGTCCATTTAGCACAGTGCTTCTTCTCTGTGTTTATTAACCTGTTTGTGTATCTGCTACATGCTGTTCTTTCTTACAAGGGTGCAAGTTGGATGAGGAGGTGCCATTCATTTCAATTTTTATTGCTCGTAGAACTGGCACAGTGTTAGTGCTCTGGGTCTTAACTTGTAAGTGCAAAAATATCACCCCCATTTTATTTTAACAATCTCCTGTTTTTGCTAACTTGAGATCCAGTCATCATTCCAGACAGTTCCACTGTCAGGCTTGAATTCTAACATTTTTGTTCTTTGACTATAACCTTTTCCTTTCCATATCTACCTAATTAACTTTTTCTTTTTCATCTTTCTTTTTTTCCTTTTCCAAATGTCTGGTTCATAAACCTATTCAGGATATACCTGCATTTCTCCCTAGGCTGTTCTCTCTGTTCGTTTATATCAATTAGAAGCTTTTTTTTCCCCACCCTAGAATATCCTGTCATTTTGACCTCCAGTGGTTCCTACCTTACTAACTCTTAGCCCTCAATAACTTCAGTTTATAGCCTTTTCTTCTTAATGTGCCAGAATTCCCTGGCAAAAGAACAATTTGTTCAAAAGCTGTCCAAATACAGATGGTCTCTGGGAATCAGGATTTTAGTTCGTAAGTACATTACTATCTCTCTACCCTCACAGTAGTCAGCATTGCAAATTCTTGTGCCCACCTATCCATCATTTTACTTATCTCTTTCTGACCGAATAATCTTATTTCTTATAACATATCTTCCATAGTTTATCTGTCTTTCTTAAATTCCTGAATCCTTCCATCTCTACATCATTCCAAGGGGATAGCTTTGCCTTTCAACTCTTAAATATCTAGTCTCCATCCAGTAGACGCACCATATTGTGTGCCTTTATTTTGTTTTTGTCATAATTTATGTTTTTTTTAAATTCATATCATCTCATTTTATCAATCAGAAAATCTTTCATCTGACCCTAAAAAAATACTGGAATATGCTGTTTTAAAGGTTATTCTTTATTGATTTTTTCCAGAGATATTCAAGTTCCCTGTGATTCTGTCTTTTTCTCTCTACAGAAAATTCTAAAATGGAATTGATAATCTTGTGTCCTTAAATAAATGCCATTAACTTGAGGAATGAAGCCAGTAGGAAATCTTTGACAACATAATTTTCTCCAGTTTGAAAGATCTATGATAATTAATCTAGAGTTGCCCATAGGAAGTTAGAGCTTTTACAGAATTATATATTTTAAGGGGTTTATGGAACTTTCTCCCTTAGCAGCACAATACAATTGTATTAAGAACAGGGGACAAGGTGGGTATATATGAAGACTATGCTAGACAAAGGCACGCTTACATAGCTCATGCAGAAGCTAAATCAAGTAGGATCTTAATTTTATTTAGTTGAATTTTTTTTAATCATTGAATGTTCTTGGTTGATATAGAGCACATTTTGTGTGTGTGCATGAGTGAACCTGTTGGCTTGTGAAAATGGAAAAAAGTCAATCCTTTCTATCACTCTGGATGCAAATGAGTAGACCCACATGTAAACATGGAGCAATGGAATGGCAAGGGCAAGGGCCCACCAACACAGGAATGCTGGCCCTGTCTTTAGTATTGAGTCCTTCCCCTTAATCAGTAACCAGGACCATGATATGCCTTGAAATTTATATCCCTCTCCTTGCTCCCTCATCACATTATAAACATAATTCATACACATTGTTTCTTTCTTTACCATCAATATTCTTCATATAATAAACTGTTTTTCAATCCAAATAGCTTCAAAATCCATTCTACCCAAAATCACCACCAAATTAATCACTGTTTCTAAGTCTTTTGGGTATATCTTTTATGTCATTGATATGATCAGCTATTTTATTCTCTTTACAGCCCTGTTCACAGTATCATCTTCGATAGTGTAGTACCATACTTAATTCTATTTACTTCCTTTCTTTTCATGCTCACTGATCTGTTTCCTCCTAAAAGTGTCATCCTTCAATGAGCAACTGTGAATTGCGTGTTTAGTATGAACCTCATTTATATTTGGCTTTATTATTAGAAAATTATTTGATAAGATACATTGATTATTGAAAGCACAGTTCTCACAACTACACTCCTCACTTTCTGTTCAGGCACTAAATTTCACCCAAAAGTGCCCCATATGGTACCATCTCAATGTCCTCACCTCAGGAGAAAAAGGCTATGTGCTCCTGGAAGGACACTAGAAATTCTGCTGTTATTTGAAATTTCCTAAAAGTAATAGCATAAATTAGTTCACTTCATTTCAAAATTATTTTCATAGTTTTTAATAAACATGCAATCCATGATACTGTTACTCAAAAAATAAATTGAGAGACAGAATTCTCACTCATTGTAACTCACAATATACAAACGCTTTTGAACCATAAAGCATGTTAAGCACTGAAAGCACGGGGAAAAATACTGTTTCCAAAACTCAAATATATAGTATGTATAAATTATACATATATTTGTTATGCTTATTTTTCATATATGGAAAATAAAGATTAGAGATGAGAAGATCAGCCAAAGTTCACCAACCTCTACTTCCCATTCTAATTCCCTGACACTGCAATGTTCTGCAATGTTATGACACGTTGGAATTAAAATTAGGCATATACTTATTAATTCAGGGTCATTACCATAAAATATACATAACTGTCTCATTACTGATAAAATATTGTGATGTTTTAATTCATCTATGCAATAGTATAGGATGGCAAAAAATTTTGTAGCAATTAAATAGGAGAAGTATCACATCACTGGAGTTAAAATTATGGACCTTAGCAAAACCAACCAGCAAACCATATCCTAGTTTTGGGACTAATCTAAATAATCTTCTATATTTGTCATCACAGGACATTTATTTATCTTTTCTTTTCTTTTTCTTTTTTGTCTTTACTGTTTGCACTGCCTATGAGCTTCTTTAGGGAAGGAAAAAATCAGCTCCCAATTATAGACATTAAATCAATTTTTATTGGGTGTATGAGTGAACAATAAATTTGCTCTTGAATCTGAATTGCTGTGCTATCCATTCTAAATAATGCTATGTTTGTAACAGTTTATTACTGTAATATTTATTGTGTATAATTAATTCAATTGCTAAAAGCTGTTGATGTGTTAAGCTCACATTTTTATTTTTATGATGTGTCATAAAAATAAAAATGTGAGCAGTCATCTGGACTCACCAAAATGCTGTCATTTTCCTTGAAAATTGTTTTAGCTAAACACTTCTACATCATGACTCTATATAAAATATTTAAAAATGAAAAGAACACAAATGTATATATCTTTAAAAATTAGCATGAATAGAAATATTAAGAGAGTTTCTTAATGTGGAAAAGGCAGGAGAGAGAAATGGGGAAAATTGTGGGAAAACTGCAATTGGACAATTAAAAGCAAAAAATAAGACCAAAAAAAAAGAAAGAATGAGAAACAGAAAACTAAATTTAGGATATATATTTGGATACAAAGTTATATAAAAATAATATAACTAATATCTAAGGAGTTTAAATTACACATATAATTTAAATGATTTCAAAAATCATTTTTTGAAAAGACAAGGAAGAACACTAGAAACCTAGTATTCTAGGTTTCTATCATTTTTGAAAAAAATTAAAAATTTATAAATTTCATTAAATTCTAATAAATCATGTACATATAGTGTTATGATCTGAATGTTGGTGTCCTCTCCCAATCCCAATTCATCTGTAAAAGTCTTAATGCTTAATGTGATGGTATTAATAGGTGGGATTTAATAGATGCTTAAGCCATAAGGCTGGATTCCTCATGAATGAGATTAGTGATTTATCAAAGAGGTTCCAGGGAGAGTCCTAGCCTCATTCACCAAGTGAGGACGCAGAGAGAAGGCACCAGCTCTGAACCAGGAATAGAGCCTTCATCAGAGCACACAGCCATAATGGTGTCTTCACCATGGACCTCCAGCACTCAGGGCTGTGAGAAAGAAAGTTCTGCTCTTCATGAGCCACCCCTTTTGTGGTATTTTGTATTGAAGCCCAAATAGATTAAGATACATGGTGTCATGTTTAGGCAATAATTAAACTATTCTTAAAAGGACAAAATAATAGAGATGAAGAACAGATGAGTAGCTGTAAGAGATTGGGGATGTGGTGGGGGAAGAGTGATGCTGGCATGGTTCTAAGACAATAGGGGGATTCTTGTGGTGAAGAAGCTGTTCTCTACATTGACTGTGTAACTACAGGAACATGCACATGCAACAAAATGCTATAGACGGAAACAATCATACATGACAGCAGAAGGAGTGGTGGATTTTATCAATGTCAATTTCTAAAATGTGGTATTGTACTACAATTCTGCAAGATGTTACCATTTGAGAAAATAGGTAATTGGTAAATGGAATCTCTTTTATTATTTTTTAAAACTGCATGAAAAATATACAATTAACTGAAGATAAGATATTTAATAATAAAAGCCAAAAATAGAGGGTTAAAAGGAACACAAATTACAAAGGTGTATATTATCCCAAATTTTTCAGTAATTACATTAAAAGTAAATAGACTTAATGATCCAGATAAAAGGCTAAGATGTTACTTTGGCTTAAAAACAAAGACAGAAAGAAAAATCCAAACATATACAGCTCAAAAGAGATATATTCCCCAGATTAAGATTTAGAAGAGTTGAAAGATGAATAAAAAGATACACAATGCAAATATTAACCAACACATAGCTGGTGTAATTACACTATTGTTAAAGTAGACTTAAAAGGAAAAACATTTCCAGAGATGCAGAATATTGTATAATAAAAGGTTCATACTTTAGGAAGTTTTAAAAATCCCAAATCTGCTAGTATCGAATAACATGGAATTACGTATATACAGCATATATTGATACAACTGGAAGAAAAAATAGATAAAGCCACTATCACTGGGAGATTTGAATAAACCTTTCTTAATATCTAATATAATAGATAAAAACATCATCAATGATATAGAAGATCCCTTAGTGAACAAATGTGACCTCTTGAAATATGTAGAACACTACAACAAATAAATATATTTAAGTGCATATAAAACATTTGCCAAAATTATCTATATACTGAGTAAGATTGACTCTCAAAAATATCAAAACTGAAATCATTTGGCATAAAATTATAGAAAGAAACAACAAAAAACATAATTAGGAAATTCTAAAATATCTTAATATTAATTAATGAATTTTAAAATAGTCCAAGGGTCGAATAAGTAATAATAATTAGAAAGTACCAGTAAATAAATTTTTTGTCTTTTTTATTGTATTTTTTTCCATTACCATTTAGTCCCCTTAAAAAGACATAAATATCAATAGTTGTGATCTTCCAATTCTGGCCAAGAAGGAGTAGCCCCATTTTCCCAGGTGTTACCTAACACAACTAAAGAACATTGGACATAACCCTATGACAAGTATAGGTAGTCCCTGAAAGGAGCAATGATGAAGCTGGCTGCTAGGGATCTAAGGACCTGAAAATGACAAATCAGTAAGTCTTCTGGGTTTCCTTGTTGCCTTACATACATCCTAGATACATGCTCTAGAAGCCTCTAACCCAGAATCATCAACAGCAACACCAAAGAAATGCTCCAAGGAAAGCCTCTTTTCTATTTTCTCTGGTTTAAGGACTGGGAAAGAAGTGGGCTAAAAATATTGAAGGATCAAATGAGGGTTTGGCAAAACTGTGGCTTATGGGGTAAATCTAGCCTGTCATCTGTTTTTATAAATAAAGTTTCATTGGAACAGAGCCATGCTCATTCATGTATATGCTGTGTACAACAGTTTTCATAACAAAAGGGCAGAGTTGAGTAGTTGTGACAGAGATGTTAGAGCCCACAGGGCCTGAAATATTTTCTGTGCCATTTATTACAGAAAACTTTCTGGACTCCAAGAACTTCCATCACAATTAACTAACTATAAGAACAAAAAAATCAAGCTAAAGAGATTAAGGAATGGAGACAATCAAGTAAGCAGCAGAAAGTCACAATTTACAATATGTGCACATAATGAAGACTTTCAACAAAGTCCCAAATTAGTCCACTGAAAAAAGAAATTAATAAAATTTACAACCCCCAGAATAACTGACCAAGATTAAAAAGAAAAACAAATTTCAAGAATGAAAAGGAAGACATCACTAGTATTCCTATACTTATTTAAGAAGATAATAACCTGAGAATATTATAAACTACATAAAAATAACCTTTTACTATTAAGTAAACTATATAATTTCCTTATAAAAACTAAAACATTAAAAAGAGCACAAGAAATACAAAAATCCAATAAAACTATATCTCTTAAAGGCACTGAATCCATTACAAAGTTAGTATTAGAGTCAAGGTTGTTCCTGCCCCCCCCGACTAGATTCATATATGTTTTACTGTATTATACTATTTTTGTCTAGTTCTTCTTCCTACTATTAAGAATACGATGAAAATAAGAATCATAAGGAATACTATTTTAAGAGTTTGACTAAAGATCTGTTTTTCAGTCAACAGAAAATCAGAACTAAGTAACAGAAACTCACCGACTCAAATCTGTCCCAGGTACATACTGAGAGAAACGACAATGAAGCAGAGGGATCAGTCTAAGGTCACACCATCGCTTTTCCCATCTCAGTCCTGGAGATGTTGGCCATGAAGAACATGATAACGTGTCCTGAAAAGAATACCAACATTCAGTATTGTTTTCTTTTTTTCTTTCTTTTTGTGTTTTGAGTTTCTATGGCACAAATTCTTTTAATTTGGGTATATATTTTCACCTAAATAATCAAAAAGATATTTACAGACTGCCACAAGGAGAAATCTATATTCATTGACAATAAAATTGTATTTGTTAACTTCTTTATGAATTGAATTTTGAAGAAAGTGAAGGAGTATGTCGTTGAGGTTAAGAATAGTGGAAAAACATTAAAAAATGGGGTGGGAGACAGAAAAAAAGTGAAAGTGTGACAGAACTGAATTCATCCACAAATGGGACAGATTTGGAAAATTATAATTGCAATGAACTTGTAAGTGACAAATTAAAACAAGCTGTACTTAATTCAATTAGCCAGTATTTTCTGAGTAGCTGGTAAGCACAAAACACTTATAAATGCTTCTGATTTATCAGTTACTTGCAAATATTTCTGAGTATAATGAATTATCTTATAAGACAACTTTAAAAATGACTCAAATAAATATTTGTCCATTGTTTTAATTTCATGTTTATAAAATGTATTTTATTGTATTGTTAAATCAAATACTGCTGATTTCAAATTACATGTATTTTATCTTTTATTAGAAGTTTGGATTTTTTTTCTTATGTATAGAAGAGACAGATTTAAATAAAATTTGAGCTTTCGCTTGACGTTGATTTATGTTTCTATCATTATACAAGCTTCACTGTTAAATTTTCTTCATGGCATTAGCACATGGAATAATGTTGATATTTAAGTGGGCATGGGTTGTAACAGGCCAAAGCTTAATTTGATCAGGGAACTGTTGATACTGATTTTTCTATTCTAATTCTGAATAATGGTGTTAGAAAGAGATTCTATTTTATCATGTTGAAACAGTCTATTATTAACCTTTTCTTTCAGATATTAATTTATTTAAAACTGTTATGGGAATAAAAATAAAAACTGCTGTTATCACTAAAAGTCAAATGTTCTTGGCTTTGTTATGCTATTTGTCACCAGTTGTGGAAATACAAAGCTACTAAATACTTAGAGCCATTTGGAACACTGAGAAGGGTGAACTAAGACCACTCAGTGTGGGGGCCCCACTGGTGCCTCAATGAGCACTTTAGTTTAAGGCACCTATCCTTTGGTGCAAGATGGTTGCTTTTAATGCTTATCTGGTGATGGCAAAAACACAAACATAGGTTTCACATTAATCTTTGTCCTGGCCCTCCTGTCAGATATTGTTATTTGGGTAGCAGTACAACAGGGCAATGAAGACTTAGGCTCCAGGTCAGAATCAGACCACCTGGTTTCAAAATACCAGTTTCCCAGCTGACTTTAACCTAGGAGCAGGTTATATGAACTGTCTGTGCCTTATTGTGCCTGTTTCCAAAACTAAGGCTATCACAAGGCTTCTCCAAAAATGAACAAACAAATAAACAAACAAACAAAAACCCCTAAAGCATTTTTAGATGCATTAGAATATTGCTTCCCCACATTTTCTATATAAGGGCACTTGAAGAAACAATAATCATTTGTGACACACAAGGATAAACAGATTAGGTTACTGTGGTCAGGCCTGAACTAACCATATGTATCTTAAGTGTCCCAGGTCCTACCAAGCTGTCTTAAAATTGAGCCCGGTTCTACAGCCAATAATTGATCCACACCATCCAGCCAGCAAATGACAGTGTCAGGATTTGCAAAGACCTACATTTTTTCTAATTTAAGGGCCAAAACATCTATCACAGAACATTTAATATTTATAAACAGAGGTGAAACTATGAAAATAATTCAGATTTCTATCTCAATTATTTTATAATTTTGCTATGTAAGTGTAGACAAATTAAGTATAGCTCCTCATCTTTCTTGAAAAGCAAAATTAATATCCCTTATTTTATATGTTTACAAATAAATGGGACAGGAAATGTAAAAGAACATGAAAGACACAGGCAATGAAATATTAGAGACAATGATAATCACCAATAGATGGGTATAATGTTCTACAAATCTTATTTTATAGGTTCATAGGTTGGTAGACATGGAAATGCATATGATCTTTTTTGATATAACTTTAATGTAGAATCTTGCTTTGGTGCCTTTAGGTACCAGAATTGTAAAATGTCATTTTGTTTTAGTTTCTCCCCTTTAAAAATTATGAATAAGTCCCACTTCAGCTATTGAACTAATCAGGGTTAATATATTTCATTTTATAGATTAGTTCTTTAGTAGAATACTTAGTATCTTTTAAAGATTATTTATCTTTATTTTAATTATGACAATGTAATATAAATTTGCCTTCTACTTTTTTCTGTAACAGCAGTCTTAGAGTTATTTTAATTGTATATGGGATAATCTAAAAACCAAAATTTTTAGAGTTTTAAGGCCTATAACTATTTTTCAAGAACTTTATTCTTTAATACCAAAAATATTGTTTCCTATGTTATTAATAATATGAATGGAAAAGAGCAGTATTTACACAGTCTTTTCCTTAAAATATTTTTTCCCAAAACTAAACTCATTTCAAGGTATATTGTCACAAAATAATCTTAAGAACATTTATCTCACCAAAATAGAAGTGTATCGACAGCAAAATGCTGATCCAGATTTTGTGAAGGACTTGGCATAAACAGTATTTATTAAGTATATAATTATGAGAAAGAAGTTTCCAAAAATCTGGCTAGATGATTATCTGAATTTAAGTCTCCTGGTGAACACAAAGCTGCTTGCTTTACTCTACCTTGGCTGCTGAACCAATTGACTCTGTACCCTAAAATTGATGACCTCAAGTTCTTAGGAGGCCCAGGATATTTTTTTTATGTAAGATAGTGGAGCAATGTTAATACATTATAAGGTGTTATTTCCCTTATGCTTACAATACTGTTTCCAAAAAACAGAATTGGGCTTGCTTGCTTCGAGTTTGCTTCAGAGAATAATTAAGGCAAAGGAATTAAAACTGAAGTTACCTGGACCCAAAACAGAATTGAGGATTTAGAATATCAGATAATTAAATATTTTGCTTAAGACTTTATATATGTACATTCTGTGGAAAAAATATTTTTAAATGCAGGCTTCCTTCCAAGTTTCACTGTTCACTGTTATTTAGCGATGGCTTAGATGTTAACAAGAGCTTGATTGTTCCTAATTTTATAAATCTCTGAATGAAAATGTCGTCCATTCTTCACACCTGCATCAGAACCAATCCAGGGTATGAAAGAGAAACACCAGGGAGCATGGGCTGTTGTCAGGCTGAGCGACCCCACTGAGCCAGGAGTCTTATCTCCGCTGAGCAATGGTCCCTCAGTTTGGTTGAATTAAATTAAGTCAGTTGTATAAAAGTCTCTGGCAGGCCTTTACTCTGACATTAGAATGCTAATATCCATTATTCTTTTTCTACTTATAACTAGTTTGATCCATTTGTCTATAGATCTCAATTTTAAGTATTTTGGATCAAGAACCATAATTAACATCTCTCCCTAGTAACTAGAAGAGTTGTTTCCACACAGTAAGTTCACGGCAAATATTCATTTAATTGAAATGCACTGAGATTAATTTTCTTTATTTTTAATATATTTTACTCGAATTTACATTTGTCTTGATTATTATGGTCTAAAAATCATAAGTACCCTCAGACTTAAAGATTTTTGACAGTGTCAAAATGATTTTTAATCTTAATGCTAAAAATAAAATGTGCCTCTTGAAAATGGAAAAATGTATCTCCAGTAAAAAATTTACTGACAACTTTTTAAAAAATTTTATACAGCTGGATTTCTTTGGAACAATTATGTTATAGAATTACTCATTGATTTTTTTTTTTTTGCTTTAATTATATCTTTCTAAATAGAGGCATAACACATAAAATTAATGTCATGGATTTTTTTTTCATATGCCAATGAAATGAGTTAAAAACAAGCCAGAATGATTCTTACCCATTGATTTTTCACTCTGACTTCTCTACTTTTCATTATTATAGTATAAAAATATTACCAAACAGTCTTCTCCAATCAACTCTTAGGCAAACTAGCTCTTCCTTCCTGCCTTACCAGCAGAGGTGAGAGTGATTCTTCTGTGAATGTCTTGTGAAGGGAATGTTCTCAGGAGAAACCTGTCAGGACTGAGGGAAGCAGGGGATGAGGCAGGGAGAAACCTGCCAGAGATGTGGGCTATGGGTTAGGGGGATCCTCTGTATCATCTGCCAAGGCTCTGTAAGGGGGCCTGCCTTTGTACCCCTATACCTATCATGAATCCCTGGCTGCAGCCACACCAGGATGGGGGTTGTGACCCCTGATTTGCAAAAGATTTTCCTTACAAGAAGGGTCAGCTGTAAATTAGGAACAACCAACACTCACTGAGGGTACATGTGCCAGCCCAGGAAAGGGACTGGATGAGCATCAAAAGTACCAGAGCATATAGAGTATGAGGGAAGAGGTGAGCAAAGCAGTTGCCAAAGTAAAAGGTAAAGATTAGATTGGATATTGTAAGTCTAGAGAATTCATGAGGGAGCTGATGGGAGTACCAAATGCATAGATTCATTTTCTCATTAGTCAATGTTTAAGTCATTTTCCTCATTAGAACACGTTTAAGATACTCAGATCTTGCCATCTTCTGAAAATTAGTATTTTAATATTAGCTCTTGTGTAACAATTATTTCTCTGATAACAAAATTAAAAATAAAGTGAACTTAAATATTCCCAGATGTGGTTAGTTTATACTTGTGGAAATAACTCTCGGTCTTGCCAAGGATCTTCAGAAAATGATTAGACAGATGATAGATAGATAGATAGACAGATAGATAAAGGCACTTGGGGACCTAAGGCACTCAACTACATGACAACACTGGGGCAGTTAGGTACAGTGAAGGCCATTCAGACCTGAAAATGTTCAAAAGGAGCATTTTGAAGTAAAATGCTGCAATTAGGTCAATAATTTCAAATGGAAGATGAACCATGTAAGTCAGAAGTAGGTATATGTCTTATATCTCCCAATATGCAGAATGAAAAAACAGAAGCCTCTTAAAGTTAGCTCTGCTAAACTTCTTGTTTGTGAGTATAGTGGGAAATTGTTAGTCTTACATATAACCAGAAAGAATTGCTTTGTATTTAGAATGTGTAAATGTTTTATAGTGTGAAATACAGGAAGCTTCAAAAATATTTATAAAATTCAAATAAACCTGTTTACTGAAAAATATAAGTGAAAAATTTAAAAATAACATTTTATTAAATATAAAGCACACATGTCAATTTTATCAATTATTAAATACCTGAATAGTTTAACACTCATTACATTTAACATAATGTGTAGAATATTTTCTCACTTTATATTAGTTCCCTGGTATGCATAAAGGTTGCTAAGAAATCCTTAAAAATTACAAATGAAATAGCTACTTTTAGCTAAATAATTTAAACAGAAAAATAGTAAAGATCATGGCAAATTATTTAGAGCATGGAATTAGATATAATATGCAATGTTATAAAACGATTATAAGATGTTATGTATGACCTCTTGAAGTTAAAAGTTTCTACAGCTTACAGACTTCAGAGAAGAAAAAATGACATTAAAAAATAAATGACCTACTTATTTTTTCCTTCCTGGCTTGTCATAATACTTAAATGATGAAGCAACCAAGGATTTTAAACCAGATTCAGTAGCAGGTATTGCAAACTGTAAGTATACATATTTTGGGAGGCTCCTGTGTATTAATCTCCTTATTAATGTGAACCATGCTTCAGTCTTACTGTATTGTTGGGATGATAGTTGAGATGTAAGCCACTGTCACAAAGAGGAGAGGAGGTGCCACTACTCTGGTCACTTGGTGCACCTACAGAAACAAAAACACAACACCCTACTGGTTAGAATGCCAAAGTGTTCTAGACTAATACATTCTGCATTATTATATTTCATTATATTCAATTACATCAAGTAAATCAGGTAGTAAAATGAATTTTTATTTCACTTATATCAAAGCCAGGGATTTTCCAGTAAGTTAACTGACTAAAGTTATTGGGGCACTACAAGAGACTTGCAAATATTGATCTTTTATTTCAGAAAAATTAAGGCTTTATTAAGGAAAATAAACAATATTTTATTATCCAAAGTGGGCTATTTCTATGAAACATACTTATAAGAGTTAATAGTGCAGGATTTTGTTTGTTTTTAAATTTCTATATAAATCATGTTTCAACCTACTGCCAAATCCTATCTTTAGATACTATAATTTTCTGTGATGCAAAAACAATGTTTTTCTGTGTGCTCTTGGTAAATACTGTAATTGGAAGTACCCTTTTGACAATATCTATTTTTGCAAAATACAATTAAAATCTTAAACCTACTAATATCTATTTTTAAAACATAAGTTATGGGTGTCTTAAAGATTGTTGATTTTTAACTAGTCCCTTCCCCTTCTTTCCACCATTAAACCCTTCACCCTTCTCCTCTGGTCACTGTCAGTCTGTTCCATGTTTCCGTGCCTGTGGTTCTATTTTGTTTGTTAGTTTATTTTGTTCATTAGATTCCTCTTATAGGTGAGATCACATGGTATTTATTTTTTCACTGACTGGCTTATTCCACTTAACATAACATTCTCCAGTTCCATCCATGGTATTGCAAAAAGTAGGAGTTCTTTCTTTCTGCTACACAGTATACCATTGTGTAAATGTACCACAGTTTTTTGATCCACTCATCTACTGATGGGCCTTAGGCTGTTCCCAGCACATGGCTATTGTGAATAGTGCTGATATGAATGTAAGAGTGTATTAAGTTTTCTGAATTGGTGATTCACGATTCTTAGGGTATATTCCCAGCAGTGATATCAGCTAGGTCAAAAGGTAATTCCATTCTTAGGTTTTTGAGGATATTCCATACTGATTTCCACAGTGTGCATTCCCACCAACTAGGGTTCACTAGGGTTCCCTTCTCCACGTCCTCACCCAGCACTTGTTGTTTGTAGGTTTACTGATGATGGCCATTCTGAGAGGTGTGGGGTGATATCTCATTGTGGTTTTAATTTGCATCTCTCTGATGGCTAGTGATCTGAGCATTCTTTCAAATGTCTATGGGCTACCTGTACATACACCTTGCAGAAGTGTCTATTCAAGTCTGTCCTTTGCCCACTTTTTAATCAGATTGTTTGTCTTCCCGGTGTTGAGTCACATGAGTTCTTTATATATTATGGAGATCAAACTCTTGTCTGAGGTATCATTAGAAAATATCTTCTTTCATATGGTCAGTTCCCTTTGCATTTTAATGATGGTTTCTTTAGCTGTGCAAAAGTTTTTTAATTTGATGCAGTCAGATTTGTTTATTTTCCATTATTTGCCTTGCCCTAATACATATATCATCAAAAATATTGTTATGTGGGATATCTGAAATTTTACTGCCTATGTTCCTTTAGGACTTTTATGGTGTCATGGCTTATATTTAAGTCTTTTATCCATTTTGAGTTTATTCTGGTATATAGTATAAGTTGGTGGTCTAGTTTCATTTTTTTTTTTTTTGCATGTACAGGTCAGTTCTTTCAATACCATTTATTGAAAAGGTTATTTTTACTCCATTGTATGCCCATGTCCCCTTTGTCACATGGTATTTTTCTTTCACCACCTGGCTTATATCAATTAGCATAATACTCTCCAGTTCCATCCATACTGTTGCAAAGGGTAGGAGTTCCTTCTCTCTTTCTGCTGCTAGTATTCCGTTGTGTAACTGTACCAGTTTTTTGATCCACTCATTTACTGTTGGTTGCTCCCAGCACCTGGCTATTGTAAATTGTGCTGCTATGAACATTGGGGTACATAGGTTTTTGTGAATTGGTGTTTCAGGATCCTTAGGGTATAACCCCAGCAGTGGAATTGCCAGGTCAAAAGGCACTTCCATTTTTAGTTTTTTTAGTAAATTCCATACTGTTTTCCACAGTGGCTGCACCAATCTGCATTCCCACCAACAGTGTGCTAGGGTTCCCTGTTCTCCATAACTTCACCTACACTTCTTGTTTGTTGAATTGTTAATAATGGCCATTCTGACTGGTGTGAAGTGGAATCTGATTGTGGTTTTAATTTGCATCTCTCTGATGGCTAGTGATGCTGAGTATCCTGTCATATGTCTCTGGGTCCTCTGTACATCCTCCTTGGAGAAGGGTCTGTTTAGGTCCTTTGCCCATTCTTAATTGGGTTCTTTGTCTTCCTGGAGTGGAGTCATGTGAGCTCTTCATATATTTTGGACATCAAACCTTTCTCTGATGTATAATTGGTGAATATAGTTTCCCATATGGCTGGTTCCCTTTTCATTTTTGCAAATGTTTTCTTTAGCCATCCAGAAGCTTTTTAATTTGATGAAGTCCTACTTGTTTATTCTTTCCTTCATGTCCCTTGCTCTACGTGACATATCAGTGAAAGTATTTTCATGTGAAATATCTGAAATTTTCCTATCTATGTTCTCCTCAGCAATTTTGAGAAGAACAAAGTAGGAGGGATCACAATACCCTATATCACACTATATTGCAAAGCCACTGTAATCACAACAGTCTGGTAATGGCACAAGTACAGACACATAGATCAATGGGACAGAATAGAGAGTCCAGAAATAAACCCATGGCTCTATGATCAGTTAATATTTGACAAACGAGGGGGGAGCATGAAATCGAGTAAAAATGGCCTCTTCAACAAATGGTGTTGGAAGATCTGGACAGTTACATGTGAAAAATGAAACTTGACCACCAACTTACACCATACACAAAAATAAACTCAAGATGGATAAAGGCTTAAACATAGGTCACAATGACATAATTTGGTAATTTTTAAAATTAAGGCTAGAAATATATTTCTCAATTTCTGTTTTAATTAAGTGCTTCTAAGATATTATGTTGTTTTGGAGTTGCTAATGTTGATAAATATCAGCTATTAATGTAAATGACTCTCAATTTCCCTTTGAAATATTATACTTAAATTTAAACTTCAGTCATAGGTAATACTTCTAATATATTAACTGATATGTTAAAAAATTTTGTTCTCCACTTTTATTATTCTAAAATTCTCAAGTATTCTTGTTGCTAAAAAAGGAATCACACACTTTTTCTATAATGCCTGAATATAATTTCTATACAATGTATGAAAACAAAGATTTCATACTTTTTTTTTTGCTATGTTTTCTTGCTAATCTGCATATCTTTTATAAGACAATATTTTTAGCCCTGGTTGGTGTAACTCAGTGGGTTGAGCATCAGCCTGTGAACCAAAGGGTCACAGGTTCCATTCCCCAGTCAGGGCACATGCCTGGGTTGTGGGCCAGGTCTCCAGTAGGGGGTGCACGAGAGGCAACCACACATAGATGTTTCTCTCCCACTATTTCTCCCTCCCTTCCACTCTGTCTAAAAATAAAATAAACATCTTTAATAAAAAAAAACATATTATAAAAAGACAATATTTTTAAGGCACATATGACTTTAAAACATATCCATTTTGAATTGAATAAAATAAAATAAGACCTCAAATTCCATGAATTGACAACTCGATTTCAATGGACAAAAATATTGGAAATAAAACTTACCAAAGTTAACAACATGTTAGCAAATCAAAAACAGTAATAATAATAATTTTTAAAAAACCAGCACAATACTTCATGACCATGTGGTGTTTATCCTAGGAATAAAGCTTGATTTGGCATTCAAAATCAAATTTTACATGATCAGCATATCAATAGAATAAAAAAAGGAATAAAATATATAATATCTTAATGATGTAAAAAAAATTGAGACTGGCGTGGTACCTCTACCGCCAACTCCTCTGTAGACTGAAGGGAAACAGTGGCCACCAAGGGAGTCAGGGAGGCTACTGTGGGGCAATAAGTCCATCACCTGAAGCTGCCACCATCCCAGTGATGCCTCCCAACCCCAGTAGCAGCAAGAAGAAACGGAGGTAGAAGCGGTGGCTTTCCTGTGGACCAGTTTTCTGAGACTGAACTTGCCCATCATCTATATCCCCTGCAGGGACAGAGCAGAATGGGCTGATATAGATCCAATGCAGCAAAAAGATGGCCCCAATCCAGTGGTCCAGGTCACTTATAGTGAAAAATTTAGAGCTATTTATCATGTTTGCGTTCAGTTCTGCCACATGATGAAAGAATCGAACCAGCTTTTATTTATTTTCTGTTTAATTGCTTATGCTATTACAGATGCCCAATTTCCCCCCTTTCACTTTTTTCTACCCAGCCCTCCCCCCACTTCCACAGTCTCCACACTGTTATCAATGTCCATGTGTCCTCCATGTATTGAACCAGATTTTAAACTAACTAGAGATTCTATTGAGTTAAATGCCTCCAGTTATATAATGTGGCATTTTCAGAGAGTTTTTTTAAAGTCAGTTCAAAAAGACCTACATGAGAAAATGAATTACATTAATGCAATAACTGAAGAACAACTCCAAAACTATCAAGTTTGACATCATAGGCAAGTATTAGTGGAATGTTAAACAATCCATCTCAGGAGCTTGAGTTTATTGGTGATATTCTAAATCTAAATGCAAAGAAATATCATGCCTGTCAGCAACCACAGTGGGTTATTCAGGAATTTAAACTTTGGGATGAGCTGTAGTACATAGATCAACTTCTTTTTTTTTTTTTAAGATTTTATTTATTTTATTTTATTTTTAGACAGAATGGAAGGGATGGAGAAAGAGTGGGAGAGAAACATCAATGTGTGATTGCCTCTCACACACCCCCTACTGGGGACCTGGCCTGCAACCCAGGCATGTGCCCTGATTGGGGAATTGAACTGGCTACCCTGTGGTTCGCAGGACAACGCTCAATCCACTGAGCTATAGCAGCCAAGGCTAGATCAACTTCTTAACTGTGTGGAGCTAAAGATATTTTGTGATTTCTAATGCCACTGGCTACAAGATCAAGCTATATCAGAGATAGAAGTCCAGTACATTTTGGAAATGATCAAACTAATAACACATAATGAAATTGCATGAAACTATTCGAAAGGAATTTTGCAGCATTTATAGTCTTTCCAAATATCCCAATCTGTTAAATAGAACCAAGTCATAGTTCTCCCATCTAACTGCCTTTCTTGTGGATATCTATGATGACATGCTAGAAGACCAATGTGACAACAAGGAAGACATTCTTAATAAAGCATTAGAGTTATGTGAAACCTTAGCTAAAGAAAAGGACACTATAAAAAAGGAATACTGAAGACCTATTACAAGATCCCTTCAAAGCAGATACAGCACAAGTGACCCATCAACAATGTACAGCAATAATACCATCTAGAAGAGCTTGATGGGATGTTTTTTTTAAAGAGATTCTAATGCAGAGCTTAAAACTAGAGTTATCATTCTCTTTGCCTGTGGTGTAAAATGTGCATTGCACAGGGATCGCTTTAAGCAACAACAACAACAACAACAACAAAAACAAAGATGTTCCTTCTATGTGGCTGCTATTCAGGCTAGCTCTAATTATTCAGATTATTTTAAAGAAAAGTAACTGGGGTGGGGGAGAAGAAGCAGAAAGTCCCAAAAAGGAAATCTGTAGTTTTTTCAACATTCACTCTAATCCCTTGCTTTAAGTACTCTCTACAGGGTATATGCATCAGGATTGCAGCATAAATCATTGCAGGCACCTTGTATGTAACGGATATGAGGTAACTTGAATTTCAGTTCAGGAAGCAGGAAATGTAATTTTTATATTAGAGCTGCTAGGACGCAGTATCTTACTATCACTATAACTAACAAATGCCAAAAGAATGATTTTGTTTCAAAATTATAGTTGTATCCTAAAAGAATTGAGACAAATTGTCATAAACATATTTTTAAAAAGAGAGAGAGAAAAAGAATAAGACAAATCCTAGGTAATCAAGGAGTAGAAAGACATTTCCTAAATCTAATAAAGGGTATCTGTGCATACCTATAGCTAATATCGTACTTAATGGTAAAAGACTGGAAACTTCCCCTATAATATCTTGAGCAAAAGAAGGATGCCTGCTCTCCATAATTTAATCAACATTTTACTGGAGGTCCTAGACATTGAAATAGGGAATAAAAAGAAATTGAAGCATATAATTTTGAAAGAAATAAGCAAAACATTATTTTAAAATGACAATTTTATACATAGTAAAGTTTAAAGAATGTACAAGAAATCCTACTAAAATTAATAAGAAAATTGTTGCAGAACATATCAATATATAAAAATGTATTTCTATGTGTTAGCAACAAATTAACTAGAAAATAAAATATTTAAAATACCATTTACAATAATATAAAAACATTAAATCCTTAAAAATAAATGTAATGCAAGACTTGCAAGATTTCCACACTGAAAACAGCAAAATACTGCTGATAAAATTAATATACATAAATTGGTATAATCATGGATTGAAAGATTTAAACTTGTTAGGGAATTCTTCAAATTGTCTACAAATTCAATATAGTCCCATTCAAAATCATAGCAGGTTTTATTTTAATAGAATTTGACAATTTATTTCTAAAATGTATGCAGTAATGTAAAGGAATTAGAACACTCACATTATCTTGAATAACTGCACTGTTGAAGAAGCTATCCTAGGTGACTTTTTACAGACATAGGAGTACCACAGAGATACCGTGGTTTCAGTTTCAGACTACCACAATAAAGTAAGTACACGTAAAGTTATGTTTACACTACTGTAGTCTATTGAGTGTGCAATAGCATTGTGTCTAAAAAACACTTTAATTAAAAGAAAATTGTAATGTTTAAAGATGCTAACCATCACCTGAGCTTTTAGCAGGTTGTACTCTTTTTTGCGGGAAGAGGGTCTTGTTCAATATTGATAGCTGGTGACTTATCAGGGTGGTGGGTGTTGAAGGCTGGGACTGCTATGGCAAATTCCTAAAATATGATGATGATGAAGTGCCTGTGTCAGTTGACTTTTCCTTAAAAATTTCTTCATAGCTTGAAGTGTTGTTTGATAGCATTTTACCCACAGTAAAACTTCTTTCAAAATTGGTGTTCATCTTCACAAACACTGCCACTGCTTTACATATTAAGTTATATAATATTCTAAATCCTTTATTGTCATTTTAACAATATTCACAGCATCTTCACAGGAGCAGCCTCTATCTGAGAAACCACTTTCTTTGATCATCCAAAAGACACACCTCCTCATCCATAAATGTTTTATCATGAGATTTTAGCAATTCAGTCATATCTTCAGGCTCCACTTCTAATTCTAGTTCTTTTGCTATTTCCACCACATCTGCAGTTACTTCCTTCACTGAAGTATTGAATCCTGCAAAGTTATTCATAAGGGTAGGAATCAACTTTTTCAAAATTCCTGTTGATGTTGGTAGTCTATTCCCATTAATCATGAATGTCCTTAAAGGTATCTAGAACGGTGAATCCTTTTCATAAGGTTTTGAATTTACTTTTTGAAGATCTGTCAGAGAAATCACTATTTATGGAAACTATAGCTTTATGAAATGTATTTTTTAAGTAATAAGACCTGAAAGTCAAATTTATTCCTGGAACATTAACTACGTGATGACCGTTGTGTTAACAAGCATGAAAACGACATTAATATCATTGTACATCTCCATCAGAACTCTTCAGGGACCAAATGCATTGTCAATGAGCAGTGATATTTTGAGAGAAATCTTACTTTCTATGCAGTAGGTCTCAACAGTAGCATTAAAGTACTCGGTAAATGTTGTAAACAGACGTGCTGTTATGCAGGCTTTGTTGTCCCATTAAATCTACTAAGAGTAGATTTAGCATAATTTTTAAGGTCCCTAGGGTTTTAGGAATTGTAAATGTGCTTGGGCTTCAACTTGTAGACACCTCTGTATTAACTTCTAACAAGAGAGTCAGTATGTCATTTGAAGCTTTGAAACCAGACATTGACTTTTCTTCTCTACTCATGAAAGTCTTAGAAGGCATCTTCTTCCAACATGAGGTTCTTTTATCTACACTGACACACTGTTTTTCAGCATAACTATCTTCATTAATTATCTTAGCTAGATCTCCTTGATAACTTGCTGCACCATCTACTTGCTGCTTTACCTTGCACTTTTAATGTAAAGTGAGGACTTCTTTGCTTAAGCCTTAGGAGTTAGTCCCTGTTACTTTCAAACATTTCTTTCTGCAGATTCCTCACATCTCTTAGTCATAGAGTAGAACTTCCTCTGGATTAGACTTTGGCTTAAGGAAATATAGTGGCTGCTTTGATCTTCTATGCAGATCACTAAAACTTTCTTTACATAAGCAATGAGGCTGTTTCACATTCTTGTCCTTTGGGTGGTCACTGGAGTAGCACTTTTAATTTCCTTCAAGAGCATTCATTTTGCATTCACAGCTTGGCTAACTGTTTGGCACAGGAGGCCTAAATTTCAAAACTACCTTGGCTTTCAAAAGCTCACTAAAGTTTAGGCATTTCTAGCTTTTGGTTTAAAATAAGACATATATAACTGTTCTTTTCAGTTGAACACTTACAGGCTATTTTAATTGCTTTAATTTCAATATTTTGTGCCTCAGGGACAAGGGAGGCTTGAGGAGAGAAAAAGAGATGAGGGAACGGCTAGCTGAGTAGAGCACTACGAACAACATCAATCAGTTGTTTGCAGTCTTATGCTGGCACAGTTTGCGGCGTTACAAAATGCCGCAAACTATTGTAATAGTAACTTCAAAGATCACTGATCACCAATCACCATAATAAATAAGTTCAAAATATTGTGAGAATTACCAAAATGTGACACAAGGACAGGAAATGAACAAGTGCTGTTGGAGAAATGGAGTCGATAGACTTGTTCCACACAGGGTTACTACAAACCTTCAATTTATAAAAAACATAAGATCTTCAAAGCTCAGTAAAGTGAAGCACAATAAAACATGTAGGTTTGTACAATGTTTCAGTATACATCAGTGTGTTTTTGTTGAAAGAATAGGCACATAAATTAGTGAAATAAGAATGTGATTCCTTAATTCTTGATTCTTACTTCAGACATTAAAAAATTAATATAAGATAAATTATAAATGCCAATGCTCTAAAGCTGATAGGAAAAACATAGAAAAAAATATTTGTGATCCTGGGTTAAGTCATTATTTTTCATAAAAGATACAGAAACAAATAAGCAGACAGAGCAAAATGACCAAAAAATGGTAAATTAGACTTTATCAAAATTAAAAGCTGGACAACTTTATGTAAAAAATATTGTTATGCACAGATTGAGTGAAAATGAAACACATATAGCTGACAAAGGCTTATATACAGATTATATTCTTAAATTCCTGCAATATGGTAATAAAAAGACATGACAATATAAAATGGGCAAAAAAACTGACCAGACACTACAAAATAAGATATGCAAATAGATAGTAATATATGCAAATGCCATATGATAAGGAGCTAATCATCATTAGTCTTCTGAGAAATGCACAGTAAAACTACAAAGATATACCACTACACATTCAATACAATGGCTAAAAATCTGTCACCATCAAATATTGGAATAAATGTACCTAACCAGAACTCTCATCAGTTGCTGGAGTACAAAATGAGAGGTCTTGAAATATATGCTTATTTTAGAAGTACTCTTGGTAGTTTGTTAACAAGTTACTTATACATCTATTCTGTGACTCAGCAGTTCCACTTCTAGATACTTATAATTGTGACATAAAATTATAAGACCTCCGAAGTATATACAAGAATGTTCATAGCAGTAAAATTTATAATAGCGAAGTATTGGAAACAGCTCTGTTGTCTATAAACAAAAGAGTGCATTATAAAACTTTAATATATTCATATAATGGAATATTACACAGCAAAATAAATGAACAAACAATTGAAATATATAGCAAGTCTTGTACATAATGTAAGAAGCCAGACATAGAAAAGCAAATACAGTAATATTCCATTCTATACAGTTTTAAAAAAAAGGAACAAAGGGGAAAATGGGGACAACTGCAGTTGAACAACAATAAAAAAATAAATAAAAAAGGAAAGAACATAATGTAAAATGATAAGATATAAAGTCAATGATCGTGGCTGGTGATAATATTTACTGGGAAGAGGCACATAAAAGCCACTCTGTAATTCAAAGGATGTGGAGTAAGCAAATGTGTATTTGTTAGAACTGTTCCAACTATCATTTAAGACCTTTGCATTTCATTGCATGCAAATTATGCTTCAGTTAAAGATATATTCTTCTTTGATAGTATGCACATGATAGAGAAATTTTTAAGGAACTCTTATGAAAATTAATATTTTCACATATATTGGTGCTTTCAATCTCACAATTTTCATCCAGACAGCTTAAGTGTAAATGCTTGTTTAGTAAGTCCAGTAGCCAAGTAAGTGTATATATGCTCCTCCACTTAAAGATTTGAAAATAACTATAAATGTAATGAATACATTTTGCAATGAAAATAACATCTGTTCTCTTTGCATACAGATTAATAAAATAATTTGTGGCAAAAATGTTTTCAGGAAGAAATTCAACTTTTAAAGAGAAATTATTAATTGTCAGGAAATAATATTTAAAAATTAAATGCAATGATGTGAGCATTTTATATATATTTCATAAATGCTTACATGCACAATCTTCATTCAGTGGGAGTTTGAGGAAAGCGGGTGCTCTTTTTAAAAAAGACACTGTTAGGGTCACTTCTTCTCCAGCATTCCGAAGAACTTGAACCTAAAATTAAAAAGCATAAATAATACTATTATCAGTATGTTCACAAAATATTTACAATTGCAAAATCTTGAAATGATTTGTTATCTTTTCATCTTCCATTTTCTTCTCAATGGTAAAAGATATTTTATGAAAGAGAAATAAATTATCTAACATTGCAGAAATATAGCCATCAGTGTTCTTCCTTTCTATCATTCTGTGGTCATTTCCCTGTTCACGCACAACATCAACTTCTTCTACTCACATTTATTGAGGTTTTCTTGAGTTTATGCTCTATACTAGGCAAATATGAAGGATCATGAAGTTTACAGAAAAATATAGCATTTAAACACTCTATTTATTAATTTAATATTTATTGAGTAAATATATTATGCAATATTTGTAGATAAACAAATAAATGACCCTGCAGATGTTGTCCAGAGTGCTAATTTTATTTAAATAAAATTACCCTAATTCACTCCAACCTTTTGCAAAAAATAGGTATTATTTTTCCATTACATCATTGAACATTTTGTTTTCCTTTCCCTGAAAACTTAGAATTAATAATGAAACCTATTATTATCAATAACCTACAACATTTTCCAAATCATAGAATTAATAGGTCTCAATCTACATATTGAAATAATGGCTATTTCTCAAAATAAATCCAAAACAGGTATACAAATATTGAAAGCAATATAAAAAGCTGATGATTTATTTAAAGCAAACATACCTGGAAATGATATATTTCTACTTTTAAAAATTTCACATAAACTAAGAGAAGAATTAAGGTCATTAGAGAAATATCAGTTAATAAACATGGGAATATAACTTGATATATACGGGAATATAAAAAAGGTAGAAAAGAGGATCAACTTCAAGCTATTAAAGAATTAGCTATCAAAATAATGTATAATAACTTTAGGTTCCAAAAAGATGACATAGATTCATCTCTCCTTCCTCTCCCACCCTCAATAAGAACAACTGTAAACAATGGGGAAACATGCAAGAGACAACCTAAAGAAACTCTGAAAGGTAAAATAAAAAAATAGACTTGATTAGGGACCCCAGGACTGGAGCAACAAGACAGAGGAAGGGTATTTTAAATGCTTCCACCCAATAGAGGGATCATCTACCCACTGCTAGGTAAAGCATCCCTTTAACCTAGTGGACCTAGGGAAAACTCTTTCCACCTCCTCAAACAGGACCAACAGGGAATAGAAGGAGCCTTAGGGATACAAGATAAGTCAAACAACTCAAAGTGGCAACAAAGATACCCTGAGAATTATATTGGCAATGAAACCACAGCCACAGACACAGAAGTAGGTAAGTACCTGTGTGCGAAATGGAGTGAATCCTGAGGAGGATCAAGATGGTGGAGGAGTGAATGGAAATCACACTGACCTCCTCCCAGGACCAATCTGGAATTACAACTAAATTGTGGAGAAATCACCTGGAGCAAACGCCTGAACAGTAGCAAGAGAGAAGCCTTATAACCTCGGACAGACAGAAGAATCAGTTCTGCACAAACTGACTGGTAAGGAGTGTGGTGAAGATGCAAGAGGACTGGCTAGGCACCTTCAGGCAACAGCGCAAGAGGGATATTTGAGCGGCCAGTTGGATCCTTCTGAGAAGAGTGGGGTCTAAACTACAAGCAGGGATCCCTAGCCTACAGCACCAGAGCCCAACAGATAACAGCCAGCTATGAAAAGTGGCAGGACTGCCCTCTGCCAGAGACAGGAGGATGGAGACTAAAAGGGCCTTTAAAGGGCTAACACATAAATTTTCATCTGCAGCCACTTACCCCTGGGTTCTGGCAAAGGTGGGGGCAGAGTGGGCTAGAGACACTGGGAATGAAGGCATTGGGGAGAGAACTGAGAAAATAGTCACCAGGGTCCTGGTGCCAAGTCATCCCCCATGCAGCAGCAGCCATCTTTCTCAGGCAGACCACTCCCCTGAGCAGCAGCCTGAGAGGAAACAATAGCCCCACTCCCAGGAGGGACTCTGCCCTGGCCCTGTGGTGCTTAAGCCTGACTGCTACATGCAGAGTGGCAGCCACAGACAATAGGTCCCTGCAAAGTGGGGACAGAGTGGACTAGAGACACCCGAAGAGAGGCTGGGGACAGAGACTACAGGGAAAGAACTGAGAAAGCACCTTCAGGGATCCTGGTACTGAATCATACCCCATTAGGCAGCAGCCATAGAAGTCAAACACACCACTCCCCTCCAAGTAGCAGCAGTCTGAGGGGAAACATTAGCCGCGGCCTTGGGAGGGATTCTGCCCCACCCTATGGCATTAAAGCCTGACTGCTGACCAGAGAGAGACTAGATTAACAGCTGAAGGAGACACCACAGACAGGAGGTCCTGGGAAGTCTGGAACAAACTGCCTAAGGGAAGAAGGGGTCAACATCTGACATCACCAGAGGTGGATCCAGAAAAAAAAAAAAATACAGAGGTAAATACTATAGGCTCTTGAGATGAAATCCACTGTGGTCTTCTCCATGATTTGCAATATTTTCTTTACTATAGCTTTTCATCATTCATTTTTTTGTCCTTCAAGTTGATGCATATTACGTCAATAGAATTTATACAATAGTTTATTTCTCTCCTTTCTTATAATAGCTTTAATCTCTTTATAGCCTTGTTAATACTGGTTCATTTGCTGTTGATAGTGGGATTGCAGGGGTGAGTTATTTCTACTGTCACAGGTTTGTTTCCTGAGCTTTGTGGTTTTGCTCCAGCAGACAAATAATGGGAAGACAAAGAAACACCCAACCGAAAGGAAAGAAGGAATCCTCAGAAAGACTACTAAATGAAACAGAGGCAAGTAAACTATCAACTATTGGGTTCAAAACAATAGTTATAAGGAATCTCACTGAACTCAGTGAGCTCAGTGAGAATTACAAAAAACTACAGGGAAACTACAAGGAACTTGCTGCAAACTATATCAGCATGAAAAAGAACATAGAAACTATCAACAAGACTAAGAGGAAATGAAGAATACAATTTCTGAATTGAGAACATAGTAGAAGGAATCCAAAGCAGGTTAGATGAAGCAGAGGATCGAATCAGCAAGCTGGAGGACATGGTAGAAAAAAAAAAAAAAAAAAACCTCCCAGAAAGAGTAAGAAAAGGAAAAAAGTCTCAAAAAGAATGAAGAAGGGTTAAGGGAAATGCAGGACAACATGAAATGTAATAATATCTGTATAATAGGAATACTGGAAGAAGAAGAGGAACAAGGGATAGAAAACCTGTTTGAAAATTAATGATGGAAATCTTCCCTAATTTGAGGAGAGAAAAAGTCACACAAGTCCAGGGAGCACAGAGGGTCCCATTCAAGAGGAACTGAAGGAGATGCACTCCAAAACACATCATAATTAAAATGTCAGATATCAAGGACAAAGAGAGAATCTTAAAGGCAACAAGAGAAAAACAGGAAGTAACGCAAAAGGGAGGCCTGATAAGGCTAGCAGCTGACTGCTCCACTGAAACACTACAAGCCTAACATGAATGGCAAGAAATTTCCAAGCAATGAAAAGCAAAGGCCTGCAACCAGGACTACTCTACCCAGCAAGGCTCTCAATTAAAATGGAAGGAGAAATAGGGAGTTTCTCAGGCAAAAGATGGCTAAAAATATATACCTCTACCAAACCAGCATTGCAAGATATACTAAAGGGACTGCTTTAAGAAAATGAAGAAAAAGGATGAGAGAAGGGGGAACACAGGTACAAAGGGAAAAATGAATAAGTACCTATCAATAATAACTTTAAATGTAAATGGCTTAAGTCCTCCAATCAAAATACATAGAGTAGCTGAATGGATAAGAAAACATGACTCGCACTTAACGCTGCCTACAAGAGACCCACCTCAGAACAAAAGGCCTACACAGACTGAAAGTAAATGGTTGGAAAAAATATTCCAAGCAAATGGACAGGAAAAAAAGCCAGGATAGCAATACTTATAACAGACAAAATAGACTTCAAAACAAAGGCAACAAAAAGAGACACAAAGGACACTTCAAAATACTCAAAGAAAGAATCCATCAGAAGACATAAATATTGTAAACCTATATGCAACCATCATAGGAGCACCCAAATATATAAGGAAAATCCTGGAGGACTTCAAGAAATATATAGACAGCAACACACTTATAATAGGGGATTTTAATACCCCACTGTCAACAATGGATAGAACATCCAAACAAAATATAAACAAAGATATTGTGGAACTGAATGATGCACTAGATCAAATGGACTTAACTCATACATATAGAACCTTTCATCCCAAAGAAACAAACTATACATTCTTTTCAAATGCAAATGGAAAATTTTCAAAAATAGACTACATGATAGGACACAAAACAAGCCTACAAATTTAAGACAAGTAAAATTATATCAAGCATTCTCTCAGACCACAGGGGCTTGAAACTAGAAACCAACCCCAAGGAAAAACTTAAAAACATTCAACAAATGGAGATTGCATAGCATGGTATTAAACAAGAATAGGTCTATTGTGAGATCAAAGAAGAAATCAAAAAATTTCTGGAAACAAATGAAAAGGAACATATGACAGTCCACAACCTATGGGACACAGTCAAAGCAGACCTGAGAGGAAAGTTCATAGCAATACAGGCTTACCTGAAAAAAGTAAAAACATTTCAAATAAACAACCTAACCCTACATCTACAAGAACTGGAGAAACAACAACAAACACAGCCCAGAGTGAGTAGAAGGAAGGAAATAATCAAGATCAGAGTACAATTGAATGATACAGACACTAAAAAAATAATTCAAAGGATCAATACATCCAGGAGCTGATTCTTTTGAAAAGATAAACAAAACTGGCAAGCCTTTAAGCAGACTCATCAAGAAAAAAATGGAGAGGACCCAAATCAATAAAATTAGAAATGAAAGAGGAGAAATTACAACTGATAGCAAAGAAAAACAAAGGATTGTAAGAAATCACTATGAACAACTATATGCCAAGAAATTTGAAAACTTGGAGAAATGGACAAATATCTGTCCATTCCCCATCCTGTGGGCATTCAGCAGAGAGCAAAACACACGGCAGGCACTGCAGCAATGCAAGCCTGAGTAATCAATAAACTCACAAAAGCCCTGGACCAGACTGTTTCACAGGAGAATTTACAAACATTTAAGGAAAAGCTATCCCCTGTCCTTCTCTGACTACACCAAAAAATCCAAGAAGAGCGGAGACTCCCAAATTCTTTTTATGAGGCCAACATCATTCTAATCCCAAAACCAGATAAAGACACAACAAAGAAAGAAAACTACAGGCCTATAACACTAATGAACATAGATTATAAAATCCACAAAAAATATTGGCAAACCGCATCCAGCAATGCATTATAAAGATCATCCACTATGTTCAAGTGGGATTCATCCCAGGAATGCAAGGATGTTATAACATTCACAAATCAGTAAACTTAATACATCACATAAACAAAAAGAAAGAGAAAACTCACATGATCCTATCAATAGATGCGGAAAAGCATTTGACCAGGTACAGCACCCGTTAATGATAAAAACGCTCAGCAAAGTGGGAATAAAGGGGGCATATCTCAACATAATAAAGATCATATATGAGAAATCTACATCCAATATGATACTGAATGGGCAACAACTAAAGGCTTTCCTACTATGATCGGGAACAAGACAAGGATGTCTACCTGTATTGCTTCTATTCAACATAGTATTGAAAGTCATAGCCACAGCCATAAGGCAAGAAAAAGAAATAAAAGGCATCCAAATTGGTAAGAAGGAAGTAAAATTGTTATTGTTTGCAGTTGATATAGCATAGATAGAAAACCTGACAGATTCCACCAAAAGACTACTTGACCTAATAAATGAATTTAGCAAAACAGCAAGATACAAAATCGATATCCAGAAATCGAAGGCATTCTAGTACACCAACAAAGAAATATCAGGATCAGAAATCAAGGGAAAAATCCCATTTATTACAGCAAAAAAATAAAAAATAAAATAAAGTACCTAGAAATAAACTTAACCAAAGAGGTAAAAGACCTGTACTCAGAAAACTACACAACCCTGAAGAAAACAATTAAGAAAGACACAAATAAATGGAAGCATATTCCATGTTCATGGATTGGACGAATTAACATAATCAAAATGTCCCCACTACCCAAAGCAATACATAGATTCAATGCAATCCCTATTAAATTACCAATGACATATTTCACAGAGAACAAACATTTTAAAAATTTAAATGGAACCATAAATGACCTCAAATAGCTTCAGAAATTTTGAGAAAGAACAAATCAAGAGGGATCACAATGCCTGACATCAAATTATATTATAAGGCTACTGTAATCAAAACAGTCAGGAACTGGAATAAGAACAGACACATAGATCAATGGAACAGAATGGAGAGCCCAGAAATAAAATCAGGTCTCTATGGTCAGTTAACATTCAACAAAGGGGTCAGAAGCATAAAATGGAGTAAAAATAGCCTCTTCAACAAATGGCATTGGGAGATCTGGAAGCTACATGGAAAAAAATGAAATTCGACACCAAGTTACACCACACACAAAAATCACCTCAAGATGGATAAAAGACTTAAATATAAGTGATGAAACCATAAAAGTCCTAGAGGAGAACATACTCAGGAAAATCTCAGATATTCCAGGTAGCAATATTTTCACCAGTATGAGTCCTAGTGTGAGGGACATAAAGGAAAGAATAAATAAATGGGGTTTCATCAAAATAACAAGCTTCTTCACAGCTAAAGGAAACATCAGCAAAATGAAAAGGGAACCATATATTTGCCAATGATACCTCGGACAAGGGTTTGATCTCCAAAATATTTAAAGAACTCACATGACTTCACTCTAGGAAGACAAACAATCCAATTAAAAAATAGGCAAAGGACCTGAATAGACACTTCTCCAAGGAGGACATACAGAGGGTCCAGAGACACATGGAAGGATGTTCAGCATCACTAGCCATCAGAGAGATGCAAATTAAAACCACAATGAGATACCACTTCACACCAGCCAGAATGGCCATCATAAACAAATCAACAAACAACAAGTGCTGGCGAGGATGTGGAGAAAAGGAAACCCTAGTACACTGTTTGTGGGAATGCAGACTGGTGCAGCCACTGTGGAAAACAGTTTGGAGTTTCCTCAAAAAAGTAAAAATGGATCTGCCTTTTGACCCAGCAATTTCACTGCTGGGTTTTTATCCTAAGAAGCCTGAAACACCAATTCGAAAAAACCTATGCACTCCAATGTTCACTGCACCACAATTTATAAGAGCCAAGTGTTGTAAGCAACCTAGGTGCCCATCAGTAAATGAGTGGATCAAGAAACTGTGGAACATTTACACAATGGAACACTATATAGCAGAAAGAAAGAAAGAGCTACTACCCTTCACAACAACATGGATGGATCTGGACAACATTATGCTAAGTGGAATAAGCCAGGTGGTGAAAGATAGATACCATATGATCTCACCTGTAAGTGGAACCTAATCAACAAAACAAACAAGCAAGCAAAATAGAACCAGTAACACTGAGATAAAAAACAAACTGACATAACCAGAGGCAAGAAGGGCGGGGGATGACAGGGGAAAGGGATGAGAAAGGTCATCAAGGAACATTATAAAGGACCCACTGACAAAGACAAATTGGGGAAAGATTAAGGGTGGGAGGTGGGGGTGGATGGGGCTGGGGAAGTGGTGGTGGGAATATGCTGACAAAAAGACAAAAAGTGGACGGGGCTGGTTGTGAGTAGTGTGGGAAATTAAGAAGGCAAAGAACTGTTGTGTGCAGTTCATGGACATGTTGTGGGGATGATGGGTAAGAGCCAGTCTCTTACCATAAGCAAAATGCCCAGGTTACAAAAAAATAACACGTCACTCTAAAAATCAGAAAATCATGCTTTAAATGAGAAAAGATAAGACTAACTAGATGAATCTCATACTGAAATTATCTGACCAGAATTCAAAAGACACCTTAATAAAAATATTTCAGTAGAAAACACAAATTCTCTTTTGAATGAAATAGAAAATTACAAAATTTCAATAAATGTGAATTTTTAATTATCCAAATAAAATTTAGAGAATTGAAAATACAATAATATAAATTTTATTAGTTCAGTATAAAAATTAGAGGGGACAGAAGCAGTAAACTTGAGAGCAGAACAGAACTAACCCAATCTAAAGAATAAAGAAGATATAGACAGATGCATGACAACCAACATACTTTATAACCTTAACAGTAGAAAAAATGGTTTTAAAATTAAATATATAATTAATGCGATATATGCAAAAAACACTTGATAAAATTCATGTGACAAGGACTTACAGAAAACTGAGTATATAAATGAGTATCCATATTATAAAGAGTATTTATATAATTTTTAACATTATTAATGAATTTTTAAAATATTTCTCAGATTGGAAATGAGGCAAAAATGTCCACTATTTTCATTTTTTTCTTAATCTTTCTTTAGGTATTATTTCAATGAGACAAAAAGGTAAGAAAATGTATAATAATTAAAAAAAGAAATTAAACTGTTGTTATTTGGAACACAGAAAATCCTTAACCTATAAGCATTATTATATGACACACTAACAGGTAAGTTAATAAGCAAGTTTAGTAAGGAATAACATAGATACAAAGTTAATATACAAAGGTCAATTAGTTTTGATTTAATATGAATAAACAAATATGACATTAATTTTAAATAAGTGGGAGAATATGTGATATCATGGATTGTTAGACATCACATTCTGAAAATATCATATCTCTCCTACTTTTCTATAGACAATCCCATTCAAAGCCTTACATTTTTTAAATTAAGTTTTTGTCTAAGTATGAACTTATGACCTTGGCTTATGTTTTGCATTGACATTTAATATTGATATTATAATTATTAATACTGTATTGGAGTTTATGACTCACTGAAACTTATGGAGCAGTAGAATGCAATAAAAATCTTATTTTATAGTTGGTATACAATAGCTATTATATAGAATCAAAATAAAAAAATAATAGTATGAACATAGTAAGTGTAAACATGAAAATAAATGAGACATGCATAAGTTAAATGTAGTTGCCTCAGAAATAGACAATGGGCATTTACTTTGAATTTAAAACTTTACATTTGCATTTCAGTTTTGAAGTTTTGCTCAAGTGTAACTGAGAAAAATAAAAACTTTCTTAAAAATTATAAAATCTCAACCTGGAGAGATAATTTTATTTTGTTCTTTCTTTCTTATTTGTGATTTAATCTTTATTGTAATTTTTTCCATTACCATTTAGTCCCCTCATACCCTTCCCCAAAAATCACCACACTTGTTCATGTCTGTAAGTGCTTTTTCCTTTTTGCTCAATTCCTCCATTGTTTTTAATAAAAAAATGAATTATGGATATGTTTCTGAGTAATCACAATTTCAATCTTCAATAGGCCTTTTTTAAATTAAAGCAATAGTTATTTTTTCAGTAAACAGGATAGAGATAAATGTGTGTTAATTTTTTTTCAGGTTTCCTACTACGCTTTATCAGTATCAGGTGGATAAAATATATATTCTACATCATGAATAATGATATATGTCATCTTCCTGCGAAATCAGAAATCTGCACCCATATATCCAGTTGTCTTTTTCATTTTCATTCACATTTTATGATCCAAATCAAACGCTATTCATTTTAATTAGATAAATTATTAGCACAGTCATTGCCTTGGACGAGCAAAGGGAGCGAAATTGGTAAATGATGGCAATCAGAAAAAGCAGAAAAGGAGAATGGAATTAAAATAGATTTTTATAAATTTATTCTATTAAACCATGACACATCTATAACAACTCAATTCAAGAACTGAATAATCTTAAGTTCCATTCACCAGTTAAAAAGGAAACTTCATAAACTCATTTTGTAATTTTTGCCCTTTTCTCCTTCCACCCGGAGGCCATTCTATATGAGATTTTAAGAAGAATGTAGCTATCTGCCAGCACTTTGGTATGTAGTCAAGAATATTCATAGTTGGGGATTGTTTTACATTTTCATTTTTTTCTCTGTGGCTACACAGAGTTTAAAATTTCTCCCTGGGAAACTGTAATAATATATACTCACACTCACATATATACATACATACACATATAAATTCAATTTTAAAGACTTTATTTTTATAGAGAGGTTTTAAATTCACAGCAAAATTGAAGGGGAAGTACGGAGGTTCCTCATTAACTCCTGTCCCCACATATGTATAACTTCCCCCAATATGACATCCCCCCAAAAGTGCTATACATGGTACATTTGATGAACTGATATTGACATATCGCCCAGCATCCATAGATTATGTTAGGGTTCATTCTTTGTGTTGTAGATTTTAAGGGTTTGGACAAACGTATAAGGGCAGGTATGCACCATCATCACATCACACATACTATTTTCATTGCTCTAAAAAGTTTCTGAGCTCTGCTAATTCATCCTTCTCCTCCACCCTAACCCAAGGGATTGTTTTTACTTGATGAAAAGAGGGACTTCTGTTTTGCCTGGACATACTTTAACCACACATCAGGGATCACATATACACACTCACACACACACACTCTCTTAGTGGCAACCAGAGCACTGAGTCAACTCATAGCTACTAGCCTAGCATGATGTCCTAACAACCAAGTAAGATTTAAATTTCAAGAGAGGAAGACAATTATTGTTGCTCACTGATGGCCATGATGGACAACAGTTACACAGAATTTCACATTAACATTGGATTCATCCCTCTTGACATGTTGTTAATTCAGTAAATAATTTCCTTAAAGTCCTGACTCCTAGCTGAAAAAGGAAATTAAATGGGACTTCAAGGAATGATTTTAACTAGGTTGCTTTCCAAACAAAACAATAACACTAAAAATGCTTTACTGTTCATGTTAAGGTATGGATTACATGTGGACACTAAATAAACAAATAATTTTGTATGGAATAGTATTAGATTTTGGGCGGGGGGGTGATATTTGCTTTATAAGATGTGTTATAGGTCAAGAGCTTGAAATGAAACTGTAAGTTAAAGGCTTTCTTAAAATGGTTTATAGAGCCCTCTAGTCATTGTGTATCTACTTTCCATGGTGAGCTAAAATTCATTTTAGACCCTAATAAAGAATAGAAAGCATTTATGTGAGCAATAAAAAGAGCTGCACCCCGAGAGACACTGATCAACATAGCTACCTAAATTGTGTTCCACTAAGATAAAGTGAAGGCCACCTTTTGTGGTTAAAGTTCTACCAAGTTGCTAATTAGGTCCATTTTATGTAAATATCAATAGTGTGCAGTTGTGATTGGACAGTGCAGATCTCAGTCCATTGGTAGAAAGATGAAACCAGGTTCTCACTGCCATAGTGGACTCAGATGGGGTAAACAAGTGGTGCATAGTGCAGGAAAATGGGAGTTTAATCTGAGGTTCTTCCCAGACTACAAAGTATGTGGGAAGCCTCTGTCAGCAAATGGTCGCTAGGCTCTTATTACTTATAAAATTTCGGCCATCAGTTGACCATGAGGGGTCCATCTCAGTAGACAATTTTTTCCTCAGAGTTCGTACCAAATAAATCTTTTCTTCTCAGGGTCTTCAACATGCAGAATTACAGAGAAATTTCAGAGTGGCAGGGTGAGGGAGCTTACTATCCTTTGTGTAATCTGGGTATAGGTGTATACATTTACACCTAAGGATTACACACGAAGTCGTAGTGGCTAAGCTTTCATGGCAAGAGATAGGGAGTTTGAAAGTGATAAACTTTTGGATGGGTTGAATAGTAAATGAAGTGCCACAGCAGAAATTTTCTAAGTAAAAATAGGACATAGAACTGAATCCAAGAAAAACATATTACATCACCATTTGAAATAAAATCTATTGCAGAATTAAGGAGAAGCAAAACAAAATTTAAAAACAGAACTTGGGAATATTTAGAAATATCATCTCTTGTCTTGAATTGCTACCACAGGTGATATGGAATAGTGTTGAAAAAGCTATAAATGGGTGAAATAAGGGATAGGATTTGAGATTATTAATGAACATATGGCTCAAGAAAGGTCATATGCATTACTGAGGATGCATTTTAGGTATTCAGTAATTTCATCATCTTCCCTGCATTTTAATTTTATAAAAGCATACAATATATATGAAGAGAAACAGTAATATCTTTGCTATAGGCATTGCTAGTATAAATTTTATGTTATTTTAAATTTAGGAATCAAAACAAAGGTATATATCTGGTTATGAATTTAAAAAGCTACTAAAATTTCAACATTTTTGTATTTCTAAAAATTCAGCCTAAAATAGTGTTCAAGTGTGTTATTATTTTTGGATTTTTATAAATATTACAATTAAGAATGAAGGAATACAGTGGCCAAAGGGCTCAATTGGTTGACTCCTCATTCCATACACCAAATGGTTGTATGTTCGATCCTCGGTCAGGGCACATATAGAAAGTAACTGATTGATCTCTTCTCTCACATTGATGTTTCTCTGTTTCCCTCTCTGTCTCTCTCTCTCTGTATCTATCTATCTGTCACTTATCTATCTTTTGCTCCCTTCCTCTATCCCTGAAATTAATAAAAACATATCCTTGGGTAAGAGTTAAAAAAAGAAGAAGGGTTAGCTGAATAATAAATTTTAACTGTAATAATCAGGGTATAACAATAGTAATATATAATAAATATCAAATGGAAAAGAGCCATTTACTGTAGTGAAGCAAGAATGTTGAAAAACTTGACTGGAATTAATTAAAATATTTAAAACTATAACAAAAAACAATTCTATTACTTTCAAAGGCCCCATTAAAACAGAATTCTATGAAAGAAAATGGGTGAAAAACCATAATCTAGATGAACTGAACTTTAACTCAACAAGCAGGATACTTTCTTATCTAGTTGACATGAAAATAATAAAGCTTTCCATCATGTTTTAATTTCATAATGGTTTCCTTAATGATTCAAAGAATATTTTACTTGGTTTTACATTTTAGCTAATTCTTAAAGATATTCTTCCAGCAGAAAATTACTGATCTTTACAATCCATGTTATTAAATCAAATGAAAATGAAAATTAATATATAAAGATTACATAAATAGTCCTTTGATAGAGGATTGGATAAAGAAGATGTAGTACATATATAAAATGGAATACTACTCAGCCATAAGAAAAGATAAAATACTGTCATTTGCAACAACATGGATGGACCTTGAGAATATTATGCTAGGTGAAATGTCAGTAGGAAAAACCTAAGTACTGTATGATTTCCCTCATAGGTGGGACATAAAACTGAAACTCATAGACACAGACAACAGCATGGTAGTTTCCAGAGGGAAAGGGATAGAGATATAGAAAAGAGTAAAGAGAGCCAAATATATGATGATGGAAAATGATGTGACTGTGGCTGGTGGGTACACAATGCAATATACAGATCATGTGTCATAGAAATGTGCACATGAAACCTATATGACCCTGTAAACCAATATCATGCAATAAATTTAAATAAAAAATAATGTGAAAAAATTTAAAATGTGGTTTCTAGATGATTCTAAAAAAATAAGTTATCAATATAATTAATTTCATCAACAAATTAAATATGGATACATTATCTATCTTTTGTAATATAGATAGATAGGTAGATAGATAGATAGACCAATAGATACAGATAAGTTTTTTCCCTTATCATTAGAGAGTATGAAAGGACATTTTGTCAAACTGAACTACAATTCCTAGTACAAAAGCTAAGAAAAGTAAAAATAGAAGAAAACTCATGACATTTCTTGAATAACCTGGCTGTTCCCTGAGACTAGCATAGTCTTTTTCTATATATTTGCATGGTTAAATGTTCCCCTCCTAATCTTTGTTCCAAACATATTCCAATAATTCTACCATCATTGACCTATTTAAAATTAAAATAAACATCAGAAAAAAGAACATTAAAAATTAGGGGGAGAAAAACATAAAAAATCTTTAGGGATTTAACAAGTAGGCAGAGATTGCTTTGAAGTAAATTGCAAATTCTTATTGAAGGACAGGTCACAAAATTTGAACTCTTATACTTAGTGATTCATATTTCATGAAATTTTCACAAGGACAAATTAAGTCAACAAAAGTTTTAATATCCCCCAGAATATGCAAGCAGTACTTAAAAGAGGACAATAGTAGAAGTTAGGAGGAGTTAAAATATCAATATATGAATATGCTATTGTGATATATAATTAAATAAATATATTATTGTTATACAAATATACAAATTAATCTGTAAAAATGAATAGAAACTCCAAAAGAGATCTTAATATACTTGAGCTTTTAATATATATTGAAAATTTTTTTAATGTCTAATATTTAAAGAACTGGTTATCACTAATGGTGTAGGCACATTTGTCTGACATTTTTTGAAGAAAACAAACTCAAATACTACTTAAACAATACACTAACAATAAAAATATATCTAATAAAGAGTTAAACGTAAATAATACCACCAAAAAGTTATAAGAAACTACATAAGAGATTCCAAGTAAAATCTACTGGTGAGAAGAACATGTTAAATTAAACCATGAACTTAGAACTTAGAAGACATGGCTATATCTGTAATGATAGACAGATAGTTAGATATGTATATAAATGTAAATTTTATAACAGTTATGTCTGTTTTTTGACTTTAGCTTCTTTCAAATAGATACGAAAATAACTTTTTTACATTTTTTGTTTGTTTCTTTGTTTTTGGTCACAGCTTCTATAAGCAACTCTTACACAGGGGTGGTGTTCATTTAACCCTTGGCCTTATGCTTTTGGATGATCTCTAAAGAAAAAGTCCACTGTTCTTAAATTTGCTAAGGCCAACAAATAAGGAAGAAGAGTTTTCAGATTCATCCTTTCACTCTTTTACTGGTTAATCACACAAAAAAATAAGCTTGAATCTTATGTGAAAAAGGACATGGAAAGCATAAAAAAGGGCCAATCAAAAATAAAGAATACAATACATTAAATGAAGAATATACTGGAAGAAATAAACAGTAGGTAGGATAAAGCAGAGGATCAAACCAGCCATTTGGAAGACAAGGTAGAGAAAAACAATCAGAACAGAAAAAGAAAAAAAAATAGAAATAAGTATAGTTTAAGGAATTTTTGAACAACATAAGACATAACAACATCCACATTATAGGGGTACCAGGAAAATAAGAGAGAGAGCAAATGACTGAAAACAAATTTGAAAAAATAATGACCCAAATCTACCCTAACCTGGTGGAAGAAAAAGACAGAGAAGTTCAGGAAGCTGAGAGTCCCAAACAAGATGAATCCATTACACACAAAGACAGTTTAAATAACATGTTACTAAAAAAAGAATGGGGTAACAAAGAGATCAAGGAAGAGATCAAAAAGTATCTTGAAACAGATAAAAAGGACAATACAACAGCCCAAAATCTAAATGACACAGCAAAAGCAGTCCTCTAAGAGGGAAATCCATAGTATTATAGGACTATTTCAAGAAACATGAATTATCTCAAATAAACAATCTAATTTTACACTTAAAGGAACTAGAGAAAGAACAACATACAACATCCAAAGTGAGCAAAAGGAAGAAAATAATAAAACTTCAGAGCAAGGATAAATGAAATAGAGTCTAAAAGAATTATACAAAAGATCAATGAAATCAAGAGCTGGTACTTTGGGGAAAAAAAAGATTTACAAACTTATCAAGAAAAAAGAGAGAGAAGTCAAATAAATAAAATCAGAAATGAAAAAGGAGAAGTAATAACTAATATCAAAGAAATACAAAGGATTGTAAGACAATATTATGAACCACTACGTGCAAACAAATTAGACAATCTGGGCAAAATGAATAAATTCCTAGAAATATACTACCTTCCAAAACTGATTCAGGAAGAACCAGTTAGTTTGAATAGACAGATTATAACTAGTGAAATTAATGTAGTGTTAAAAAAAAATCCCAACGAACAAAATTTCTGGACCAGATAGCTTCACAGGTGAATTTTATCAAACACTCAAAGAACACCTATTCTTCTCAAACTATTCTAAAAATTTCAATATAAGGAAACACTCCAAAGTTCATTTTATGAGGCCTGCATTATCCTAATTCCAAAACCAGATGAAAATACCACAAATTGAGAAAACTATAGCCAATATCTTTGATAGACATAGATGCTAGAATCTGCAATAAAGTATTAGCTAATTGGATACAGCATCAAAAAGATCATACACCATGATCAAGTAAGATTTATTCTGGCAGTGCAAGGTAGATACAATATTTTCGATCAATAAATATGATATACCATATAAACAAAATGAAAGATAAAAACTACACAATCACATCAATAGAAAGAAAAAGCGCTTTGTAAAATCCAGCACCAATTTATGATAAAAATCCTCTTCAAAGTGTACATAGAGGGAACATACCTGAACATAATAAAGGCCATATATGATAAATCTACAGCCAATATCATACCCAATGGTCAAAACTACAAGTATTTCCCTTAAGATTGAGAACAAGAAAGAGATATCCAACTTTTATCACTCTTGTTCATATAATACTGGAGTGCTAGCCACAGCAGTCAGATATAAAGTAAAAATAGAAGGAATAAATAAAACTGTCATTATTTGCAGATGACATGATGCTGCATACAGAGAATCTGAAAGATTCCACTAAAAACTACTAAAACTGATAAATGAATTCAGTAAGGTAGCAGGACAAAAAATAGATTTCCAGAAATCAGTTTCATTTTTATACATCAATAATGAGCTATCAGAAAGGAAATTAAGAAAATAATCCCATTAACAATTGCTTCAAAAAATAAAATAAAATACCTAAGAATAAATTTATCCAAGCATGTAAAAGTTCTGTACTCAGAAAATTATAAGACACTGTAGAAAGAAACTGAAGAAGATACAAATTCCAAAATTTGGATATCCATCCAAAAAAAAGAAAAAAGCATAATGCATGTTCATGGGTAGGAAGAATTAATACCACTAAAATGTCTGTCCTACCCACAGCAGCCTATAGATTCAGCACTATTCTTATTAAGATACTAATGGTATATTTCACAAAACTATAACAAATACTCCAAAAATTTATATAATACCAAAAGACCTCAAATAATTTCAGCAAACTTGAGAAAGTAGAGCAAAGTTTGAGAAAACATGCTACCTGATATCAAAATATACTACAATGCTATAGTAAATAAGAGCATGGTAGTGGCATAAAAATAAATAAATAGATCAATGGAACAGAATAGATAGCCTAGAAATAAACCCAGGCCTTTATAGTCAATTAATATTTGACAAAGGAAGTGAGAACATACAATAGGGTTACAAAAGTCTAATCAAATAAATGGTTTTGGAAATACTGGACAAACACATGCAAAAAAAAAAATGAAACTATACCACCTTCATAAACCATACACAAAAATAAACTCAAAATGAATTAAAGACTTAACTGTTATACTTGAAAACAGAAAAAATATCCTAGAGGAAAACATAGGCAGTAATCTATAATTGTCTCATAGCAATATTTTGTCTGACATATCCCCTCTGGCATGGTAAACAAAAGAAAAAAATGTAAATAAATGGGACTACATCAAACTAAAAAGTTTTTACACTGCAAAGGAAACCATAAACAAAGTGAAAAGGCAACCTACTGAGTGGGAGAAAATATTTGCCAATTATATATCTGATAAAAGGTTAATATCCAAAATTTATGAAGAAACTATAAAACTCAACACCAAAAATATCAATTAAAAATTGGGAAAAGACCCAAATGGACACATTTCAAAAGAGGTCATACCAATGGCCAATAGCCGTATGAAATATGCTCAACATCACTAATTATCAGAGAAATGTAAATTAAAACTATAATGAAATACCATCTCACACCTGTCAAAATGGCTGTCATCAATAAATCAGCAAACAAGTGTTGGTGAGGATGTGGGGAAAAAGGAATCCTTATGCAATGTTGGTGGGAATGCAGATCGGTGCAGCAGCTGTGAAAAGCAGTAACGAGGTACCTCAAAAAGTAAAAATGAAATTGCCTAATGACCCAGTGATTCTACTTCTGGAAATATACCTGAAGAAATCCAAAATGCTAATTTGAAGGAATATTTGCAACCCATGTTCATTGCAATATTACTTACAATAGCCAAGATTTGAAAGCAGCTCAGGCGTCCATCAGTAGATAAGTGGATAAAAAAGCTATGGTACATTTACACAATAGAATACTACTCAGCGGTAAAGAAGAAGGAGAAGAAGGAAATGGATAAAGAAGAAAGAGGAGGAGGAGGAAGAAGAAGAAGAAGGAAGAAGAAGAAAAGGAGAAGAAGATGGAGGAGGAGAAGAAGGGGAAGGAGGAGAAGAAAGAGAAGGAGGAGATGGAGGAGGAAGAAGAAAAAGAAAGAAGAAGGAGAAGAAAATCTTACCCTTTGAGATAGCATCAGTGGACCTGAAGAACATTATGTGAAGTGAAATAAGCCAGTCAGAGAAAGACAAGTGCCATGTGATTTCACTCATATGCGGAATCTAATGAACGAAATAAACAAACAAAAAAATGGCAGACTCATATATAGAGAACAGACTGATGGCTACCAGAGGGGAGGTGAGTTACAGAACTGGATGCAAAAGGGGAAGGGATTTAGTCAGCAATGACAACAACAAGAACAACAAAACCTCATACCCACGGAGAACAGTATGGTGATTACCAGAGGAAAAGTAGGGTAGGGAGAGGTCGAAGAGGGTACAAGGGGGATAAATGGTGATGGAAGGAGACTTGACTTGGGTGGTAAATACGCATTACAATATATTTGTACAGATAATGCATTATAAAATTTTGCACCTGAAACTTATGTAATTTTATTAACCAATGTTCTCCCAATAAAGTAAGTAAAAATAAAAAATACAATATATCTGAAAAGAGTGAAGGAAAAAAAAAAGAATCCCTGGCCCAGTAGCTCAATTTGTTGAGCATCACCCTGATACACCAAGGTTGTAGTTTGGATCCCTGCTCAGGGCACGTGGAAGAATCAAGCAATGAATGTGTAAATGTGTGGAATAACAAACTGATCTCTCTCTCTCTCTCCCCTTCTCTCTGTTTCTAAAATTAAAACAAAACAAAACAACAATAACAACAACAACAAAAATAGAGCAACATGGTAAAAGATAGCTATATCACAGCAGGGGTTCCACCCAGCCTGTCTTGAATGTCACTATTATTCTTAATTAACCTACATACACATCAATGGTTCTTTAAACATTACACTTTCAGAGATGACAACGACAAATAATGCAACATTGTTAAAACTATTTTAACAATAATTCAATATTACAATATATTCTCTAGGGAATATGAGACCACTTTGTCTTGCCAATAAATAATTATGATGTGTCGATTTATTTCTACTAAAAGTTTTTTATTTAGTTGTATGTTTAGGGATCCATATTTATATAAATAAATAATGTGTCACCAAGTGGTGCAAGTTACAATGTAGACTTAGCTTAATAAAATAAAGCCTATGAAGTAAACAACACAAAATTTACCACCTTTTCTATTTTAAAAATGAGAATTTGAAAATGTTTAAAAGTTCAGTGACTTGCTCAATTACAACAGCTAATAATATATATGAGTGGGGACAACACAGAATTACCTTCTGGAGGGCAGACCCCTTGTAGAACAGGCTTCTCCCACTAGGTGAATGTTCTACAAATCCATCTGCATCAGTGTATCAGTTGGCATTGTGAGAGGCTGTGTCCAGCTTCAGTGAATTTTTTTTTGAAGACACACTCAAGGTGTTTTCCCATTTCATGACTGGTATTTATGAGCACACCTGCCCACACCATGTTAAGCATTTGGCGGTTTTTTATAAAAAAGGACATAACCCCATGCCCCACCCTCCCTATTAACCTGATCTTACCCTGAGCAATTTTTTGTTTTGTTTCCCCAGATGAAAAAAGTCCTCACAGGGAAAATGTTTTGCCAATGTGGAAGAAGTGAAATAAAAAACAGCAGAAGCACTAAATGGCATCGAAATTGATAAGTTCAAAAACTGTTTTGAACAATGGAAAAAAAAATGTCTTGATGGGTGTATAGCATCCGATGGAGAGTACTTTGAAGGTGACTGAAGTTTAAACATGTAAGAATAAACAACACCACTTTCTATAAACAAATTTCGGGATTTTTTTTTTTGGTCCCCCTCATAATACATTTCCTAGCAAAACTATATGTATAAATTAACTCTCCGTTCTTTCCAATGGGCCATTTTCTGGAAAGCCCACTGGTTTTTATTCAGTGAATTTTTAATAAATATTTTAAAAGTATATTTGACTCTCAGCAATTTTAAGATGATAATCACCATCTCTTAGTTTCCAGATATGTGTTTAAATATAGAAACCAGCTACATAGCACCACCTCACTGCCCACCTTCCAAGAGGGAGACATAAGATCAAGTCCACTCAGGGACCAGAAAACAAGATGAAATGGAGTAAGAAGTTTCTGTATAAATTGGTAAAACTGCACTTGTGTAAGTTACTTACTTATGCATATTTTCTTCTTGAGATCAATGAATATAGAGTTCAAATCAGTGCAACAAACAGTCAAGTCTCTACCATATTCAAAATGCCACATTATATAACATAGAATGTGCAATGTTGAAATGAAAATGATTTTCATTTATCATTTTAGAGCCTCTTCTGGAGTCCTTTAGCTCCAGAAACTACCCAACAAGTAAGAAAACAAACGCTCACAATAAATCAATAAATTAAAAAAGGAGGAAAAAAAGAATAGAAGGAAGGTTTGAAAAGTAAATAGCATATGAAAATTCCTCAGGTCCAGATTTAGTCAGCATAATTACTAGGTGTCACAGTATTTTTTTCTAGTCACTCTGCTAATAATACTGATAGTAGTGTGTTGCACACTCTTTTTATTGTTTACCATGATAAGAAACAAACAAAAACAAAACCTTCACAATGTGAAGTTCTCAAAAGTCTTGCCAGTAGTTTCTGCAGTTCTCTCATTGGTCATACTTCAGAAATCATCATTGATTTTGTCAAATGACCAAGGTTCAATGAACGCATCAAATGTAATCAAATGTTTACTGAGGCCATAATAAGATTTTCATGTTTGAATGGCCCCCTATCTTCAATTAAGAAAATTATCTCTATAAAGTGAGTCACTGTGCATTAATAAAGCATTTTCACTTCAATTATTGGGAGAGAAGAGAGGTAAAGACATATTTTACAGGCTGAAACATTCTTTTTAAGGTTTATTTTATTCTTACTCAAGAGAAAGGGGAAGGGAGAGAAAGAGAGACGAACATCAGTGTGAGAGGAAAACACTGATCAGCTGCCTTCGGCACACATATACTGCAACTGGGGGTACAGCCTACAGCCTGGGTGTGTGCCCTGACCACAAATCGAACTGGCAAGCTCTCAGTTATGGGATGATGACCCAACCAACTGAGCCATGCTGGCCAGTGCCAGGTTGAGAACATTTTAGCAGATTTTTTATATGCAGTTATGATATATTTGAGGCAGGATAGCACAGTACAGAACACCTCCATATCCATCTAGGAAGATCCAGAGTGTTTAAAATAGCCTTGTGCAGATGGTAATATTTTTCATTATTTCAAGAGATTTTATTTTTTATTTGATTTTTTATTGCTGTTCTATTACAGTTGTCTGAATTTCCCCCCTTTGATAATATTTTGCATAATCAATTTTGACTAAAATAACTAATGCACATATTTATTGTAAATTTACAATATTACAATGCACAGCTACATGGATGTCTAGTGCGTAAATAGTGCACAGATTTTATTAGATTTTTTGAGGGAAGAGAGGGCAATCATAACACAGTTCCTCACTTTTTAGAATTCTGTATAAGATTATCTCATATAAAAGGAATTGTCAAGATCTGAAAAACAAACATTATTATCCCACGTTAGATTTGCAGCTGCAGCAAACAGTTACTAAGTATCTGTTCAGGCATATTACTGCATGTTTGCCCAACACAGACCTATGGAGTAGATATTTTAGAGGGGCTGGTGCTATTTCCTCCATATGCTATCAGATTTTTCTATTGTGTGAGTCATTTGCTTATGTTATTCTGAACTTAAATGCCATCCTCTGCGATGCTCATTGCGTACAGTAGCACTGATACCATTAGCATCATCGTTGGGGCCACCAGGTAAGGCCATGTAAGCATTTCCTTGGTAACTAACTTTGCACAGGGTAAAACACAGCTCTACTGCTATGCGGAAACAGTAGTTTCTTTGGGAGTCTGGACATTTCAAATACTTGAAAATAGATGTGTATATCTCGAATATAATATATTAAATGAGTAGGAAGAAAATAGTTTGCCTTAGATGCTGCTTAATACATAAAGAAAAATTATTTTTCTTCTATTACTTCATGATGACTTCAAATTTCAGTCTTCAGAGAAATCTATCCTACACAAAAGCATTGGACAGATGACAACTGTACAAGCCATAAGATACTTATAAAATTATGCGTGATACATGTATTTTCTGAGTGCATACACTTTACCTTGAAGCCATTCCCTAACTTATATGGAAATTACTGAAAATATATTGAATAAGAATGACTATTAGCAAAGTGTAAACTTATTATCTTTCTATTTTGCCCTCTTAAGCTTCTCTCTAGTCTACTTTTCTAATTCTATTCCAACAAAGTTCCTAAGGAAACTCCTGGGACCTGCTATCTGAATGAGAAAAGCAAAACAAAAAACACACAAACAAGCAAACGCTCCCTGGGAAGGCTCCCTCTTCATGCTCTCCGCTTCCCGCTCCGCTCGGACCTCTCTCATTCTCATTCGTCTCCAAACCACAGGCGTCATCTTAACCCAAAGGAATTTCCAGGAAAAAGGTAAACATATCAATGACAATATATTAAAAATAATTCTATGCCAGTCTATTTTTATAGCTTCCATATTAAAACTGCATTTTGCCAAAGGATATCTAAAATCATATGTATCTTTTGTTACCTCACAGCAATGATTTAGTAACAAGGAAATTTAAACAGTTTAAATAAGTAGAAGTATATTCAGGTCATCTATAGGCTATTTCAGTTGAGACATAAAATTGAAATGGTTTATGTTCAGATAGAAATTTTAGAAGAATGTGTTGATTTAGGGTATATGAACTTACAGGTAATACTTTCAAATGTAACAGCCTTGGAGAAAACTATTGATTGTAGTTTCCACAAACATTTCATTTGAAAAGCAGGTGATAAGTAGGTGAGAATAAGGGAAGCTGGGCTCCCTGCCCAGGTGGAGTTTTAAAGACACTAGACTCACATAGCTTTGAAATTCCCTTAGTGTCATTCTACTTGCCTTCGTTATATTTGAAATGCTGAGTACAGTGAGTTAATGTTTGCTAGTAATAAGAGGAGGAAAACAGGCTTTACTTCCATATTTATTATTGCTCTGTCTCCATAGCAACCTAGGGCAGCAATACCCCCAGATAGTGCTGCTCCAAAGCTACAACTTAGTGAGAGAAAGAGGAAGCAAGGGAAAGACATGTTGACAGATTGACTGGGGCCACAATGTGTCAGATCACTGGACTGGGAAATCGCTACAACTATGCTGCTGACTCTGTTCCTACCTAAGCTTTGTAAACCAGAGACTCAATAAAGATGTCTCAAACACATTGCACGTATGTCTGAAAATCTAGGACCAGCACTGTTTCTGTTCACTGCTGGCCCTGACCATCTCACTTCATTACATTCAGGAATCACAAAACTATTTAATAACAACAAATATTGCATTGCAAAGGAAATCGCTAACCGCAACAATGTATGCTTTCTTTTTGATATTGCTTTGTGAAAGAAACTGAAAAGGAATCTTAGACATTTTCTAAACCAGTCTTCAAACTCAAATGGATATTGCTAGGAGATATATAGTGTAAATCCAATTGCTGATAAAGAAAAATATCAGAGAAATGTTATGGTTCCTGTCATTAAGTCCAGAGTAACAAAGTAGGAAACAAAGTTACAAGCCTTTTGTCCATTATTTATATATAATCTTAAAAGGTTCTACTTTAGAAAAAGAGTTAATTTTTAAAATTTCATTTGGTGTGGTCATAGCTATTTGTTACCAAATAGGCAAAGTACTTCACATTCCTTGAATATGTGGAGCATGATTAATTATAGGGACAGAGTGTAAAAATATCAAAATAAAGCATATATTACATATTGTCTATTACTAGCATCTAGTAATACCTTATATTGTATGCTGTATATTATGCTGTATATAATACCTCATATTGCATGCTGTATATAATAACTTTTATGGCTACTATTACTACTGTTTTGCAGGTGCTATCATCTTAAATATAAACTCTACAGGAAAAAACAACCTCTAATATGACTTGTTGATCCAAGAGAAGACTATGTGTACATTAGATATTCAATATGCATTTATTAATAAATATGATAATTACAATTTTGTGTCTCTGATATAGTATTTGAGTTACATTACTTTAAAAACTGTCCGTGTTCTCACTTTCACAACTTATAATTATTTCAATTAAATATTTTATTGTTAAATATAAGCTGATTTGTGCTTTGAAAGTAAAAATATTTTACTAACCATTATTAGATAATATAAAATATTCCATATCTGAGCTTCAAAATATAGTTTTGTAAAGAATATAAAACAGTTTTTATAATACCTTTAACATCAAGTCAATGTGAAATAAACATTTTAGAGATTATAAATATTATCTAGATGCTTTGTGTTAACACATTCATGCCAAAAAAGTATATCTCATCTAATTACTTTAGTGTTAACTAGTAATTTGTTTCTTTTTATTTTCTTGGATTTTTTATGATACCATATGTGATTGTTTACGATACCATATGTGAATGTGTATGAGCAGTTGCCCAGATAAATAGCAATTCAATATAAGTAAATCAAATCTTACAACTCCAACTAATGTAATGGATTTAGACATATTTTTGTCCCAAATGTTTTTAAGATATTTCAAGCCAATGAACTGAAAGTGGTGGTATCCATTTCAAAGGTGACTGCACTCACTTTACCAAAGGCTGGCCCTGAAGTTAAATTTGTTCATGTTGGAAAAGATCTCAAAGAAGAAAAAGATGGTAATATTAGCCAAAGCTAAGTTCAGGCTCTACAATCAGAGTGAGTAAAAAAGTGTGTGTAAGGTGAAGGTAGGAAGAAGGGGGAGAGAGAGTGACTTATTAAAGAGGGCTATGTTGAAAGGGTTATGATATTAATAAGTTAAACAAAATAATAAGTATATGGTTATATTCTAAGATATTTGACATACAGTTTTAGCCAGAGGTGTATTTTCTTAAGGACCTACTCTTTTATGGCCTCCGTAGTTAATAATTAATCTATTCTTATAATCTTTTCTCATCCAATTAATTATTCTTATCAAGAAACATTTACTGAGCTTCTACAATGAAAATTACCACAGCATTCATTAAGAGCCCAGGAAAACTTGAAATATAGATAAGTATCTGTGATCTTCAGGGTCTAGTTAATAGAAACTACTTAAGCATTTCAAGCAGAGGATTTAATCAGAGGGTTTGGGGAATAACTAAACAGAGGAATGAGGCAATGTGTAGACTAGCAGCAGCAGGAACCCACAACCACCCTGATAGAAAGGACATCAGAAGGGGCTGATGTTGGCTGGGCCCAGGAGCCACAGTGGTGCTAGACTCGATATAGGGCTCTCTGTGAAAACAGGGGAAAGTGCTCTCCAGTGAGTGATAGAATGAAGACAAGATGTATAAATCGTATTTCATGTGAATCCAAATTCTCTGTAGATGAGGGGCTAAAAGAACCATGAGGAACATTTAGAAGGTAAAGGAAAGCTGGATAGGAAAAAGAAAGCAGTCGAGAATTTCCCCCCAACAGAGAAATAGGTAGAGGACAGGCATTAAGAAATCTATTCCAAAAGCCATTGGAGAGAAATCATTTTTCTGGTTAAACACATCACACTGCAAATTTAGAGTACTTAAACACACTGATGGGCAGCAGGCATCAGATGAGATTCACATGAGGACAGAACATTCAATAATCAGGACAGTCCTTCAACACCCAAGATATGTAACATTCCTGAAGGCAAAAAAAAAAAAAAGCCAAGAACTTTAATTTCCTTTATATTTTCAGAAGAAAGATTATTATAATAAAATCATCCCCAAACTATTTAATGTAATTGGCATGTACTTGTTAAAATTTGAGCTCTGGAGCAGGACTTCATTAGTTGAATTCTATTTCCACAATTTTACAGCTATAGAGCCCAAAGAATTTTTCCAATACAAGTGCACATAATGGTAGGTGGTCAAGCAGATTACCGCTAATTCAACTCTAATCCGAATACCCTTACTTTGTGGAAACAGTAAGGGTATATTTTAAAACCAGTCGGCCAAGGGCTGATAACTAAAGCTTTCTCTCTGAAGTTGGTAAAACAGTTGTTTGGTAGTTGAACATAAAAACTGTGAGGATTCTTTAGAAAGAGGGAGGAAAAATAAGGCAATATATACAACAGATAAGAAAATTATCTCTTAGACTACGGGAGCAGTCTAGTTTGAGGTAGACATTTCAATATTTCATTTGCTATACATTTATTAATCACCTGGTTGAGTCAATACACAACTCACTTAATAATAAAGAAATAATTCTCATTCACAAGGAGCTAACACTCCTTCAGAAGAGAGAGACAAAAAGTAAACGTCAAAGAAAAAAAATCAATATAAAATCATGATAATCACCATTCTATTCAGCTTTGTACAATAAACTTTTTATGTTAGAACAGTTTTAGATTTCTAGAAAATTGAAAAGATAGTACAGAGTTTTCAACACCCCACACTCAGTTTCCCCTATTATTAACATTGCACATTTACACAGTAAATTTGTCATAGGTAATATAGACAAATACTGATATATTTTTATTCACTAAAGTCCATAGTTCATTCAGATTCCTTAGTTTGCTTCAAATGTCTTTCTTTAGTTACAAGATATTATCTGGAATACAACAATACATTTTATTTTTTTTTATTTTGAATTAATCTTTATCGCATTTTTCCATTATCATTTAGTCCCATTATACCCAATTCCCACAGCAATCACCATACTGTTGTCCATGTCCATGAGTCCTTTTTCCTTTTTCATCAATCCCTTTGTTCCCTATCACCCCTCGCCCTGACATTTTTCTGTCATCTGTTCTCCATCAAAGAGTCTGTCTCCATTTTTCTTGTTAGTTCAGTTTGTTCATTACATTCTACATATTAGTGAAGTCACATGGTATTTGTCTTTCTCTGACTGGCTTATTTCACTTAGCATAATGTTCTCCAGGTCCATCCATACTGTTGCGAAGTGTGAATTTTTCTTCTTTTTTATGGCTGAGTACTATTCAATTATGTAAATATCCCATAGTTGTTTCATCCATTCATCTATTGATGGACACTTGGGCTGCTTCCATATCTTGGTGATTGTAAATAACACTGCAATGAACATAGGGGTGCTTATGTTCTTTCGAATTAGTGTTTTGGGTTCCTTAGGATATATTCCTAGAAGTGGCTTTGCTGGGTCAAAAGGCAGATTCCTTTTTAATTTTTTGAGGTATCTCCATACTGCATTCCACAGTGGCTACACCAATCTGCATTCCAACCAACAGTGCAAAACTGTTCCCCACATCCTTGCCAGCACATGTTGTTTGTTGATTTATTGATGATATCCATTCTGATAGGTGTGAGACGGTATTTCACTGTGGCTTTAAGTTGCATTTCTCTGATGATTAGTGACATTGAGCATCTTTTCATAGGTCTACTGGCCATCCATATGTCCTCTTTGGATAAGTGTCCATTCAGGTCCACTGGGTTGTTTGGGTTGTTTGATTTTTGGTGTTCAGTTTTGTAAGTACTTTATAAAATTAACACTTTATCGGGTGTATCAGCAAATATGTTCTCCTATTATGTGGGTTAGTTTTTTATTTTGTTGATGATTTCCTTTGCTGTGCAAAAACTTTTTAGTCTTATGTAGTCCAATGTGATTATTTTTTCTTTTGTTTTCCTTGACTGGGGAGATATATTGAATAAAAAATTACTACAAGCAGTGTCCGAGATTTTGCTGCATATGGATTCTTCTAGAATTTTTATAATTTCAAGTCTAAAATTTAAGTCTTTGACCCATTTTGAATTTATTCTTATGTGTGATATAAGAAGGTGGCCTAGTTTCATTTTTCTGCACCTGTCTGTCCAATTTTCCCAACACCATTTATTTAATAAACTCTCTTTAGCACATTGTATGTGTTTTGATATTCTGTTGTTAAGTTGTTTTGTATTACCATGTATTCTTAGAGGTTCTACCACTTTGTTATTAATTAATTCCCCTATATAACCTGGATATTTTTTCTTGTTCTGAAGTCTTCTTTGCATGTAATTACTATATATTCACAGCTATCTTTGATAGTATTAGCAAGGTATATGTTTCTCTATACATTTACCTTAAAACTATCAATGTCTTTAATTTTTTTGGTAAAATTTTTAGTTGTGTCTTTTTTTAATCCTTACCTGAAGATATATGTTTATTGATTTTAGAGAAAGAGGAAGAAAGAGAGAGAGAAACTTCAACATGAGAGAGAAATAGTTGCCTACTGTAAGTGCTCCCTCAGGGACCAAATCCACATGCCCCTGGTGCACAGAGGGCGCTCTAAACAACTGCCACTCAGCCAGGGCTATAGTTTGGTCTTTTACATCTCCTTGACAATCTGTCTTTAAATTGATATATTTCAATCATTCAAATAGAAAACAATTATTAATAAAACAATAAATATCCAACATATTTATAATTCTTTTCCATTTGCTGTATGTATTCTTTGTCCTTCCTCACCCCTGATCACAATTAGTTTTTGATTTCCTTGGTTTAAATTAAGCTCTTTATATGAGTTCATTATATCTCTCTCATTTTTTTTGTATTGACTATACACAAAAAACAATCCATGTTTACCTGAGAGTTTCCAGTATACATTTTTAATTAATCTGCAAGAATTTTTTTCTTTTTATTCAATTTTTTCAGGTGAAACTGATTAAGAAAATTATACCATTTGCCCTGTATAATTACCACCCTAGCTGGGTGGCTTAATTGGTTGAGCATCATCCTGTGCACCAAAAGGTTGCAAGTTCATCCCAGGTTCAGAAGTGTATGGGTGTAGCCAATCCATGTTTCTCTTTCACATAGATGTATGTTTCTCTCTCTCTCTCTCTCTCTCTCTCTCTCTCTCTCTCTCTCTCTCTCTCAGCCTTCCTTACTCTCTAGAATCAATAAGCATATCCTCCATTGAGGATTAAGAAAAATTATACAAGTTTCAGGTGCACTATTCCACAACACATTAGTTCTTGAGGGATATTTCAGCTGCCGGTGGGATTCCTCCTGAAAAGTGCAGGGTCTAAACCCCAAGCTTGCTTCCCAGCCTACAGTACCAGAGCCAGAAAGGAACCCAGATAATAGCCAGCTTTGAAAAGCAGCAGAATTTCTGTGTGCCATGGAGAGACAGCTAGAGAAGAAAAGAACCTCTTAAAGGGCCAATGCCCAAAATTTTGTTTGTAGCCACTTACTCTGGGTTCCAGCAGAGGGAGGGCAGAGTGGACTAGAGATACTTGAGGAGAGTCTGGAGTTAGTGCTCTAGGGATAGAACTGAAGGAATAGATGCCAGGATCCTTGTGCTGAACTACTCCGCATACTGCAAAGCCATCTTTCTCGGGCAAAGCACTCCCCTAAGGTGGTATCGGACTGAGGGGAAGCAATAGCACCTGCAGGAATTACTCTGCCCCATTGCGTGAAGCTTAAGCCAGGATGCTGATTATAGCCTGATTAGTTTAACTACTGATCACCTTGACAAATAAGGCACATGATACAAAGAAGCAGCCAAAATAGAAAGACAAAGAAATTGACCCCAAATAAAGAACAAGAAAATTCTCCAAAAGAAAAGCTAGATGAAATGCAAGCAATTTATCAGATAGTTTAATGATTATAAGGATACCGAACAGCATGAAAAAAAACAAAACAAAACATTAAAACCATAAAAAAGGACCAATCAGAAATAAAGAATGCAACATCTGAATAAGTAATACACCAGAAGGAACAAACAGTAGGTTAGATGCAACAGAGGATCAAATCATTGTTTTGGAAAACAAGGTAGAAAAAAACACACAGGCAGAGCAGTAACAAAAAACAAAATGAGGAGATGTTAAGAAACATTTTAGACAACATGGAGCATAACAACATCCACATCATGGGAATACCAGAAGGTAAAGAGAGTGAGCAACGGATCAAGAACCTCTTTGAAGAAGTAATTACCAAAAACTGCCCTAATGTGGTGAAGGAAAAAGACATACAAGTCCAGGAAGCTCAGAGAGTCCCAAACAAGTCAAACCCAAAGAGGCCTACACCAAGACACATCATAATTAAAATAACAAGGCGAGAATCCAAAAAGCCACAAGAGAAAAGCAGGTAGTCACCTACAAGGAAGCACAATATAGACTGTCATCTTATTACTCAATAGAAACATTTCAGGTCAAAAGGGAGTAGTATAAAATATTCAAGGTGATGAAAAACAAGGACCTACAACCAAGGCTAATTTACCCAGCAAGGCTATCATTTAAAATCAAAGGAGAAATAAGGAGCTTTCCAGACAAGAAAAAGTTAAAGGGATTTGTTAACCCCAACCAGTACTATAACAAATGTTAAAGGGCTTGCTTTAAGAAGAAGAAGAAAAAGAGAAGGGAAAGAAAAAAAGAGGAAAAGAGCATAACAATAAAGTGGCACTACATACATATCTATCAATAATCACCTTAAATGTAAATGGTTTAAATGTTCTAGCCAAAAGATATAGGGTAGTAGAATGGAAAAGAAAATAACACCCATATAGATGCTGCCTCCAAAGGCCCATTTCAGATCAAAAGATACATAGGCTAAAAGTAAAGGGATGGAGAAAGATATTTCATTTGAATTAAAAAGAAAAAGAAGCTGAGGTAGTAATACTCAGATCCAATAAAATAGACTTTATTTTTTATGCTTTTTTGGTATATTTTATTTATTATGCTATTACAGTTGTTCCATTTTTTCTCCCCTTTTTCCCTTCTGCCCTGTACCCCATCCCATCACTCCCCTCCTTAGTTCATGTCTATGGTTGTACATATAAGTTCTTTGGCTTCTCCATTTCCAATATTATTCTCAAACTTCTACTGTCTATTTTTGTTTTGTTTTGTTTTGTTTTCATCAACATTTGCCCACCACCACTTTCCCCAGCACCACCCACTCTCACCTCCCACCCTTAATTCTTCCATTTGGCTTTGTCCTTTATGCATGTTCCTTGATGACTTGACCCCTTCTTTTTCCCCATTATCCCCTTCTCTCCTCCCCTCTGGTTACTGTCATTTTGTTTTTTATTTCAGTGTTGCTGGTTATATTTTGCCTGCTTGTTTGTTTTGTTGATTACGTTCCACTTACAGGTGAGATCATCCGGTATTTGTCTTTTACCACCTGGCTTATTTCACTTAGCATAATGCTCTCCAGTTCCATCCATGCTATCACAAAGGGTATGAGCTCCTTCTTCCTTTCTGCTGCATAGTATTCCATTGTGTAGATGGACCACAGTTTTTTGATCCACTCATTTACTGATGGAAACTTAGGCTGTTTCCAGCACTCTGCTATTGTAAATAACGCTGCTATGAACACTGAGGTGCATAGGTTCTTCTGAATTGATGTTTCAGGATCCTTAGGGTATAATCCCAGCGGTGGAATTGCCTGGTCAAACAGCACTTCCATATTTAGTTTTTTGAGGAAATTCCATACTGTTTTCCACAGTGGCTGCACCAGTCTGCATTCCCACCAACAGTGTTCTAGGGGGCCCTTTTCTCTACAAACTTGCCAGCACTTGTTCTTGGTTGATTTGCTTATGATAACCACTCTGACTGGTGTGAAGTGGAATCTCGCTGTGGTTTTAATTTGCATCTCTCAATGGCTAGTGATGCTGAGCATCCTTTCATACCACCCAGAATGCACCTGGAGTCATCTGATCTCTGAAGCTAAGCAGGGTCGGGCCTGGTTAGCACTTGGATGGGAGAATAAAAAATTTTAATTAAAAAAAAACAACCTCTTTTAGATCAATAGAAAGAAGTGAAATAGCCCAATGAATTAAGAATATATAGGAAGATCTAATAAGCGCATGACAAGATATCCAATATTATTATTCATTGTGGAAGTACCAACTAAAATCAAAGTATGATGTCACTTCTCACAGAGGGAGGCAGGAACAGGTAGATATGTTTTTTCTTCCTTTTCTTCTCTTTTTTTTTTGCTTTGTATTTTGTTTGTATTTGAATGGATACACATCAAATCTAAGTAATTTTCTTGTGTCATTTCTTAGATAACTGCCAATCCTTTTATTTCATGTATTTTTCTGATATTAAAATTTCCAATGGACTATCTCTCATATTTTTGTCTTATTGCCTACTTATTTACTAATATTTTATTCCATTTTGAGAGGTTTTCCAACTTTATTTTATAATATTTCTACATCTTACATATTTTTCAATATTGCTATCAAAATTTTAATACCCAAACACTATTTTTTTCCTTACATGTTCCTTTTTATATATAATGCTTGAGTTGTTTTATTTATATAGTAATTTCTGCCATCTCTCTAAAAGTATTAGGATATAAAGTCCTTTTACTTTCTTAGCCTTGTGTTATCTATATCCTTAAATTTTTTTCTCTCTGTTTTTGCCTTTGTCATTGATCTGGATGATTTTCTTCAAATATTGGTCATCCTTTGGTATCAGTCAATGTTGAAGTGTGAGACGCTGAAAAGCAAACTGAGGGCTCTGAATAAAGAATGAATGGTTTATCCATGACTGAGTTCTACTACAAAGTTATTAGTGGGGACCCAGCCTGCTGTGCTAGAGCCCACATGTGTTACTGTATAATTTGTGGATTATTTCTCTTAAATTTCACTAAGGAAGAATCTTCTAACATCCTAAGTGGAAAACAAAGCAAAACACCTGGCTGCCGGTGTTCTGAGAGTTGAAAGAAGGGCAAAGGCAAAGAAACTTACTATTCATAATACACCCCCCACTTTACTTTAGTGCGGAACCTCCCCGATGCCCTCTGCTGTGCCTGGGCCCAAATACTCAGAGCCTCTTATTGAATTCTACTTTAAGCTCCTATTCCTATCTATATATCTTCGCCTTTCCTTTTTAATATCCCTGCTCCTTCTAAGTCTGTGGTTTTGTAATATGAATGTTTGTTAGATGCCGGCTTTGCTTCAGCTTTCTCAGTCCTTCTAGGACAGTGTCCACTGAAAAAAATATCTGCTTTTCATCTTCAAAAAATTTACCTGTTTGGTGTCCTATAACAGAGTTAGAGGAGAGAAGAGAGTACAGACCTCTTGCACTCCACATCTCTAAACTGACTTAAGACTAAACATGTACCACTTTGGATGGTATCTTGCTCCATTCAGGCTGCTATAACAAAGTACCATATGTCAGGTTGCTTATGTACGTCAGAAATTTCTTAAAGTTTTGGAGCCTGCAAATCTGAGGTCAGAGTGCCCGCATGATTGTGTGAGGGTCCTCTTTGCGGTTGGCACACTTTTATCCTCACATGAATGAAGTGGCTGTGGCTAGGGAGTTCCTTGGGCCTCTTTTATAAGAGCACTAATCCCACTCATCGGGGCTCCACGCTCATGACCTAAACACCCCCCAAAGGCCCCAATTCCTAATGCCATCACCATGGCATTAAGATTTCAACATATGAATTGGGGTAGGCGTAGACTTTCTGACCATAGTAAAAGGACTTAGATTTGTCTTTTGATAGATAATCTTGAAGGGGTCAAATAGGCTTTTTTCTTTACCACTTCAATCTTCCAAACCAGGAATTCAAGGAGGTTTACTAGGAGCTTGTTTGCATATACATCATTGGTACTACTGAGTAAAGATAAGATAATTTCTATGGGACAATTCTGTAGCAGCTCTTGAAGAATTCCCAGACGTTCTTAAAAATAAACATACATATATATTATCTTTCTGCCTTAAAATTACCCAAAAAGTCACTCCGTATCTGAGTGACCATAGATACATGGATCTTTAACTATATCTTGGATTTTTTTCCCCTTTCTGATTTTCAGATAGCTGGTTCAGAGAATCATGTCTATTCCCAAAAACCTTCAGTAGTAGTTGATAGCTACTACCCTGAGATGTGTCAGAACAGCTACAGAATACATAACTCCACAAACTTCTTGGTAAGACTTTCAGTAGTGCTCAGGCATAAATGTGAATTCTAGAGGGTTTCACACTAACACAGTACCATAGTGAAGTTTCCACAACCTGGAGGACTCAAACTATTTTCTCTTCATTATGAAAACTGACCACCTTAAGAGCGAACAATGAACATATAACCCTTGTCTCGTATTTTTAGATGCACCATAAAATTGAAGAAGCTCAGTCTCCACAAACAATGATCTACGCCTGATGTTTCTGGGTGTGATCATGTGCTTATAAACCAGTTATTTCATTTGTCCAATGCCCTATCCTTTCATTTTTTCTTATTTCTTTTCTTCCTCTCTCCCTCCCTTCCTTCCTCCCTTTCTCTTTCTCTCCCTCCCTCCATTCTCATTCATTCTCTCCCTGCCCTGCCCCAATTTGGTTCTTTTAGTTACTGCTGATCCTGATAAGCATTACTGTTTTTGCTCAGCATTATGGCTGCTTCTATTGTGTACCATTCATTTCATTGTATAGTGGGAGTAAAAGTGTTCTGTGAGGCATTTTCTAAGAGGTAGAAATGCACTGTGCCTTGTGTCCTGATATTTTAAAGGTGTTTTAAAAGGGATTTCTTTCAAAACATTTTCTTTTGGGTTTTATTCCCTAATGAGGACTCTCCTGGGAACTGAGACATAAATCCACATGAGTTATGGGTGCCTGAGAGAAATACCTAATCTTAGTAAATATGATAGTTTTCAGTATTGTGTTATCATTTCCATATTTTTAAAAGATTTTATTTATTGTTTGAGAGAGGGAAAAGGAGGGAGAAAAAGAGGGAGAGAAACATTGATCAGTTGCCTCTCACACACCCCCAAGTGGGCACTTGGAGCACAACCCAGGCATATTCACTGAACAGGAATTGAACCAGCAACCTTTCAGTCCACAGGCCACTGCTCAGCTCACTGAGCCACACCAGCCAGGGCTTTTCCATAATTTTTATATACACCTTCTTTCTTTTAAAACATGGTAATTTTTCTATATACCCACTTGCTCATGAGAAAGTAAAGGATAGTGGTGATATGGTATGTTTGTTACAATCGATTAGCCCATAATGATAGATTATTATTAACTAAGACTCATTGTTAGATCCATTAAAGTTCACTATTAGTGTTGTATAGTTCTACAGGTTTTCATGAAAGTGTATGCTCTTTTAAAATAAATGAATTGAACATTTTAAGTGGAAAAGACACTAAGAGTGATCTGTTTCAAACTATTTATCTTTCAAATTAAAAAAATGAATGTCTGATTTAGGCCTTTTATGAACATCAAATCGTTGAAGAGTGTCTATAACAAAAATATAACTTAAAACTTCATACTGCCACTCTAATATACTTTCTTCTCTTTACCTTTCAGTTTGGTCATTGTGAAAATAAACCAGCAAATGTATTCCCACCACACATTTCCACCCCCTAGTTCACATGGCACAGTCTATTAGCTCAGGCTGCTACATATCCTTCACATTAATTTCCCCAAGTAAAAGTTGGCTGGGGCCCCACTAATTGGTTTATCAGGCTTGGGTTTTTCTCATTATCAAGGGAGCTGCAAAATCAGGTGTTTGAACTACATGAGTCAACCAAAAGGAATTTAATGAGAATCAGTAGCCAGAAGTAAGGATCATCCATTTAATTAAACTGTCATTTATGCTGTCTATATTCATAGCCTAATTAGGGGACAGCAACACTGGAACTCCTAAGTGTATTAACAAAAAGCTAGTATGTAATTAAGGCCAGTTCTGAGTACTTTTTTTTTTCTTTTCAAAATCAGGGATAGTATAAACAATATTTTTCACCTTTTTCTCTTTGCCCTTAACATTTTCCAAGCCAGTGAGAAATATTAAAAATTAAATTATTTCAAATATGGCTTTCCTTGGTTGGTAGTTAATTTGAAGAAAAAGAGTCCACTATGGTTAGAATTCTTATGGAAATTATTAATCGATTAGAGCTCAAAATCTGTATCCAAATTGAGAACAAACTTGAGAATTGTCAGCACTTAGGTAAAACATAATTTACCACTCAATGACATTTTAATATTTTTGCCCAGTTCTAAAATAATTTGTGCTCTCAAATCACATCCTAAATAGTTTCCAAACTCCTAAACTTTTCAAATATATAAATTAACCATTTTCTAATAATATAGTAAAACCCTTGAAATGTTATTTTCTTATAAGCTAAAAAAATTTCTTTTTATTCCAATGGAAATTTTAAATTAAGTTAAACATATTACTATTAAAATGCTATTCATCAATATTTTGTATTATTTTTATCAAAATTTGTTTTCATTGTATGAATGTATGAATTAACTTACATAAGTTTAGCTAATCACTTTTGCTTTTGTAAGAATTATACAGTTTTTTAGGGTTGGATGTAAAAATCACAAATTAGAAGTGGGGGGATATTCTTCACATTTCTAATTATCTATATTTTATTAATAAAACCATAAAAACAAAAGGAACAGATGAACCTCTTTTATAAGACCAATAAATCTCAAACCTGAAACCCAAAAATTTATTTTTAGAAGAAAATCTCTGTAATTACCAATCCATTGATCCTACTTTGCCTAGTGATGAGCTGCTCTATTCCAAAAGTTTTATGAGATAGAAATTTCAATTACATTAATGGGTTTGTATATCCAACAACGTTGATTACAGAATCAGTATACATACTTTTCTGCTACAATTAAATCTTATTTACTTCTATTTCTAGTGAGTATAGGCAGATCACCTTTGTTATATTTTGAACGTCACTATAAATAAACATTTTTCATATTACCCTTCCTAATAATTTTGGTATATTCTTAATTTTTATTTTATTAATTTTTTATTTAATTTTAATTTGTATACTCTTAAACTGTAAATGAAATGATGTCCATATAGTAGCCTGGATACAGATATATAAAGCTATTTATATTCTTTTTCTTGTATCACAAATGACTCCATCTCAGTCCATTTCTCATAGATGGTTCTATGAAGGTTTTTATATGTGATCAGTTTACCTCACAAACAAAAGAAAATATGGATAGCTTGATAAAGAGATGACAATCGCCAGCCAGCCACAGTTCATAGCTTATCCTCTTCTAGTTGCTTCCAAGTCCCAAACAAGTGACAACCCTCTGCAGATGACTTTGTAGCTCATACCAAGTTGCCCCAACTGGACACAGGCAGCAGTTGACCATGGCCTTCAACAGAGCTCCTCCAAACACACCAGGTATCCAGCTTCTAAATTACACCAGAGCACCACTCAACAACTTTCACACATGACACACCCAAAGGACAGATTGAGCAGGCATCAGAGCCATGCTAAAATGAATCATGCTCAAGGGTCAACCCCTAAACAACAACTCCTCTATCGCAATCATAGCCAGTAGTCAAAACCATTCAGCCTATGGGTCAATCCCTCCAGACAGCAATCAAGGCTCATCTACAATAGAAAGGTACACATGACCCAAAGCAGGGACACACCTGGTATACTTGGTAACATGACCAAGGAGACTGTGCCACTGGGTTCCACAGGACAACTATTACATAAGGCCATTCTACCAAGAATAGGAGATGTAGCTAGTTAATCTACCTGATACATAGAAACAGATACACAGAGAATCAGCCAAAGTGAGAAGACAAAAAATATGTCTCAAATGTAAACAAAGAAAAAAAGAACAAAACTCCAGAAAAAGAGCTAGACAAAATTGAGACAAGCAATCTACTAGATGCAGAGTTCAAAATACTGGATTTAAGGATGCTCAATGAACTTAGGAGAAGAGTAGATAAACTTAGTGAGAACTTTACCAAAGAGATAAAAAATATAAAAGTGGAGGTAGAAAATATAAAAAAGAACCAGTTAGAAATGAAGAGTACGATAACTGAAATGAAGAATATAATAGAGGGAATCAACAGTAGATTAGATGATGCAGAGGAATGAATAAGCAATTTGTAAGATGAGATAGCATAAAACACCCAATCAGAACAGCAGAAAGTAAAACAAAGAATAAAAAATGAGGATAGTTTAAGAGGCTTCTGGGACAATATCAAGCACATTTGCATCATAGGGTTTCCAGAAAGAGAAGAGAGAGAGAGAGACAGAGCAAGGAACTGAAAACGTATTTTAAGAAATAACGATGAAAAACTTTTGTAATCTGGTGAGGGAAATAGATATACAAGTTCAGGAAGCATAGAGTCACAAACAAAATAAATTCCGAGAGGCCCACACCAACACAAATCATAATTAAAAAGTCAAAGGTTAAGGACAAAGAGAAAATTTTATAAGTAGCAAGAGAAAAGTAATTAGTTACTTCCAAGGGAACTTCCATAAGACTGTCGACTGAATTCTCAACAGAAAATTTGCATACCAGAAAGAGATCAATCAGTACAAAACCTATATTGAAAGTGATGAAAAGTGAGAACCTACAACCAAGATTACACTACCCAGCATTGTTATCATTTAGAATCGAAGGAGAGATAAAGAGTTTCCCAGAGAAGAAAAAGCTAAAAGAGTTCATCACCACCAAACTAGTCTTACAAGAAATGTTAAAAGAATTCTAGAAGAAGAGGAAGAAGGAAGGGGAGGAGGAGAGATCAAAAGTATAAATAATAAAATGGCAATAACTATATAGTTATCAATTATTACTTTAATTATAAATGGATAAGTGCTCCAATCAAAAAACATAGAATAGGGTGACTGAATGAAGAAGAAAACGAGACCCATATACATGCTATCTGCAAGAGACACACTTTAGATGAAAACACTGAAAGTAATAGAGTGGAAGAGATATTTTTTGCAAATCAAAATAAACAAAAAAGGCTGAGATATCAATACATATATCAGACAAAATAGACTTAAACAAAAGTAATAAGAGACAAAGAATGACCCAACAATAACACAAACTGAAACCACTAATTCGAGAAGACATATGCATTTCTATTGCAGCATTATTTACAATAGCCAATACATGGAAGCAACTAAATGACCATCAATAGAAAAATGAATAAAGAAGAGGCAGAACTTATGTATAATATAATATTACTCAGCAATAATAAAAGAATGAAATCTTACCATTTGCAACAATATAGATGGATCTAGAGGGCATTATAGTAAGTGAAATGAGTCAGAGTCAAATGGAGAAAGACAAATACAATCTGATTTTACTTATATGTGGAATCTACAAAACAAAATAAGCAAACAAACAAACTCACAGGTACAGAGAATGTTTTCATGGCTGCCAGATGGGAGGCAGCTGGGAGGATGATTGAAACAGGGAAAGTGATTAAGATGTACAAATTGCCAGTTATAAAAACAGTCATTGGAATGTAAAGTACAGCATAGGAAATATAGTCAATCATATGTTAATAACTATGTATGGCATTCAGATGGGCACTATAGTTATTGGGGTGATCACTTTGAAAGTTATATAAATTCCTAATCACTGTACTGTACACCTGTAACTAATATAATTTTGTATGTTGACTTTAACTGAAAAGTAAAGTATACATATATATTTTTAAATAAATGTAAATTATAAAATAGGAACAGAGAAGAAATGGCAACCACCTAATATTTCTAGGGCTTGATGGTAAGTAACACAAAGTAGAGACAATCTTAACATTAGCATTGTCAATAAATTTAGCTCTCCTTGAAAAAAATAGGTATACTAGGGACTTGCGCTTTGGGGACACAAGGCATGGACTACAAAACATATTTACATCAAAAATAAAAAGACGCACCCTGTAGAATGAGCAAGGCATCCTCATTTTCCAAATGGCTCTGCCACACCAGTCACAGATGCCTAATCTGATTCCTGGTTGGAAGTGGTAGGAGAAGCTTGGGATGTGCAGTAGCAACATCACGAGTTTCCTTTCTGTTATGGGATCTCTCAGGGGCCACCATGGGTCACAACAAGACACTGTTCAACACTCACATAGCAGTGGCCACTAGGGTAAAAAAGAAGAGTGCCAGCGTGTGAAGCAATATTATTTGATGGAATAAAATAACATATAATTTTTCTTAGTTGCCATATCTGTGTTAGGACATTTTTATACATTATACTAAATCTGTATAAGAATTAGTATTAGTTTATTTTTACGGATGATTAAGAAAGGGACAGAAAAAGTAAATTTATTTGCCTGAAATTATAATATTACTAAGTGGTCAGAGCTAAGATTTGTAGGCAATTTTTTTCCAAGCATTAAATCCTTCTATACACAGTACCCTGCTCTCTCCCCACCAGGTCACATGCAAAGCAGCATTTGGCACTTGTTCTAGTCTTTCTTAGTGAGGAAACTTTGGGAGCTTCTTTTCCTTAGCAATCTTCTGGCAAGAAGAATGCCTTGTATGGTGTGGGTGAAGACCAGAATTTACTTATTACACCCCCAGACAGAAACATATAGATGCAACCGCTTCAGTAACCTAATTCTAGGCATTTGGATAAATAATTCCATCAACAATTCTACTGAGCACCCACAATAGACAACATGGGATCCCCCTTCTACAAAAGTTAAACCTTAAACTTCAAAACAAAACAGCTATACTATTAAAGACTTCCTAACAGTGAAACTGAGAAAGCCGAATACAGAATTACTAAAAATATCAATGAATAGTGTAGATTAGTAAGAGACAATTTACATGCATAAACAATATATAGTCATACCTACCCAGTTTGTTTCTGAATTTGAAAGTTTATGTGAACCACCAATTGGAATGAGGAATGTGGTATATCAGCATGCTGTTTAAAGACCATCTACATCCTCTGAGATCCTTGTGCTTTTTCTGCCCATGTAAATCCATTCTTAAACATTTAATTAACATCTTAGTCCCACTGAGGTGTATGTAGTTAGTCTATTTCTTTAGGTAATTGATAGTGGGGAAAAAAGCATCATATTACTTTTGAAAAGTTAAAAATTGAAATTAAATAAGAATATTAATATCAAAGTTGATAAGGTTAAGCATCTTATAAATAAAAGTTTATTGTGAAGGACCACACATAATTTGCAATGCAATTTTAAGTTCCTTTTCTTTGAAGAGGAAAGAACACTCTTAAGAAATGGCATTATTACTGTGTGCTAGCCTTTTATGTCACATTAATCTGTTTAATCAAAGGTCCATCACTGTTTGTCTTAAGCATGCTGACTGCCTCGGAAGGGAAAATTGTAAAAACTATTTAATCTAACAGCATGTGGTTCTAAAAAGAATGTACTTGTTTTTACTCCCTGTATAATGAGTTCAAACTCATTTTGTACTTTTGAAAAAATAACTAAAATACCTTTGCTTACATGACAAAATGGAAAGATAATCCACTAAAATGGAGAACATATTCTCCAATGATACATCTAACACAGGCTTACTAATCAAAATTTATAAGGAACTTACAAAACTCAACACCAAAAAAAAAATCCAGTTAAAAAATGGGCAAAGGACCTGAACAGACACTTCTCCAAGGAGGACATACAGATAGCCAATAGACATGTGAAAGGAAGCTCATTGTCACTAATCATCAGAGAAATGCAAATTAAAACCATAATGAGATACCATCTCACATCTGTCAGAATGGCTGTCATCAGTAAATCAACAAACAACAAGTGCTGGTATGCATGGAGAGAATAAAGAACCCTCATGCATTGTTAATGGGAATGCAGACTGGTGTAGCCACTGTGGAAAGTAGTATGGAGATACCTCAATAAAACTAAAAATGGAACTGCCTTATGGCCCCGCATTTTCACTTCTGGGAATATATCCAAAGAAACCTGAAATACTAATTCAAAAGACTATATGCACACTTATGACAACTGCAGCATTATTTACAATAACCAAGATTTGAAAGCAGCTCAAGTGCCCATCAGTAGATGAGTGGATAGAAAAGCGGTGGTACATTTACACAATGAAATACTACTTAGCTATTAAAAGGAAGGAAATCTTCCCTTTTGTGACAGCATGGATAGACCTGGAGAGTATTATGCTAAGTGAAGTAAACCAGTCAGACAAAGAGAAGCACCATATAATTTCACTTACATGTGGAATCTGATAAAATAAACTAACAAACAAAGTGGAGACAAACTCATGGATATATAGACCAGACTGATAACTGTCAGAGGGGTGGTGTCGGGGACTGAGTGAAAAAGATTATGGGATTAATCGAAGGAAAAAAAGACTCATGGACACAGATCACAGATAACGGTATGGTGATTGCCAGAGGGGGTGGATGGAGGTTGCTGTAAAGCAGGGATAAATGCTACTGGAGGGAGACTTGACTTGGGTGGTAAATACACAGATGGTGTATTATAGAAGTGTATACTTGAAACCTATATAATCTTATTAGCCAATGTTACCTGAATAAATTCAATAAAAAGCAATGTTTAAAATTTATATGAATCTGCAGAGTGCTCTTTGCTATGCTGTTCTCTCACTTGTCTAAAACAATGCTTTTCTCTGTACATATATGTAGGAAAGTTGAGACTTGAAATATTTATATTTTACATATAAAGTCCACCACAGAGTGGCAATAGGGGTGCAAGTAAGATTTTTAAGAAGACAAAGACAAGGGTGAAGAGCGATGAATACTAACAAAACCTGATTAATTATTCCAAGTGCTCATAATCAAGAGCCCTCTCTATGATCACTACTTGTAGAACTTTGGCTTTTCACAGACACTCCAGGTTGCCTTTTTGAGGTTAAAATATGTACATATATCAGAGAGTTTTCCAAATAGCTTTTAGCAGAAGAGCAGTGTAATAAAAAAACAAATAAACCTGAGCTCTGAGAAGCAAAAGACTTATGGTATTTTTCATTTTGTTTGACCCTTGAGTATAAAGTTTTAAACATAATTTTTCCTCTACACCCTCTCATGTGAACTGATGTAGAAATTCAGCAAAGGTTCTATAAATGTTATTTAACAGCCTACATGACCATCAGTAAATGAGTGGGTCAAAAAACTATGGTACGTTTACACAAAGGAATACTACGCAGCAGAAAATTCCTACCCTTCTCAACAACATGGATGGAACTGGAGAGCTTTATGCCAAGTGAAAGAAGCCAGGTGGTGAAAGACAAATACTGTATAAACTCAACTATAAGTGGAACCTAATGAACAAAACAATCAAATGGGCAAAATAGAACCAGAGACAGAAAAAAAGAACAAACTGACAGTGACTAGAGGGACAGGGTTAATAGAAAAACAGGAAAAGCATAATAAATGACCATCTTTACGTATTTCTTTGAGCAGTACTCCTGATCTGTTTCTAATATGAAAAATAAACAATTCTGGGAGTAGTGTGGGAAATTAAGAAGCCAAAGAACTGGTGTGTGCAGCCCATGGACATGGACTAAGAGGTGTGGGGATATTGGGATGGGGCACAGGGAGGAGGAGATATAGGGGAGAAAAATGAGACAACTGTAATAGCATACTCAATAAAATACACCAAAAAACTAATTAAAAAAAGAAAAATAAATGAGATCAAGATATCCTTTATAAATATGATAGCACATTGGACCAAGTCCTATCTTTTTAATAAAAAAATTAAACAGCTTTTAGCAATATACTAAATCTTCATTTGCACAGGGGGAAAATCATGATATCGAGAAAGAGTGAAGAAAACTCACCACTTCTTCATGTCTGCATTTTCTCACATTAATTCCATTTATCTGCAATGAAGGAAAAGTATAGTTTTGTGTGATACATTATAAGTGACTATGTTTTGGTTGACATAGAACACTAAGAGTAAAATATTTACCTGTAAAATTGCATCCCCAATAAAGAGTAGTCCTGAAAGTTCCGCTATGAATGAAAAAGGACAATTGATTATGCATCAACTACTTTCTTCATACAGATTAGTTTTTATAAATTAAATTCAAAATTTAAAAAATGCTTTATGTGGATATTATCTTAAAAGATGCACAAAGAATGGAAATACAAAAGTAACCATGTAATTCAGCCCAAATATTGAAACACAAGCTGAGTTTTTTCTATTTAGTTCCATTTCAGACTTTACAGTTTTTACAAAATGGACTGACTTCCGCATCGATGACTAAATTTTCCCATGTACTCACAATTTTAAAGTATCTATGAAAAAGTTAAGATGTAGGCATTCAATTCATCAACCATTGAATCAGCTCCAAATTTCTTTTTAAACATTTGATTATCTTATACATTTCAATCATTTTAGGTGCTTTCTATCTTTAGTGTTTTCCCTAGATAAAATTTTATGTGAAGGGTTAGCCGAGTTAAATTGCACAGAAAGAACTGAAAATATTGGGTTGGCCAAAGAGTTCATTTAGTTTTTTTCTTCATATGGTGACTCTAGTAGCATTTAGTTGTCTTTACCTTTATTTGAAATAATTTTATTAGATTATATTGCTACACTGTCATATCAGCAAGCCATATCATATCATTTTAAAATTTAAAATTTTTTAAAATTTATCAAAATTCGTGAAATTTTGTGTAGCCTTTTTAATATTGAAGATGGAAGAAAATATATAACATTTATAGCATATTATGTTTTACTGTTTTAAGAAAGGTAAAAATGTAACTAAACACATAAAAAGATTTGTGCAGTTTATGGAGAAGGTGTTGTAGTTGAGCATAAGTGTCAAAAGTAATTTGTGAAGTTTCTCAGTACTATTGACTTCTTGCTCAAATAATTATTTGCTGTGAGGCGTATTTATTGGAAGATTCTTAGCAGCACCCATGGCCTCTACCCGCAAGAAGCCAATAACGGGAGAGAGCCAACATAATTAAAATACCCAAATCGGTAAATTTATTGGTGAAAATGAAAAATGTGTCATTTAAGCTATGGGGAAAAAAAAACAAAAAACTAAATGACTTTTTGGCCAGCCCAATAGTATGGATCTACAATTGCTTATACTTGATGTCAGTTGTTATCATTACATATGTTTGTACGTTTGTTTAATGAAACAATTGAAAAGTTATGCACACCCTAATTCATACACAGTCATATGTTCTATCATCTTTCATGAAGTCCTTCCTTGGAATAATAAAGGGCATAGACACAGGAGTCAGACTCAATTACTTACTGTCTGATCATGGGGAAGCTGGGGTTAGTCAATAACATATGAATTTATGATTCTTATATATTATCTTATTCTTCAATAACAACGGCTTACAAAGGAATGGCTACTATATAATTCTCTTAACACTTTACCTCTTTGCTCCTTGGAGATTTTTGAAATGACAACTGGAATGTTATGTTCTGCTCCCCCCTGAAAAGAGAAAATCATACGTTGTGTTTTTTAATCTAAAAGGAAAAAAAATACAGTGTTTCATTAAAAACGATATATGCTATCAATAACATGTTAAGGAATACTAGATAGAATTTAAGTATACTTGTGGAATTTCTTTACTATGTAGATAGTACTCCCAAGAAACGTATCTACTTGTTCAGAATTTCACTGTGATATCCAATATTTAATATCAAGTGACTTTTAAAGTTTTTATTTTTCAAATAAAGATTGGTAATATGTTAGTCATTTTTTTCAGTGTGTAACCACACTGTCCATTATAGAAATTTCTATTGAGCACTCCAAATATCAAATAATCATGTGTTTCCACTATATGATTAAGTTGTTTATGCTGGTGACTGAGCACAGACCCCTTTGCATGCTGAATGACTAGAGAGCCTCTACTTGCATAAATGGATACACAAAATCAGAGTGTGCATATGCAAGATGGGAAAGCAATATGTCAGTATTTCCTTAATTAGTATCAAATTCCATTTTTCAGCAAAAGCACAGCAACAGAATAAAACAAAATGGCAAGAATGTTGTAGTACTTGTCTTACTGAGTAAATGAGATATGAAAAAGGAAACAAATATAAGTTAGCTAAACTTATGTAGAATGCAATAAAATAAATCTGTGAAATAACTGCAGAAAAATTGTTTCCATATTACAGAGCTGAAAGGGTTGAAAACAATAGCTGGGAAATCAAGTAAGTACATTAAAGTATAAAAGGTCTTGTAGAAAAGAAGTACAAGATGGGGCAAAAGTAGAGTTACAGTTGTGAGTATATGAAACATAGAGTTTATTCTTGTATGATTACTAATTATTGTATTATTTTCCATATAAACAACTGTAAACCTACTTTTGTTCCACCCTGTGTAGCACATTTAAGATAGTTTAGTTGAAAAGATTATCTAAATTCCACTGAAGTTTCTCTATTTTCAAAACAACTATACCTCTTAAGCCCCTTTTTTTAAAAGACAATAAATTATTTTACAACAGACATTTTTCCCCCCAAAATGCCTATTTTTAACACCTAATTGCCAAAATGCTTAAATATAAGATAGGCAGTAGTTCTTAAGAATATAGGTGGTATTCAACTTTTCCTTGGTAAGTTCTCTCTTTTTCTGGAATATTAAGAAATATGAAAAATAACTTCCAGCCAAGATGGAGGCATAGATAGGTATACTTTGCCTCCTCTCACAGCCAAAAGAAGGATAACAACAAATTTAAAACAAAAACCAACCAGAACTTCCAGAAAGTCGAACCATATGGAAGTCCAACAACCAAAGAGTTAAAGAAGGAACATCCACATTGGTGTGGGGCAGGGGCGGGCAGAGACAGGCAGCTGGGGCTGAGAGGATACACGGCAAGGCAGCTGCTGGAGGATTGGGCAGGTGAGACGGCAGCTGGCAGACGTGTGGATAAACAGGGAGGAACAACAGGGGATAGAGACAGACCACACGCCCCAGGGTTCTAGCATGGGAAAGAAAAGACTCAAAACCTCAGGCTGTAAAAACCTGTGGGGTTGTGGCAGTGGGAGAAACTACCAGCCTCACAGGAGAGTTTACTGGAGAGACCAACAGTGTCCCAAAACCTATACAAACCCACCCATCTGGGAATCAGCACAGGAATGGCCCAATTTGCTTGTGGGTAGTGGGGGAAGAGACTAAAAGCCTGCTGAGAGCCCAGCCAGGGGCATTGTTCCCTCTCTGACCCCTGACCCACGTACAGCAACACAAAGAAGCAAAATGAGTTGCCCCATCCTGGCAAAAAACTAAGACTCCACCCCTTACAATGTAACAGGTGGGCTAAGACAAAGAAATATGGCCCAATGAAAGAACAGACCAAACTCCAAAAAAAGAACTAAGTGAGGAAGAAATAGCCAGCCAACCTATCAGGTGTAGAGTTTGAAACACTGGAAATCAGGATGCTCACAGAAATGGTTGAGTAGTTACAAACGAGAGGAAAAAGCGAAAGCTATGCAAAGTGAAATAAAAGAAAATATACAGGGAACCAACATGAAGGAAGGGAACCAGGATTCGAATTAATGATTTGGAGCAGAAACAAGAAATATACATTCAACCAGAACAGAATGAAGAAACAAGAATTAAAAAAAACAAAAAAGGAGGAGAGGTTTAGGAACCTCTGGGATGACTTTAAACATTCTAACATCTGAATCATAGGGGTTCCAGGAGAAAAGAAAGAGCAAGACATTGAAAACTTATTTGAACAAATAATGAAAGAAAATTTCCCCAATTTGGCAAAAGAAATAGACTTCCAAGAAGTCCAGGAAGCTCAGAGAGTCCCAAAGAAGTTGAACCCAGGAAGCACACACTAGGCACATTATTACCCAAGATTAAAGATAAGGAGAGAATCTTAAATGCAGCAAGAGAAAAGGAGACAGTTATCTACAAAGGAGTTCCCATAAGACTGTCAGCTGATTTCTCAAAAGAAAACTTATAGGCAAGAAGGGGCTGGAAACAAGTATCCAAAGTCATGAAAGGCAAGGACCTACATCCAAGATTACTCTATCCAGGAAAGCTATTATTTAGAATGGAAGGGCAGATAAAGTGCTTCCCAGATAAGGTAAAGTTAAAGGAGTTCATTGTCAGCAAGCCCTTATTATATGAAATGTTAAAAGGACTTATCTAAGAAAAAGAAGATCAAAACTGTGAACAGTAAAATGGCAACAAACTCACAATTACCTTCGGAACCTAAAATAAAAACAATAACAAACTAAGCAAATAACTAGAACAGGAGCAGAATCACAGATATGGCGATCACTTGGAGGGTTATCAGCAGGGAGGGGCAGGAGTGAGAATGGGGGAAAAGGTACAGGGAATAAGAAGCATGAATGGTAGGTACAAAATAGACAGGGGGAAGTTAAGAATAGCATAGGGAATGGAGAAGCCAAAGAACTCATATGTACGACACATGGACATGAACTAAGGGGGGTGGGAATCTTGGCGGGAGGGTAGGTGCCAGGTAAAAGGACATAAAGGGGAGAAAAAAAATGGAACTGTAATAGCATAATCAATAAAAAATACTTTAAAAATTAAAAGAAATAAAGAAAAATAAAATATTGAAAACTGCCTTAATCAATTTGAAATTCGAACCCATGACTCAACTAACATTTTCTCACTATTTTCCACCAACCCAGTAGTTATCTACCCACGCTCACTAACTCAGTAAGAAAGGTCTCTGGCATAAACTACACTGGTTCCTAAATCTGTATGTTTTATAGTCTGTGTGTGTATAACAAGTAATGTTTATGATCTCTCATCTGATAAAAGGGAGAGTAATTTGTGACTGACAATTGGATGGAAGTGAGTGCTTAATTAGAACACAGTAAATACTTAATAAAAAGTAGTTATTATTATTATTATTATTATGCTGCAATTGTGGTGGTTCAGAATGAGTCACCACAGGATGTGCCTCTGGGGTATGCAGATTGTTTTGAGCTAAAGACAACTTTAGACACAAGCTGAAGAGAAGCTTCTGTCCCTTCTTTTAACCACCTAGAAGAACTTAAATCAGAGGCCTTGCCCATAATAAGAGATTAGGAGAGAGAAATTCTTTTGAACTACATATAGGGTAGAACAAACTTCTATTTACTAAACTTGTGATATAATCATCACACAATGACCTTCTGAGGGCTCCGGGGACACTACCTCATCTCTAGCTCAGGATATGTTACATAACTCATCCCCCTTTCTACCACCAAACCTCTCTTGCATGTG
>PVJD01002096.1:0-220633 GCA_004026545.1 Mormoops blainvillei
AGTTTGGAAAAGGACATTTCATTCAATAGAAAATAGTGGGATGACTACTTAGCCCTTTGTACAAAACTGTAATGATGAATACTCCCAGAGACTGAGGAAGTTTTAGCCAAAGGAGTAAATATATATTGCATTTTAGAGAACTTTCCCTTCTGTTATGTGATCATTATCCTCACAACATCTCATGATAGGAAACATCTTAATAAACTAATCATTACACTAAGACCCAAGAAGATCGGCAGCCTTACGGACTGGGGTGAGACACAGTGGGTAACCTACGGGAAATTCCAGCACCCAAGTCTCCCTTCAGACGTCATCGAACCAGAAGAAGCTGGTGCGGAAATGCAAAGATAGAGACATGTAACGCTCACAGAAACCTTAGATCCTCATATTGAAAATAATCGATGAAGATTCAAGTAAATAAGGACATATCTATAGTTTATCATTATGGTATTATTAAAAGGATATGTATGGTGTATATACAATATTATAGAGAAATCCCAAGGTTATAATATTGAATAAAATAAAATATGAGAAAAATCTGTTAGTAACCCAAAACATATGTTTAAAATGTCCCTTTAAATGTCTGTAAGGAAAATGTAGAGGTTGAATCCGTTGTGAATAACTATTGTGTCTGGCAGGGCTAGGGTGTGATAGATGGCTTTGAATGGATATATTACTTTACAGTGTTTTTGAAATAGTATGTGGCAGATATATTATTTTTATACAGCTAAAATAATGATTTAAAACAAACTTAGGTAGAATAAAAAGATAAAATTTGAGAAACATAATCTTCTATTTATTCCATAAATGCCAAGTTAATGCATTATTTGAATATCCTTTTTTTGGTGTCATGCTTATTCAATTCTTTTTGCTCAAATTTATTGGATTACTGCCTTTTTCTTATTTTAGATATTAATTATATTGTTGCTCTTTCTTAATGGTGCTTTTAGTGAATAGTATTCTTAGTTTTAATGAAGTCGAATTCAATGTACTTTTCCTTCATGGACAGTGTTTTTGAAGAACATCCTTCCAATCTTAAGAGCATGAATATATTCTCTTGAATATATTCTGCTATTGTCTGAAAGTATTTTTTTTTTGTGCATTCCATACCTCTGCCTGCAATTCCATATAGAATCCCTTTCATACCATGTAAATAACAGTTCAAGGTTTCTTTCCTGTTTTCTGTGAGGATATGCAATTGGTCCAATATCACTCACCATATATACATTATTTTCTCATTTAATGCCATATTTATTTCAAATCAAATGACTAAATACCTGTGGGTCTGTCTCTGTACTCTATTCTGACCCATTGATTTATTTCTCTAATCTTGCACTGCAAACATGCTGCTTTGACTACTATTATTATTTTTAAATAAATCTTTAATCAGATGTATAAGTTCTTCAACTTAATTCTATTTAAAGGCTGTCTTCTCAATTTGCAGTTCTTTGCATTTCATAAATGATAAAATTAATTTGTTCAATTTTCACAACAAAAAATTAACAAACAAGCAAAAAATATCTCCTCTGACTTCACTTGGGATTGCATTAAATCTGTAGGTCACCTGCACGAGAACAGATTTGACAGCACTGAGCATTCTAAGTCATGGAGAAAGCATATCCCTCCAATTCTTTAGTTTAAGTCACCTTGAGCTACTCTCAGAATGGTTTCATATTTCTATACTTTGCATGTTATATTTTAATCGAGGATAAAAAATGAATAAATGTCACGATACATACTTATTACATAGTAGTAGCTAATAACAGTAAATACTGAGCATTTACAGTGTGTCTAGCCCTGTGGTTTTTTTCATGTAAAGTATCTCATTCCATTTTTCACCAGGACGTGATGAGTTAATGCTTTGATCATTCCCAGCACACTGATGTAAATCTGAGATGAGATGACTTATACCACTATGGGTATAGGTCACACAGCTGGCTTGTGAAAGTAGTAAGACCCACACCTAGGCCAGCCTCATGGGAAAGCCCTGGTCTTAACACCCGCAACACAGAGTGTCCAGCAGACCCTTCACCTCCACTGCTGTAGTGTGCACTCTAACAGTGGGTGGGCTTTCCGACTTATATACCATATATGTATTGCTAATTTTGTTCACAAAAATTAATAAGCTTTCTGGTAACAGTGTATTTGGAGATATAGTATCATGTGATAGAGAGTGCTAAGTGAAGTATAAAGTATTCTAGCCCCGCCCTGCCCAGTTACCAACATCTGCACAAGCATTTGAACTTCCTTTTTTCTTTCTCCTTCGATTCTTCATGTGTAGCATGGGAATAATAATTCCTAAGCTACTTTCATCAGTGTCTATTGAGAGTATTAAATTATATGTTTAAGATAAAAGTACTTTAATAGCTTCTTTAAAGATACATTTAGCTTTGAAATCTTTTTTCTTTAAGATGTAGGTTACAAATATATTTGGAGTATGTAAAATAATGATTTTTTTTTGCCCAGATTCAGTACCCCTTTCGTCAGTTTATTCTTATCAATTCTATAGAAGGAAAACATACCACATTTTTGCTTCCTTTGTGTTTCCCATTAGGGAGGCCATACATGCTGGTTTGCTGAGATGGTTCAGGTTAATTCTCATTGTCCTAGTGTTAATGATTAAAGGAAACTCTTGTTACTCCCCTTAGGAAAAGGATAAAAAAAATATATATGAAACCTTAATATTAGGTGATAGTTTGCCTTTTTATTTTTTTTAATTCAAATAAGACAGAAATTTATCATTTAGGTTCACCTTTTTCACTGTGTTTTGCTTGAAAAAGCTCATGCTTTCTAAGACTGCTTCCATATTCCTTAATGGACTTGGCCCTTCACGTGTTATTTTTCAACCAGATTGCAATTTATCTTTGGAAGCATAAACATGCAGCTCGCATGTATATTTAAAGCACAAGATTTACCCGTCCCTGTATAATGTACATGTCAGCATAGGCACTATTGTTATGTTCCCAGGGTCTATTGTATTGTTTTGCTTTTTGTTTAAACCTGGACTGCCGAAATTAAATTTTAAAATGCTAAACAGGAGTTCTCTTAATGTAACAAACATGTATTGAAGAAATGGAGCTATTGTGCCAATTTCTTGGCCATTCTGATGAATGTCATCCGTCAGTCATATCCAATCTGGATTGGGAGGAAGGTGTTCTTGATGCCCCTCAGTTTTCAGTGCTGGCCCCCCTGATATACTTGCTTAGTATTTCCATGACTACCCGCCCTATTGTGGAGTTAAGGGGTAAACAAATGCTTGAAAAGAGCTTAAAACTCAAGAACAAATTTAGTTTCTACAGTGTCATTTCTGAGCTATGGGGACTTTTTGGAAACACATTGATATTTCATAAAACAGTGTTTTCTTAATGTTTTTATAACTAGAAAGATCCAGTTCTGGCATTGTCTCATCAAGAGTTTATCATTGCTTAAAGGACAATTAAAATTATATACCTTCTTGCCAGAAAGTAGCAGTGTGAAATTTCTATGTAATAGTTTCTTAAATTGTAAAATTTGGGCTTTACTTTTTTTCTGATTTTATCTTCTTTTTCTCCCTCAGTTTTTCTCCATCTTATATTCCAAATGGGCCCCCCAACCCCACCCACATGTTGCATAATGCATCAGTTATTTGGTCTTTCTCTCTCTTTGGTCCTATTGAATCGGTGCCTCACAAAATTTTGTTTTACTACTGCTTAAGAAAATTTTACTTTTTAATTTGTTGTCATTTAATGAACATTTGAGAGAAAGTTTACATTAATTATCTGAGCTGAAATCACTCACTTGAAACAAGAATTTCATTTCCTTGATGGTCAAAGTTTTTTTTTTTAGGTTTGTTTTACAATTATTTCAAGTATTTTTTTATTTGTGTGAATGGAGAAACAAAACATAAAATATTTTTTTATGAGAGTCTAGACCATTTTTATTTCAAAGGGTAACCTAGAATGGTGGTTCTAGGAGTATTTATATATATTTAGAGAGAAATAGATTGAAATTCATACTTTTTAATGAGAAAATATGAGAACATTTAGAATTAGACTGAAGGGAAAATATTAGAATAAGTGAAAATTACGGTGCTTTAAAAATCGCTTACTTATTTTTAGAGAGAGGGGAAGTATGGGAGAAAGAGAAGGAGAAAAACATCAGTATGTAAGAGACCCATGGATCAACTGCCTCTCACATGCCCCCAAGTAGGAACCTGGCCTGCAACCCAGACATGTGCCCTGACCGGTAATCGAACCGGTGGTGACATTCAGGTTTGCAGAACGATGCCCAACCCACTAAGCCACACCAGTCAGGGCTAATTGTGCTTTTTTAAGGAAGAAAGAAGTAAGGAATAGGGCCTAAAAGAGTAATAAACGTGAAGGGAAATCGGTCCAGTGTATTTGCTCTAAGTGCTTTAGATGAGAATTTAAGGAAAGACTTTAGGTTTAAATGACATCGCCCTGAATTTTCTGCTATTTGAACAATGACCGTATGATTACTCCTGAAGTCAGTGCTGACAGTTGAGGTATTTTTACCTGTTTATTCTCAGCTGTCTTAGTCAGCAGAGAGAAATGCAGAAGGAAGGAAATCTTCAGTGACTCACTGGTATCACCAGAAAAGCTCAAAATGTATCACCAGAAATAAAGTAGCAGAACTTTAAAGGAATTCTGTTCTTACACATTTTGCGCTTGCCAACCTCAGATTGGATAAATTAATCATGCTCTGATAGGGTAGCCCGAGACCGCCAACCTTCGAGCATCTATTCTTCTCTATAATCAATACAGCAATTTAGCATTTAAACCTGCCTCCAGGCTAAAGGGCATAAGAACTCACTGTTAAAAATCTTTATATTCTATTCATAATTCTTTGTTGGTATGCAAAGTGAATGTTAGTTAAAAAAAAGTGGGCTTTAGGTTACATAGTACATGCATTTATCAAAACTCAGTAAGTGTATACTTACAATTTATGCATTTCATTGAATGTTAAAACAGCTTGCTTTCTGGTACTTATAAAGAAAATATCAATAAGGATATATCATTATCGGTAGCAGTAGCCACATAAACAGCATAATCACTACCCTGGTAGTATGTGAATCAGCAGGAGAGGAAGGAGACACAGGCCCGCCCGCACTTTTGTTTGTCTGTTTCGTTCGTTTGTTGAAGCTTACAAATGATCAAGTGATGAATGCCCTTACAGATGTTAGAGTTCCCTCATGTCCACTCTTGGAAAATAATCTAATAGGGCTTTAACTCTAATGTTGAACACAGTATGTCCAGAAAGTGCTTTTAAAAAATTTCGTGTTATTAGTATTAGTTATATTCATCTTTATGATCACAAGACCAGGCATTTATTAAGTATATTTAAAAAAGTAACATTGCTTCTTACGATTCTTTGCATTCTTAAACAAAGGGGATTTCTTTGCAATCTGAATCATAAGATTAAAGGACAGTAGTTCACAGCACAGCCCAATATGTGGTAGATTAAGGTTTATGTGCCCATCCCTCATTCAAACTATAGTAATTACCCCACAACACTGGTCATATAAACAGAAGCACACACACACACACACTCACACACACACACCCCGAAAAAAAAGAAAAGAAAACCCTAAATGAAAACTTGAGGTCTCGAAGATCTTCCTAAATTGTCAAAAGTCAAAGTTGGTCAGATTACACAGAAACTTCCCAGAAAAAAAAATCATAAATAAAGGGAAAACCTGAGGTGCTTAACAACCAAGAACATCCTCCAAAGTCATTTACTTTGCAAGAACAGAGAACTGCCATATCTTATTAGCACATTAGATTACTTCACTGAAGGAGCTACAAGAATAACAAAGGCTGGCAGTAAAGACATGAAGAAAGCAAGCTGTTTTGATTTTGATTTAGATCCGGCATGGCAGAGCATGAAAATTTCTGTACTGGGGTGAAACATAAGGGATCTTGAAGTGAAGTGTAGATGTTAAACTCATTTGGTATTGAGAAACAGTAGGAGGTAGGAGGTGTAAGAATATAAACTGCCTGTGCAAGAAAAATGTGAGGAGAACAAACAAAAAAAAATGGTAACTATGAAACCCTCTATGGAAATACAAAATTAATCAAAATGTAGACCAGTTGGCGAGAGGCAATAAAGCCAAGTAAATGTCTCAAGACTCTCCCTGAAGGACAAACTAAAAATAAATAATTTTAGGTGTTCAAAAAGGTATTATTTTCTAACTAGTCTTATAATTCACTAATATGCATTGTTTTAAAATATTAAAAATTTTCAGGACTTCTCAGAGATCTTTCTATGCTAATGTAATGCTTGGGCATTAAAATGTCCAAGAAGTGAAATAATATATACAATATTTCCAAACTACTTCAATTAGAATCTGTTTTAAGCATTGAGAATTTGATGCAACTGGTATTCCACAAAACCCTCTTGAAAATACTGTATTAAAGTAAGCTTAAAGTTTAAGGGGACAGTACAATACCCATGAACATTTTTCATACCAGCACACCCATGTTAAAATGGAGGCACTTAGCTTAGTGCCATTATACCAAAAGAAATAAAATATAGTTCCTGCCATTAAGAGCATATATGCAGTCTCAGGAAGCTATCACAAAAGAAACACTGGTAGGAAAAAAATAAAATGAAGAAAGAGAATATGTCTGTGGGATTTGCTAGGACCGTACATTTTCTCACTTAGTAAAATTGAAGAGGAATAGGGTTAATATTTAAGAGTAAAAGGTAAAGAAAATCTAGGTTACTTTTTTTAAATAAGTGAATGGTAAGTGGGAAAAAATGGTTTAATCCCCAGACCAATGGTAAGGTTCAGATGTAACAATGGCATCCAAATGTTATTAATTTCAGAAGTCATGAATTGTTAAAGGCTTTTAAGTTTAGAGCCAAACTCTTTGAAATAATTTTCTTTCATTTATGTACGATTCCTTAACCCAGGGATCTCTCTATCCTGGACCCACATAGAAATAGAAATAGACCTTTTTTGATATTTTACTGTGTCTTCTAGGAGTCCAAAATTCTTTAATGAAATACTGTTGATGATATTCTCTTCATGGATAAGTCCTTGGTTTCCATGACAATTTCTCTATTCTTTCTACTTTGAAACCTCTATGATCTTTTATTGCCCATGATTCTCAGTTGCACTTTCTTTTATCTCATTCATTCTCCATGGTTGAACTCATCTACCCCAAAGGCTTCATTTATGGCTGTGTTTGAATTAGACCAGGTCAATGTTTCCAGTGTCTGGTCTGTCCTGATTTCCAGACTAGGTATTTACATGCACACGGGTCTCCTTAGACCATATGCGCCGGGGGTAATATAACTAAAAAATTATGCAAATACTCTTACCACTTTATTTCTCCCATTTGTTTCTGTGTTTAAATTTTCAATATAAATAAGTACAGTTTTCAGAGAATGTGTGTGCCAAGACAGAATCCTATTAAACATCAGAAACTGTAATCTCTGTCCCATCACGTCCACAATGAACTCTAGCCCATTACCAAACTTGTCCATTTTACTTTTTTTCTCAAAACTAATTCCTATTATGCCACCTGTGTCACTATTGCATTAGTTCAGTCTCATTATTCCTCACCTGGTTGAGTACATCAGTCTTCTCAAGTCTTATTTTAATAATGTTATTGTAACACTGGAACCTTTCCAGTCTGAGGTAACTACTTGCAAGCAACCCTTGTGCTATGTGGACATTATGACACAGGTATATAAAAATTTTTAACACAGGTATATAAAATTTTTTAGCTTTTAATCAGATTATATAGTAATATCCCAAAACATTTGCAACCTTGAGCCATACCCAACTTGTGAGTGTGGGACCACATGGGACCATAAAATGTAGATTCGGAAATGGAGGTTGAAGGAACAGATGAGGAACCATCTGGCAGATATTTCGCACATTGAAACCAGAAAATCCATTCATCTTCCCAAGAATAACCACTCTCTATTGTCTGACAGCTTCCTGGGATCTTGAATGGTCTGGTTTTCAAATTTTTAAATTTTTAAAGAATTGTTATTTAAGTATAGTTTTGTCCATTGTACACCCCACCATCCTTGCCACCCCTCCCACTCCCAGCTCCCACCCTAGATCCCATCCCCTTTTGGCTTTATCTGTGTGTCCTTTATACAAATTCATTGATTTCTTCAACTTTATAAAAAGGAGGAAAAATCTCTTCGGGAGGCAGCATGAGCTTTGTTCTCCTCTCCAGACTTCACAGGAATTCCTGAACTGTGGTATAACAGTTCTCGTGGCCCAGGACCTCCATACCTTATGTTAAATGAGGTCACACTTTTATAAGGGCGCCATCTGACAACATGACTGGTTCCTTCTCTGAGACAAGTGCAGTTCTAACCAAAATTTCAGAAATATTTTTGTAGCTCTTATTCTGATTATATAAGACACATAATTTACATATTGATGCATACATCTCCAAGCAATAGCGAAGACAAAAAAAAAATTCCCCATAGTCAGGGTTTAAGTAAGGTCAGAGGAGTAAGAGGACACATTATGGACATATTATTTGATAATGAAAAAGGGCAGATTTGCATTTTGACACACATTCATCTGAACCTCACAAATGCCTTAAAAGTTATGCATGAACCAAAATGTCCCACTGTGAACTCTTCTACCCTATAAAACATCCTCTCTATTTTCATACAAATGATAGTTTAAAAAATAGTGTTTTTGTTTACTATAACAGCGATACCTGCTGATTCTAGATAACATCAGAAATATTTTAAAAATCTGATGGTAAAAATTAAAGTTACCAAGAGCTAACTATACCATACTTTAATATCATTTAATTTTAATCAATTTCTTTTCTTTTTTTCTATATAATACAGGTTTAAACAAGAACCTAGAGGAAGAACAACCAAATAACCCAATATAAATAAAAATTAAGAAATCATAAGAAAAAGACAGCAAAATGTATACTCAACTAAAATAGAGTAGGGGAAAAGTTTATTTGAAAACTATAGAAATTATTTTTAAATATAAACAAAGAAAGGAGTCAGTACTGATATTAAAAGGAGATAAAAGATAGGCTATAGATTAACAAAATACATAAAATATTAGGTAACATTTTATATAGATAAATTTTAAAATTTGATAAGAAAATCAATAGGAAAAGACATTTGTATGGATGAGTCTGTTGAATCTACAGAAGATGATACCCCTGTTTTATGACAGATTTATTGAGATGTAATATACATACCATGAACTTCACTTTTATAGTTTACAATTCCATGGTTTTTATATTCACATCATTGTGCAAACATCTTTATAATATAATTTGAAAACATTTTCATTATCCTAAAAATAAATCTTGTACCACTTAGCAGTAACTCCTATTTCCCATTTCTGTATTTTTTGTTTTTTGTTTTGCATAGTACCAGAACATCAGAAAAAATGGAACATTTCCAAAAAGATTTATATGAGGCTACAAAGGTAGCAAAAGAAACCCAACAGGGAGGTGTGTACATATTATCTGTGTCTTTCTATCAAGTCTGTATCTACCAAACTCTCACTTATATATATATGTAAATTAGTATATAAAACATTCCAAATCAAAAGCAGCAGTATATTGAAATAGAAAAACATTCTCATCAGGTAGTATTTACTCCAAGAAAGCAAACATATTAAAAATAATGAATGAATATCTTAAAATATGTCAAAAGTACTTATAAAAATCAAACATCTATTTATTTTTAATGAAACTTTTGACAAATTTTAGGATAAAAGAAAATAATCATATGAACATATGCAGCAGAAACCTACTTAAACGAGCAGATTTCCAATAAAGTCAAAAATAAAAAAACAGATTTGTCAATATCATTGGAAGTGTTCTCTGCTTATATACAAATAATTAGAATAATATAATAATATGGGTTTACATAATATAAAAGTAAATATATGTTATTTCTATTTTTCAATTTGAAAATACAGATATACAAATATGTTTTTATAAGAAAAGCACTTATGGAATACAACATGAACACAATATTTGAATATATAATCCACCTTTTAACATAATACACCTGCTACCTATGTTGTGTCCTTTAACATAGTGAAAACTATCAGATTAAAACATGACAGCATATTCAAGAATAAGGAGACTCTTATGTCTGTAGTATATAGTATTCAAGTGTTTCCTATAGTAAAGAAAAGAGAGAATGAAATAGGTAATGTTTTTGGCCCGTGGCTGGATTAGTTATTTTCAGTAATTCTATTTGATTTCACTCATGAATATGTAGTTTTGTGTGTCCCCTTTATTTTCTATACATGCTTATTTGTAGTTTACAGTAATCTACAGGGATATAAAGAACGTGATTGAGTTTCGTTTGGTATGTTTGTTTGTTTTGAAACTGTGGTAATGTATCTCCTGCTTTGGCTCCTTTACAATTGTTCTAGGGAAGACCATAATAAACCTACATTCACACTATCATTCTGTGCAACAGTACGTACCTCGATTTACCATTTTAATAGGCAAAATTTGTATTGTCTTGTTTTAACTTTTATTTGAAATGAGACTAAACATTTAGAAATATTTTATTAACAATTCAAGCATATGAATAGTCTAGACATTTTAAACATATATTTTCTGGTGGAATATTAATTATTAATGTTTTCTTGTTGACTTGCGTTTGTTCTTTATATTTATTGAAATGTTTTTTAATCTTTGGGATTTTAGAGCCATTGATGGAATATTTATTGGTGCCCAGACTGTGGCAGGCAGTAGGTGGAGACCTAAGGTGCATACCTGCAATCTTTAAAAAGCTTACAGAGTGGCAGGGCATACAGTCCTGGGCACACCCAGTATCAATATTAAAACAGTAAGTGCTCTGGAGCAGAAAGCAAGCCCTGTTAGGGAGCAAAGACACATCCAACCAGATGTGTATGTGTTTTTGTTGTTTTTATTTTTTTTGAACATGGTCACCCATGTAATGTTTTCCTTTCCCTTTTAGCATTGAAGTCTTGGAAAGTCATTGCCCACCCAGGGAACAATTAATTATGCATCTATGTTTCATTCTAGAGGCTATGTTTTTTTTAAAAAATTGTGTTAATGTTCCACTCTAGGGCACTGTGGTCTGAAGTTACCTATATAACTTACAGTCATTTGAATGTGTTGTGACAGTCTATGTAGTCTGGTTTGTAAGTACTTTTTAAAAAGTATTCCATAGACAGTAGGGGAAAAAAGTTTCTCCTTGCCATCTCTGAAACAATGCATTATAGGACTATGCAGAAAGGAGCAAAGTAGGGGCACTAAGATAATGTTTTCATTTCTATAGTTGTTGAAGACAATATAGGGATGGCTACTGTAGGTGTTTGCTTTGTTCTTAGCGCAATTGCTGGATCTCTGATAGGAAAGGAGATAACATAAGAGGAACATAGTTCATTTCTACCATGTTTTGATGCCTTGAGTCCCTTTTTTTTGTCACAGAAGTTGTGGACAGACCACCAATCACTACTCTCAAACCAGCTCCATATGTCATATGGGTAGGAGAAATTTCTTGTGCGTTCTGACAAGTAGGTTTTCTGTCTTAGCATTTGAATGTTGTTAAAGTTTTAATTTTTTAAATCCATAAAGATGTAGTAAGCACCACCAGGCTTGTTAGCAGGATCAGATTTACATAAAATGTTCAAGACTTTATAAAAAGTCAGTCAGATATCTTTCATGTGCCTGAAATCTCATTGTCTTAAAATAAAATGGAAACACCTTTGTATGGCAGAGAAAGTAATTTGATAACTTATATTTTCAAACTCATTTCTGAACACCTTCATCAATTAGAATCCATACACAAACACAGAGAGTTATGTCCATTTGCCCTAAATGCCATGTTTCTTATATACTTCAATCAGCTCAATATTTATTGAGGACCTACTGTGTGTCAGAGATAGGTATTATGTAGGTGCTGGTGATAAACAGATTGATAAGTTGCAGTTCCTGAATGGCTAACTTCCACTAATGATTTTAAATCAATTAAGGAATCGCATCCTCTGGCAAGCCTACACAAGATCACCCTCAAATCAGTATCTCAGGCTTACGTAAATTCTAGTAATTATCACATGATACTGTAATTGCTTTGTTACTCTCAAAGAACCGGACCTAAGCATTTGTCTCTATATTTCTAGAGTCCAGTACAGTACCTGGACCATCAAAAAATGTTTCTTGCTATTTAATTAGTGGAACAACAGAGGAAGACTGGATTTATTAATGAGCTCAATAGCCAGTTTTCTCAACTAGGGTTATGTTTGTTGCATATGCACCTCTTAAACAGAGTTGCATGAAGAACTCCCAATGTCTGTGAAACCAGAGTATCATTGGAATGAGAAGGGAATGCCCATGTTTTTTAAGTGCTACAGGTAATCCTGCTGTATATTTCTTCTTAAGATCATAGGTATAGGGCATAAAATAGTTTTGACATTAACTCTTGGAACATAGTCTAGGACAATATCATTATTTAGCAAATATAGTAACAGAAAAAAAAAGATAAAACAAATACCTAAATAAATATTAATATATTTTCACCATACATAAGCCATAGTGGACCCAGAACCCCCAGTGTCTCAGGGCTCTGTGTGATCCTGATTCTATGAAGTCAGCATGGTGGAGTCCCCTTCCAACACAAAAGAACGCATATTTTAGGCATGATCAGCACGGAGCAAACATTACAACACTCACTCGTACCGATGGTGTTCCAGTTCCTTGGATGTTCTGGTTAAGAAACTATGGCCACTCGTTCAACTCCTGCTCAGCTACAAAGAGATTGAGGTCCACGTGTGGTACATGCTTTATCCCCTCCCCCAGAGCCCCGGGGGCACACTTCACCTAGTGATGGATAAAATGAAAGTGACAGCTCCAACATTGTCTTAAAAGAACTGGAAATTTCGCAGGCTGAATGGACAAGAGCACAGTGCAGTGGTGTCTGACGTGGGCTAAGAGAACTGCATGCGCAGCAGACAGCCTTCACCTGGACAGCGACACAGGTTTCTCTCTGTTGCTCTTTCTCTAGCACGCCGGTGAAGCCACCAGGGGTCCAGCATTAACTTTGAAAACGCAAGCAGAGAAGGTCCCCAATTAATTTATTTTTCTGCTCTCTTTCTACCAACCCAAGTGTTACTTTCTAGCAGAGATTCTTAACCTTTTCCTGTTCCCTGGAATAATGACTTTATATGTATGAAGTAAAGTAAGCAGAATTACAAAATAAAGAAATTATATTAACTATAATCAAAGTATCAACAAATTTTGTTATAGCCTATGCTTAGTTTTTAATAAATTAACAAAATATTAATATGTCTAGGAGCTACTTTGATTGCTTCAATATGTGAATATGATATTTTAACATATCTGCAACAACCGCAATATGAAATAGTGATTTTACTAGTAACAAAGTTACAAGCTCTGATAATACAATCGTGGTTTTTGCCCTACAATAATGGTCAAGGGACATAATTAATGTCCACTAAAAGCTACTGAAAATAAATGTGTATTTTGTTCCCTTTGAAGTTCCAGAACAACCGCTCACCACCCCAAATTCTATCCACAGACTGTGATAGGGCCCCAACTTGGGGACCATTGTCTCATCATTTTTACTGAGGTCAACAATGAACATCAAATTGGTCTCTGCCGCTTAAGTAGTTCCAGGTCCCACAACTTCTAACAAACAGAAAGACTACAAACTTCCTGGATGGGGCTGCAGCAGAAATAATTAAGGTTTCAGATTAGCTGTCATGATGGTGTGTGTGGTGAAACAGTGGGGAAACGAGTTGTCCAAATGACACGGATCTATGACACGAGTGGCCCTCTGCATCATGGGTGTCTAGGGATGAAAGCCTCCCCCAGATGAGCGTCCACACCATACGAGGCAGAAGACAGGTTAGGAAGAGCCTCACGTAATTTCACATAGGAAACCTGCCTTCTGTTTCAGATTTGGGAAATTAAAATACTCCCTTTGCTAGAAAATGTCATCCTAACCTGGAGCGCCGGGCAGGTGTGTCCATTTACATGGAGCATTCAGGAAAGAAAAGGCCTGACTTCCTCAGTGAGTACAAATGTCACAGAATAGAGAGCTCCATAGAGCTCCTATCCTGAGAAGCGCGCCGTGAAGGATGCAGCAACCCGCAACATCTTCAGCGCCAAAGTAGGACTCCAAATCCCTCAATGTATGTCAAATATAATGAAGTCTAAGCTATGAAGTTGAATTCTTTGTAATTCAGATCACAATATTGGAAAGAGTATTGCTCCCGCTGCTTGGCTAGTTACCCATGCATTAGCCAAAGTAGTATCATCAACCGCTGAGGTGGTAGGGCGACATAAAATAAGCCTGCTTAAAGTGGTTACATCTTTTCAACAAAGTACGTAGTACTTATTTACATATGATTGTTATGTTAATTGCCTGGACCCTGTAAATACGAAGCACCTGTAGCAGGAATGTTAGCCAGACATTTTATTAATTTAAGTCAATAAAGGCAGTGGAAGTGATGGTCTGTCTGGCGACAGAATCTGGTCGGGCTCTGCCATTTACAAAGAGGGTGAACTTGTGCAAGCCATCTAAATGCTCAGGACCTAAATTTCTTTGTACATAAAAGGAGAATGATCCCAACAGAATCTACGTCATTTAGTGAGGACTGAATAAGTGCACATGTGTGCTGAAGTTAGCATAGCGCCTGGCACGCGACGTATGCCCGCTGTTAATTTCTATATGTTCCGTAGTCCTAAACAGAGAAATCTCTAGATTTTTAAAAATGTGTAACTACATAATATTATCACTAATTCCAGCTGAACTTTTCTCTCTACAACTGCTTCAGTAAAGCTTTCTCATTAGAAGTGCCGCCTTGAGGCACTTTCTATTAGAGAATAAAATTTCTAATTATGAGAGAAGAAAAGAGAAGGCTTGCTTTCTGTGGCAGGAAGGCAGCTGCTCTCACACACGCCTGGGTAAATCGGTCTCTGTTGCTGAGTACACGCCTCACAGGAGGTGACCGTGGGGATGATGAGTAAGGAAAGACACTAGCACTGGATGAATGACGTTGTCCCCATTGGCCATAGTAATCAAGGAGGTCAACTCCTTAGACAAGTATCTTATCTTTCCTGATCCCGTTTCTTCATGTGATTATAAACTATTGATCTTACAGACCCATTTGATTTTGTTCTTGATGCCATTGTGAGATTTACAAAGCAGTTTATCCTCTAATAGGAATTTTTAAAAAAACCAAAAAACTTTAATCCTTCACTCATGCCTTCAAAGAACATTTACACTAAGATCCAACTATGTAACACAGCGATACTTTGTGCGATTCTCTCTCATCTACTCCCCAGCTCCCCAGCTGTCAGCACCTCCCAAGTCCCAGAAGGCTCTTTTATGAATTTCCCATTCACTCCCACAAACTCCTCTCCTGGGGACCCCCGCTTCCTTTGTGCTGCTCTCCCCTAACAGGTGAGCATCTAGGCAGGAAATTTGTGGGAGCTTATTCATCTCTCACGCACATAGCCTCCAGCTCACCTGCATCCAGTTCTGAACGGCGAAGGGGAAGCGATAGGCAGATGGCAAAGAATGGTGTTTTTTCATTATTTCCTGTAAAAAGGAGGAGGTGGATTCGTGGTTTCTCCACTTTGAATTCTGAAATTTTTCGATTATGCTTTAACAGCTAGAACACAATGACCTCCTGAAAACAGAAGGAAGAGTCCCCGTGGAGGCTCCTTGTCCCCCTTTTTAAAATCTTTTTAATGTGGCAAATTAATTTTTCCTTTGCCGTGCATGCAGGTACTAGAGTCCAGCCCAAGAAAATTAAGTATTTTCGGATACCTCTTCTCAGGTTTTATAAAAGTGGATGAAGTTATCAAACACAGTGACAGCCTTTGTCTACGTTGTCTTTCTCATCTACTAAAAATAGCATTGTACTTAACATCAACATATTTATACCACATGAGGTTGTTTAAACAACAGTCCCAGGACTGCCGCCATGTGAAAACAAAAGACAGGGCTGATGGGTAGCCCATCACACTGATTACTATGCCCTGGTAGAAGAGTGCAAGCAATGCACCAACATGTAAGGCAGTTTACTGATAGCCAATCAATGACACTGGTCTGCACAGGAAAAACGTAAAGTGTCTCTAAATAGCAAGTGCCCCCACCCCGATCTGTCACCGGGCAGGTACCCATCAATGTCATTTTCTAGAGCTACCTTAAATTCTTAAAGTCTTGGAACACAACTAATAATAGTCACATGAGGTTCAAGCAGTGTATTTTCCATTTCTTTCTGTATTTTATCTATTGAGTTCATAGTATCTCAACTTTTTAGAATTGATATTTCCAAGTAAATTTCTCATGTAAGTAAAATAGGATCTTTTTACACTGAACATTGTTTCCCAAAGAGCCTCTTCCCCCAAAGGGCTAGTTTTAATTTTCCTATCTAAGCTTTTCGCTAATGGTTTTTAAAAGAAAAGTGATAAATGACTAAACAGAAAAAGAACTAGCAAACACAAATTTCCTTTATTTGAATTTATCATGTTTACTTTAATGCAGTGTTTCTTTGACTTGTACAAAGTAAGATACAGGATATATTCTGGATCTAATATTAGGTTAAATGTTATGATTTCACCTGAAGTGGTAAATAGGCTTAAGTTATTTATTATGATAGCATTCATTGCTGTGTTTTACTGATTGGGGTGATACAGGATAGGCAAGTTTTTCTCTGATAATCTTTTATTTTAGAGTTATTCAATCAATCAGTGTTATTAAAGTCTTACTTTATCCTAGCCACTTTTACCCAGCAATGCAACATACCCCTTGTGCATCTAAAAATCTAGCTATACGGAGAAAAGTCTTGGATGTTCTCTTTCATCATGCATTTAACTGTTCATAAATTTTCTATCACACCCGACTACTATATACTTTATTATCGAAAAAATGAAAATAAGAGGGATTGAGGTACATTCAAACTCTAGGGAAAAAGTCTTGAATTTTCATCATGTTATTTCCAACTATTTAGGGAGAAATAATTCTCTCAAGAGAAAAATTTTTTAATAAAAGTAGTTGTATAAAATATGTTTTAAACATGTGAGCAGAAAGACACTTTCTAGGTGTTAGATGTTTAAATGGTCACTTTGGAGGTAATAATTTGTTTCTGCACGTAAATAAAAATCGAAAGCAGCCTATGCTTCCCTGTGTGAATAAGCTTTCCATGTGTCCACCTGGGAACAAGAGAGCCTGTCTTAGTCACCAGTGCCCTGGATAATGGAATGACACAATTTGAGCTTTTCTATTATTTATTTAATAATGTAGTGAAAATTCAGATATCAAATAGATGTGTCTGTATATTTTGTGTTGATGTTTTAATGCACTGTGGCCAGCACTATTCTTTTGAAGCTAATTTACTTCTAATCAAATTGATTTAAATCAAAGAAAAGTTTTTATTTTTTCCTCATCTGATTCAGAAATTTTTAGGAGACAATCAGATAAAGTTTACAGTAGGAAAGTCAAGGAGAGAATTGCATTAAATACCCAGTTACAAAAGGCATTATTCCGCTTACAGTCTTCTTGCATTTACCTGTAAGCAAGAAAAGCAGCATTTTTCAGTAAGTTAGAAATGTACTTCTTTCTTTTTTAAGACTCATAAAACACTGTGGAGTCCACAAATCCCTACTGAATATTCACACGTTATCTAGAATTTTTGCCTGAAATATTAAGTTTGTAGACAAAAATTTAAGGAAAAATAGATCTTGAAGAAAATCTATACAGTTCTACATAAGCCTTCTAAAACTCTCTCTCTCTCTCTCTCTCTCTATATATATATATATATATGTATATATATATATATTTATATATCCTGAAGATATATATATATATATATGTCTCCAGAGAGACAGAGAGAGAGAGAGAGAGAGAGAGAGAAGTTAATGCTGATTTAGGGCCAGATATTTTCACACATTTTTACCTATTCGATCTCTTCAAGATTGGCATTATAAAATCTATTTTTTAAAATAAAGGACCTGAATCTGAGTGGTTAAGAACTCTGTCCAGGGTCATGTAAATACAAAGTAGCTAAACTATTATAACTTCAAAGCCATAGTTCCTCCCCTAGGCATATTTAAATGAATAACTATCTTTTTGTGGTTACAGTGATAATTGCAAAATAAAGCATTATAACTTTTTGTAAAGCCTTTCTACCTCACAAACTAAGACACTAAGGTGTTTATCAGTTAATTGAAAAACCTGATTAGAGCTCAAGGTTCTAAAAAATTTTAAAGTATGTGTTTACGTTTTATTTCAATTAACTATGTAGAAATGCACATGTATCTGCCGAAATTTTGATTAAACCAAGTCCCGCTACCTTTTTTTTTTTTTTCAGAATTGGTCTGCCAATTGGTGTTTTACTTCATCTTTCTTATAAACATCATTGATTTTTCTGTTAAGTTCTCGATTTTCTTTTTTTAAATTGTTGTTCAAGTACAGTTGTCTCCATTTTCCTGCCACCACTTTCCCCTGTCCCAGGCACCCCCACCTCCCATCCTCAATGTTACTCCCCTTCGGCCTTGTCCCTGGGTCCTTTATACATGTTCCTTGACTTGATCCTTCCCCTTCTTTCCTCCTTATCCCTACGCCCTCCCCTCTGGTTACTGTCAGTTTATATTTTTTTTCAATGTCTCTGGTTATATTTTGCTTGCTTATTTATTTTCTTGATTAGGTTCTACTTATAGGTTGAGATTATATGATATTTGTCTTTCACCGCCTGACTCATTTCATTTAGCATAATGCTCTCCAGTTCCAACGTGGCTGTCGAGAAGGGTAGGAGCTCCTTGTTTCTTTCTGCTGAATAGTATTCCACTGTGTAAATGTACTACAGTTTTTTGATCCACTCATTTACTGGCACTTAGGTTGCTTCCAGCACTTGGCTATTGTAAATTGTGCTGCTATGAACATTGGGGCTCACAAGTTCTTTTGAATTGGTGTTTCAGGATTCTTAGGGTGCAATTCCAGCAGTGGAATCGCCGGGCCAAAAGGTGGTTCTATTTTTAGTTTTTTGAGGAAATTCCCATCTGTTTTCCACAGTGGCTGAACCAGTCTGCATTCCCACCAACAGTGCACTAGGGTTCCCTTTTCTCCACAACCTCACCAGCATATGTTGTTTGTTGATTTGTTTATGATGGCCATTCTGACTGGTGTGAAGTGGTATTTCATTGTGGTTTGAATTTACATCTCTATGATGGCTGGTGATGTTGAGCATCCTTTCATATGTCTCTGGGCCCTGTGTATGTCCTCCTTGGAGAAGTGTCTGTTCAGGTCCTTTGCCCATTTTTTAATTAGATTGTTTGTCTTCCTGAAGTGGAGTTGTGTGTGTTCTTCCTATATTTTGGAGATCAAACCCTTGTCTGAGGTATCATTGGCAAATATAGTTTCCCAAACTGTTGGTTTCCTTTTCATTTTGTTGATGTTTTCTTTAGCTGTGCAGAAGCTTCTTATTTCGATGAAGTCCAATTTGTCTATTCTTTCCTTAATGTCCTTTGCTCTAAGGGACATATCAGTGAAAATATTGCTGCATGGAATATCTGAGATTTTCCTGCCTATGTTCTCTTCTAGGATTTTTGTAGTGTTGTGACTTATATTTAAGTCTTTTATCCATCTTGAGTTTATTTTGTGTGTGGTGTAAGTTGGTGGTCAAATTTCTTTTTTTTTGCATGTAGCCGTCCAAATCTTCCTGCATCACTTGTTGAAGAGGCTATTTTTTCCTCCATTTTATGCTTCTGCCCCCTTGGTCAAATATTAATTGACCATGGAGACATGGGTTTATTTCTGGGCTCTCTATTCTGTTCCACTGATCTATGTATCTGTTCTTATGCCAGTACCAGACTGTTTTAATCACAATGGCCTTGTAATATACATAGTTTGATGTCAAGTATTGTGATCCCTCCTACTTTGTTCTTTTTTTATCAAAATTGCTCCAGCTATTTGGGGCCATTTATGGTTCTATATAAATTTTTGAAATGTTTGTTAAATATCTGTGAAATATGTCATCGGTATTCTAATAGGGATTGAGTTGAATCTATAAATTGCTTTTGGTAGTATGGACATTTTGATGATGTTAATTCTTCCAATCCATGAACAGAGTATATGCTTCAATTTGTTTGTGTCTTCCTTCATTTCTTTCTTCCGTGTTGTATAGTTTTCTGAGTACTGGTCTTTCATGTCCTTGGTTGGGTTTATTCTTAGATACTTTATTTTTCCTGTTGCTGTAGCAAATGGGATTTTTTTTCCTAATTTCTGTTTCTGTTAAGTTCTGTTGGGGTATTTTAGGGTTGCTTTAAAGCAATCTCAATGCAGATTCTACCCTTTTGTTTAGAGTTGTCTCTACATCCCTAATTTGACATAAGCATTTTAGTGATTATACTTTAATAGACTTTCAAAGTATTCAGTATTGTTTATTTCTAAACAGCCAAATTCCTTTCTATGCAGTCACTTAATAATTTAATTACATAATTACAGTAATGAATAAAAACTCATTAAGGAATAGCTAAAACTCAACTAATGGGGGCAAAGATCTGCTTGAGTGTAGGATATGTTTTATCATTTAATCGAAATTAACTATCAAATGGAGATCATAAGAAAGGATTACCCAGACAACTAAAGGTCCTATTCACTATAGAAAAACCAATTTTATAGGCAGAATTTAATAGCAGTTGTGCAGGAAGAGGATTCTATGCTCAGAATTTGTGAGAAGTTATCAACTTCGAAATCAGCAGCACCCGTTTTCCCATGAGTTACAATCAAAAAGCTCAGAGGAATACAAAACTTGATTTAAGAGAGTGTTGCTTCCAATTTCTGAGATTCCCATTTGATTTTCTTTAAGCTGAAGGAATCGAGAATACACAGGAGGAGGCTGAATAAAAGAATATTGAAAATAAACTGATGCTGCCAGTTGATGACATTATGGCCTGTAGATTTTAAGAGACCCAAGAGAGCTGAAAGTTTCAAAAGTATTGATCATGGCCTTTGCAAAGGCTATTGCACTTTAAAGTTAGCAAATAAATGGAATTGAACTTGAACATAGTTCAACTTTTCCTTAAATTTTATGAAAATCTCAATGTAGTGTTATAGTTTGATCTTCTGTATTAACAGTAAATAAAAATTTATAGTAGTCCCAGTGTGCACTGTTCCCAAGTCCTACAATGAAAACTTTTATTTTTCAATTGTGTGGATGCATTATGTTTCTACCTTCCAAATTCCTAACCAGAAAGACAAAATTGCAATAAGTAAATATTATGACAAAAAGTGAGAAATATTTAAGTGATATTAGTAAGATTACCACATTTGTCAAATTTATTCTGCTTAAATGAGACTGTTTTGTGAAAGAAGGCCTTTTGCTTTTTAACTGTTGTTTAAATCATCGCAGTACATCCTGACCTGCCAGGAGACGGCACAACAAATACCCGGTGACACACTGAGATTCTCTCCATGACTGATCTTTAAGGTCAACTATATAAGCAAACTTTTGGGAAGTCTTTGATAACATCTGCAAAGAAGGCTGGCATAGAAGTTGACAAAACCTTGATCCTGGGCTGCCTTTTATTTGAAGGGATGAGGAGGTCTCTGCCTACATCACATGTTCACATATAACAGACACTGTTATTGCTCTAAAGGCTGTGTGGGAATCAATCCTTTTAATCTTGTTCCAGTGCTAAAAATTTCTCTAGGCCAGCATTTTCTCAATATTTGATGATATTTTAAAAAATTTTTGCATTTTCTGCTTCAACTCATGGACAGAAAACCCATCATGTTTATGTTAGTCTTCAGCATTTTTAGCGAATGGAATTTATCATCTTTATTACAGAACTGATACTGTAGTGACCTGGTTAGACACAGATTTCACAGGGTAATTATGGTTGTTGGCTGTGATGAGCAGAATAGCTCTCCCTCCCCTAAGATGTCTATGTCCCAATCCCTAGAAACTGTGAAAACCTTATTGTAGGTTACATGACAAAAAGGGAATTTATGTCGCAGATGGAATTAATGCTGTCAATCAACCGAGGTTAAAATAGGGAGATTATCCTAGATTAAGTAGGTGGGCCCATTGCATCCAGAGTGTTATTACAAGTTTTAGAGAAGAAGCATTCTTGTCATAGTGATGCCTAGTGATACCCAACTGCTGGGCCCAGGAGCCAAGGCCCGGGGGCAGCCCCCCTAGACTGAAAAGTCATAGGAGCAGGTTTTTCTGTCGCACCTCCAGAAGGAACACAGCACTGCTGACACCTTGTTTTTAGTCGCATAAAGTCTGCATTGGTTGGAACTGTGGCTTATAGAACTACAAAATATTAAATTAACTATTGGTTTTAGCCAGTATTTTTTTTTTGGGGGGGGGTTCTTTTGTTACCAACAGCAAATAAAACTAATACACTGGCTTTTTAATTTTATTTTTTTTTTAGCATTTCTTAGTTCAGCCCAACAAATTATTTTCCCAGCTTTATTGAAACCCAACAAATTTAAATGATAACATTAGTTCAAGACAGAAGTTAGAGAAGAAATATTCAAGTTACTACTAATATTTATTACCAATACAATAATGTTTTGCAAATATCCATTAAAATTGAAATTAGAAAAAATTATCAACCAATTTGTTGCTAGGGATCCCCCCCCCCAGTTTTATTGAGGTATGTATTGGATGTACAGCACAGTATAAAATTAGGGTATACAGCATAATCGCTTGACTTACATATATTGTAAAATAATTGCCACAGTAAGTTTAGTTAATACCTATCACCTCATACAGTACAAAAAAGAGAAAAACCTTTTATCCTTGTGATGAGAACTCTCAGGATTTACTGTCTTAATGACTTCTACCATAGTCATCATGTTGTACTCTATATTCCTAGCACTTAAGCCACAAACCTGCTGTTTTTCTGTAAATTGTTTTTTTTTGTTTTTTTTTACGTATAAGCTAGATCATACAGTTGTCTTTCTCTGTCTGACTTATTTTGCTTAGCATAATGCCCTCTAGGTCCATCTGTGCCACAAATGGCAGAATTTCTTTTTTATGGCTGATTTATATGTATACACTGCATTTCATGGCATGGCTGTTATAAATAATGCTGCTGTGAACATAGGGGTGCAGATATCTCTTTGACACAGTGTTACTGTTTCCATCAGATATACTTCCAGAAGTGGAATTACTGGATCTTATGGTAGTTCTATTTTTAATTATATTGAGACCCTCCATACTGTTTTTCATGGTGGCTGCGCCAATGTATAATCCCGCCAACAGTGCATGAGGGTTGCTTCATCTCCTCCCTGGCATCTCTTGTCTTTTTGATAATAACCATTCCAAAAGGTAGGAGGTAGTATCTCATTGTGGTTTTGATTTGCATTTCTCTAATGGTGAGTGATGTTAAGAACCTTCTCATGTACATGTGAAAGTAATTTTAAAATACCATGAAACAATGCAAGTATTTTTATTTGATAGTTCCCAAATTGTGCAGGGAATTAAATATACTTTGCCAAAATCTAAACAAACAAAAAAAAAGCTACAAGTATTTTAAAAATTATCATTTCAGCATTGGTTAGCATGGAAGAATAATTTTTTTTCAGTGTAAAATTATGAAAAAGATCATTGTAGCTAGGTCTGTTTAAAATATGTCCATGTTAATAGCTTACTTTGTTATGATACCTTGATTTAGGTTCCTAAGTGCTGGCACTATACTACATGCTATATAAACAGTAATTCATCACATGTTGGTGTTCACAACAACTCTATGGATGAGATATGAATCCCAGTTTATACTGAGGAAACCCAAGAACAGAGAGGTTAAGTAACTTGCCCAAGGTCCAACAGCAAGCAAGCAGTGGAGGCGCAATTTGAACTCAGATGGTGTGTAGTCTTAACTGCCCAGCTTTCTCTCCATGTCAGACATGGTCAGTCAATCTTTTGTGCCTTGTCTCAATGACTTATCATAATGTCTTCCACTAGGTACTGTTAATCACATTAGCAAAGGAGAGAATTGAGGTTAAAAGAGGCTACTCGAGTTATTCTAATTGCTCTGCTCCACAATATTTTCAAGTTCACCAGATAAGTCCTTATGTCTCATGGTAGCCCACTTTGCTGGGAGAGCAGAATCAAATTTTACTAGTTATACAGCTAGTATACAATATGATTCTTTAGATAAGACCTCATGACCAACCTTAGTTTTTGTCTCATCCTGGAATAATTTGTTTCTGCTAAAGAAAATTGCCTGCCACTAATCTCAGGAGCTTGGAAATGGCAGAGGACGTTTCACAAACATGTGAACGCCTAGCCAGGGTGGACCGAGGACTGGCTAAAAACACTACCACTGCTCCAGCTCCAACAAAGAAAAACTAAGTTCTGTTTTGCAAGTCCAGTACACAAGAAGCAGAATTTCGATACCACTAACATCTGCAATAAATTGGCCTCTCCTCCAAAAATAAATAAATGATAACATATAAGTGTCTTAAAATGGATTTATATTACATGCTTTGATTATGAACTGATAAAGCACAGAACCATCAGAAAGCCTGGTCCCTTTTAAAATACACTGCATTCTTTCCTTGCTATAATCTCTTTATGATCAAATGCAGAATATTTCAGACTGCAATTTCCAATTTAATTATTGTTCTTATTTGAGCTATTAAACTGGACTCCATTGCAGCTACAATTGAGCCAATACCGGACCCACTGTTACCAATGACTAGATTGCCATCTGCTTGAACAATTTCACCATATGCGTTCGAGGACAGGCAACGTTTTATCTATTGCTTGATGTAGGTGATATTTGAAAATCAGAAAGGAAAAGCAGGATCATAGTAAGCTGTAAAATTGCAAGCAAAAATTGAAATGATAAAAACAGATTTTAAATCCCAAGAGTTAGTACAGTATAGAGTACTTATTTCCTGTCATTTCTCAGGAAGTTCAGGTCCAATTGCAAGTAGTTCCCTAACTGGAAAGAAATAATTCAGCATAGATCACTAACAATTACAAACCGAAATTTTGAAATTTATTCTGATCAAACCAGTTGTGATTTGAAATGAGGTTTTTTTTCCCCCTTTTGGTTTGCAGAGTAGATCTTTAAAAACAGTTTCCTTTGGCATGTAGAATTCCATTTGCTTCTTCCAAAACCTTTTAGTAAAAATTTTTAAAAATTGACAGAAAAGCTTTCAGCAAATATTGTTTTATAATCCAAGTATAAACAAATTGTCTTATTTTTTCATTAGTCGATATGATTAGCTTTAATTAACTAATACATAGGAGTCCCATGACATGTTTTGATATTAAAAAAAGGTTAAATTGAGCTCAAATACTGGATACAGGAGAAAAACCATGTAAAATCAATACAGCAGGACATAAATATTCAAAAGAAAGTGAAATGTATCATCTATCATTATGCCTCCTAACATTTTTATAATTTATGTCTATATTTATGATTTGTAGAGCACTTTCACCTACATTTCTAGAGCTGAGCTTCGCAACAGCCCTGCAAAGTGCCGAGTTCAAACGTTATCTCAAGTTGACTAATGTGAAAACGAAAGCCCAGAGCATTAGCAAATTGCCAAAACCCTCATAGCTGGGGGCGACCGCTCCACCTTTGTCCTCTCCTTTTGGTTCCCAACCCAGGCTCTTCTTACCCTCTCTGTTTAATCTGAATGGCGGCAGAGCTTAGAGACACCCTCCGCCTTACGCATTCCCTTGAGGAAGTGCGTAATAAGTTGTGGCAGACATTACTGGGGAGGGGGTCAGTCTTGTCCATTCCCAGAAATGAGGAAGGAGCAGATAAGCTGTAGCAAAGATTCTTTCCAGGAGCACAGTTAGAGCAGCATCTCACATTCATGAACTGGTACCACAGGCATGATTCCAATCCTACCCTCACAGTAACCCTCAAGGACAGAGCAATTGTGCACGCGTCCTAACAGGGCAAATGGGGGCGAATGGCAGGTCAATGACTTGAACAGGGCAATTCAAACAGGAAGTAAGAAGAGGGGCCCAGACATGAGCCAAGCAGATCAGGGTGCGGCATCATCTTTTTGGTAATATGAAGTTCCCTAATCATCAAATACATCCATAGTTAAACGTAAATATGAAACTTCACTGCGAACCTAAATATAGAAAATGTATGTGGGAACACCCAGTGTTTCAAGACATTGTTATCAGTATTACTTGTAATATGTATGAAACTATGAGCTACCAGCAATGTAAAATTACATTGGGATATATGAATCCACTTCAGGCAAAATAACATTACTGGTAAATTGTAATTTAGCAACTGTAATAGCGCAGAGGCTAAAACTACAGAAGAAATTGATGAAACATTGAAGATTGCAGGTTATACCACTTAAGTGTTGCTATGAGGGTAAGCATTTTGAATGATTAAATTCTACCATGAAGTAAAAAAATAATATTTGACAACTATAACAAATTGAAAAATAATTGTATAATTATAAATCAGCTGCTTTATTGTCCCTGGAGTAGTGTGGTGAGAAAAACAATATTTTTCTGGTTGAGATATTTGAACTAAATTTATATGTATTTTTATTTTTTAAGTTAAATTTTATTGATTATGCTATTACAGTCGTCCTGATTTTTCCCCTTTGCCCCTCTCCACCCAGCTCCCCCCACTCCTTGAGGCAATCCCCCCATGATTCTTCATGTTCATGGATAATGCACTTAAGTTCTTTGGCTGCTCCATTTCCTATACTTTAGTTTAACATCCCCATGGCTATTCTGTAACTACCTAGTTGTACTTCTTATTCTCCTCACCTGTTCCCCCTCACATCCCACTCCCATCTGGCAACCATCAAAATGCCCTCTGTATCCATGATTCTCCTTTTCCTGTATGCTTAGTTTGTTTTTTAGAGTCAGTTGTTGATAGATTTGTATTTATTGCCATTTTGTTGTTCATAGTTTTGATCTTCTTTCTCTTAAATAAGTCCCTTTAGCATTTTATATGATAATCATTTGGTGATGATGAACTTCTTCAGTTTCTTCTTGTCTGGGAAGCTCTTTATCTGCCCTCTGATTCTAAAAAGCTTTGCTGGGTAGAGGAATCTTGGCTGTAGGTCCATGCTTTTCATGATTTTGAATATCTTGTCAATCCCTTCTAGCCTGCAAAGTTTCCTTTGAGAAATCAACTGACAGTCTTATGGGAAATCCCCTGTTGGTAACTAACTTCTTTCCTCTCGCTACTTTTAAGAGTTTCTCTTTATCTTTAACTTTCAGCATTTTGATCATGATGTGTCTTGGAGAGGGCCTCTTTGTATCCAACTTTTTGGGAGTCTCTGTGCTTCCTGGACTTGTGTGCCTATTTCCTTCACCAAATTAGGGAAGTTTTCTTTCATTATTTTTTCAAATAGATTTCCAATTTCTTTTTCTTTCTCTTTTCCTGCTGGCAACCCTACGATATGAATGTTGGACCTCTCGAAGTTGTCCCACAGGCTGTTTATACTATCCGTTTTTTTGGCGGGGTGCGGGGATTCCTTGCTCCTATTGTTGCTCTGATTGGTTGTTGTTTTTTGCTTCCTTAAGTTCCATTTCATTGCTTTGATTCCCCGCTTCATACGCTTTAATGTTGTTTCCCTATAAATTGTTCTTTATTTCAGTTAGTGTATGCATTGTTTCCAACTGGATCTTTTTTATGCTGCCGAGGTCCTCACTAAGTTCCTTGAGCATCCTTATAACCAGCGTTTTGAACTCTGCATCTGATAGATTGCTTATCTCCATTTTGTTGAGCTCTTTTTATGGAGTTTCGATCTGTTCTAAAGTTATAAATCTATTTAAATAAACTTGTTTATGTGTTGATTTTTCTTCAGAAAAAAGTATTTCATCTGAGATGACTAAATAAAAGAACTATCATCTTTTTGTTTTCATAATAAAATACTATATTAAAGAAAGCTGATTTCCAAGACAAAGGGAAAGGCAAAAGTGGCACCTCTGTGGTCATTCTGGCCTGGTGGACAGGGCAGGGGCTGTGTGTTCTATTATATGTAGCGTGTTCATTAGGCAAAAGAGGGGTATGTCTTTTAGAGAAAAATTAAAGTTTCCTTTTAGTTTTCAATGCCTGATCACTGCTAAGATTTAAGTTCTAACAATCCTTTAAGAATTAAAAAAAAAACAAATAAATGTGTTTTTTCTACCATAACATTTTTTTTCAAGATAGTTCTCTTTAATCAACCAAAGGTAGGCAAAGTGTGTTTATAGTTGTTTATATGGAAAATACAATAAATAATAAATAATAATATAAGAACAAACTTTTGCATATTCACAACTATAAACCTACTTTTGCCACATCCTATATTATTTCAGTGTATGACACAAAAGACCTACTAAGATGAATGTAGATAGATGATTTTTTTTATTCTATATTTAACTGAAAGCAAGGAAAATTTGTTACCAAAATAACAATGTCAACAATAACAAAATGTCCACTGTTCTAGCAGTAGGGTTAGTTTGCCCCTGTAGTTCTTGCAAAAAGAAAGAAATGACCAATCTAATATAGGGTTAGATATTTAGTTATTCAGCTCCTTGAAGTGGTAAAGCACAACCAATGTTTCTAGAAAACTTTCCACTTTTCTAAGTGAAAAATAAAAATAATTGGGTTTGATGGTCAATTAAATTTTATCAATAGCTATTTAAATTTTATAAGACCATTTATATGTGTATACAGGCCTCCTTTTATCAAAATTATCATGGTATTTGTTTAAGTAGAGCACTTTAATATATATTTTTTCCTCTCTCCAGAAGTGATTGTAAAGAGTGTGGCTATTGGTTAGCTCTAAATTTGTGGTCAGTAAAGTATGTCAGTTTCCTGTGGTATAAATAATAATGGAACCTAATTCAAAACTTTGTAGTGAGCATTGAGTATGTTAGTGCATCCAAAGTGCTTTGAGTGTACCTGGCACTAAACTAAACATTACCTATCTTATCAATAGTCCAAACACGAGAAAATAAAAAGGTATGCGAAACACCTAATAATCCCCTTATTCCCTACTTCAGGGACAAAAAAACAAACAAAAAGAGACAAACAAACAAAAACCCCAAAACAAACAAACAAAAAAAACCACCCAGCTGATTTTCAATTATACAATTTCCAGTTCAATTTCTTAGATTCTGTTATAGCTGTCCATTTAATCCATTCTTGCTGCCTGCTCTGTGATAATGGCTGGGATTCCTTTAAGCGTTTCTGCCGACAGTGACCACAGTGTTAAAATGTCTCAGCTGATGGCGATGGAGTGTTGCTGCAAGAAGAAAGGGGCTTCTCTAGCGGCTCCCAGCTGCTGCACCCTTGACTAACAGTGCAGGTGTGAGGACAGCTGGTGAGGCCCTGCTCCACCATGTATCCAGAATTTGTGGTCCCTCAGTGACACTGCAGTTCCAGCCCAGCTGATAACCTCTTCCCACTGCCCTCCCAAAGTTGACACTGCATAGTCCTCTTGTCACTCCCCCCACCGCCATGCTCCGACTGGTTCAACATACCAGGCCACCAGCTGCAGTTTGCCTGTGCCCTGGAGGGGTGCTTCTTGCTTGCCTAGTGACTGTGGACCATTGATCTGGGAAAACCAATGCAGGTCCCAGGCATCCAGTGGACTGCAGCCATCCCTTCCCCAACAAGGTCTGAACCCGAGTCCTGGTGGGAGGGAGGGACTCCCAAGGCTTTGTCTTTCCTGGGCATTTTCCCTCAGACCTATGACACCTATTACCTTTGTCATTGCAGCTTATGGTTACTATCCTCTGTTACTTGATAATTCTGTATCTGAAGGCTTCCCCTGTTTAAAATATCATGTGGTGTCAGTCTTCTGCTTGAACTCAGGGTAATACAGATAATGGAAGGACCATTTGTCAGGAAAACAATTTTTATCTACATTCTGAATGAGAGTTGCTCTTTTGATGCAACAAAGCTAGAATCCATTTTTAAGCACTTCCATCTATTAACTCAACCCTCTAGCAACACCATTTCACAGAGGGAAAACCTGAGATGATAGCTCCTTCAGTTCTTTCTTGAGATAGTAATTTGAATGTTTTAGATTTTGTTTTATTTTAACTTAACTTTTATTCAGTGTCTAGCATATGGTAAGCACTATTGAAGTATTATAAATTATCATAATTGATATGAGTCATCATAAAAGTCTTGACCTTTTTCTTACATGGTGTTGGCTTTTCTTCCTGTGTCTGATGATCCCTAGTTCTTTATTTTCATCCATCTGTAAGGACTCAATAGATGACCGCAGCTATGGGAGATTTTGTTTCGGTTGTGGATAGTTTGTTCCACAGTAGGTCTTTATTGTGAGTAAGAAGTGTGACTCTTCAATGTGCATGTGGACAGGCATGTCAACACAACATTAAGGTAGGACAGCTGAGATACCTCTAAAGTTCCAAGAAGTTACAATAACCCAAAAGACTAACCCACTCAGGAAGGATGTTTATCATTTGAGAGTGTTACTTACCTTCACGGCATCACTGGCAGGAAGATCAGGAATGAAAGTCGCTGGTGCCAGTTTTTATCTCAGAATGGGACAGAAAGGAGGGAAGAGATGGGGGGCTGGCAACAGAGATAGAACTGTCAAGCCCTAGAACTTCCATTAGTTCCCCAATTTCTCTTTCATTTCCCAATCTTGCTCTACTTACCAGCTCACATGGAGCGTACGACCTCCTGAGGCTTTGACCTGAACAATAGTTTCCACCTTTGCTAATTCTTCTGTTTCCTCTGTACCATTTTATTGTGTAATAATGTAGGGGGTTGAATAGTGGCTCACGGAAAGTTATGTTCAAACCTGGGTAACTGTGGAGGTGACCTTGTTTGGAAAGACTGTCTTTGCAGATGTAATTAAGTTAAGGATCTCAAGAGGAGACCAGCCAGGACCTGGGGTGGTCTCTAAGTCCAGCTTGTTTCCTTATAAGAGAAAGGAAAGGGATAGTTGTGACATAGACACACCTGGGAGGAAGGCCAAGTAAGGATGGAGGCAGATTAGAGTGATGCAGCCACAAGCCAAGGAACACGTTCAGCCCCCAGAAACTGGAAGAAGCAAGGAGGGATTCTCCCCATGAGCCTTTAGAGGGAATGTGGCCAACACCTTGATTTCAGACATCTGGCCTCCAGTCTGTGAGAGAAAACAGTTCATATGTTTTAAGTCGCCAAGTGTAATTTGTTACAGTAGCCCTGGGAAACTAATATAAATAGAATCCCAGTATCTTCCTGTCTTTCAGAAGTCCTCCAAAGGCTCTGAACCATTCCTGTAACTTTTGGCCCCCATACCCTTCTCTGCGCTGCGCTGTGCTGTATTTATTTCATGTCATTTATCTTGACTGAAACAGAATCTGACTACTGTCAGTCTGCATTTAGCATTTAACTCCAGCCTATCTTCAGCCTTGTCTTCATATCCAGATTCAGGCTAGTTTGAACAGAAAAGATTCAACTGCAAGAAAGTAGATTTGAGTCGAGCTTCGTGGCACGTAGAGGATGTGTTCCCCAGGTACGGCAGTGTAGGACCAAACGCATTTGAAATGAAAGCCAATTGGGACTGATGGGTTGGACAGCTTACTTACTCAGCTTCGTTGATCCCCATGCCATTTTAGTCATAGAAGTATGTGTGTGTGGTTTTCATTTTTCCACTGGCATTGTTTCACAAGCTCCCTTTAGAAATATCCAATATTCACTTTATTTTCAATCAGAATATGCATGAAGTCAGTTTTCTTTATAAGATTAATTTTTAACTTCAAACCTCCAGAGACATGTGTACCTTATAAAAATCTCTTACTATTTCTTTCCTCCAGCAAAAGCCATGCAGTGATCTCTTTCTGCCAGAGAATTAGAGATGTAAATTGAAGAGGGCACTGGAAGGCAGACAGCACCTACCAATAGACCGGGTGGTCACATGGGTTTTTCTTCATTAAGACATTTTAAAGTTTAGTTCTCAGTTTGAAGATAATTTAAATTGAAAGAATTTTTGTACCTTGCTACTGGAATCAGCTCCCTGTAAATGCATGAAGTTTTACAAATGAGAAGCTGTGTGGCACTTCCGCTAAGCAACAGAACATTCCTTATAGATCTCCTTTTGATGTTGAAGCCTGAAAATTAGGTATTAAAAATGAATAACCCTGCAACTCTAAGAAAAATTAGAGCAAGTAAAATATAATTTAATGCATCCCTATGTGATAGGAAACCATAGTTTAAATCATTTGCTCTCAGAAAATACCCTCTATCTCTTAACTCAAAATATATTAAAGCCAGCTCCATTTACATGTCTTCTAGTAAAAGTTCTCGAATAATTCCAACCTGCATTGATTTCTTTCTTTGAAGACCTTATCTGTACTTATCTATGTCAGTCATCAACTTGTAATCATGTACCATCTGTAGCAATATGTAGACTCTTTCACCTGTATATATCTTGTTTCCCTATTGAGATTGCAAATTTGATGAGGTCAAGAACCGTATTTTAATTTTCCTTCGCACCCTCCATTGCAATAGATACTTTTAAAAATTGAAGTGAAATAAACTTCAAAATAAAATGGATGAGTCAGACACATTAAGATTTTAACTAGCCAGTTCCCAGTCTAGGAGGCTGTGCTCTTCCACCTGCCATGTGAAGAGTTACAAGAAGCTGCCTACCCTTCGTCATTAGTCATAGGGGAAGGCACAGGGGTATATTATGTTCAAATCCTTATTCCACCTGGCACACTTCTCCTCTGGTGAGATGCCGATGCCCTTTACTTGGAATAACTGTGAAGGTATGTCTGGAAAATAATTGTCAAGACCTGTGTTTCCATCAAGAGATCACCCAGGTCATCAATCTTGCTTTAGTTAGACTTGGAAAACTATTAGGAACTACCATTTGGGAGTACTAACATGGTCCCAATCCTATATAAATAGATAGATAGAGAAATATAGATATAAATGTATGTACATGTATATATAATATGTGTATATAAATTCTCAACAACCTTGAGAATTTGACATTATTAGCCTTGTTTCGCAGATATATAAGTAACTTACTCAAGATCATAGATTCACTGAACCACAATTCAAGCCCCAATTTGGAACTGTCTGCAAAATTTATGTAGTTTTTATTGTCATCCAGTGTTGCTAACAAAGCTTCATATTTCAGAAACAAAATTAAATTAAAACTATAAAGAACAAAAATGCCCTGAACCCCTGAGTTTAATAGTTTTGCTTTTATTAATTTAAATTGTTAATTTATAATCTCTCAGCCAAGATCCTGGATCAAAAAACAAAATGGGATCCAACTGAGCAGGAGATGGGTGGAATGATTGCTGCCCTCCTGAAAGTTCTCTTCTGCCACTGCTCCCCTAAAGTCATCCCCAGATCTTTAAGCTGGAACAAACAACTCCCACCTGTTGGTGCACAGCTGCAGTAGGGACCTGAATGAATTTGAATCTCAGGGCCTGAATTTTGGGCTGGGTAGATGGGCAGTCCCCTACCAGGTCATTTTACTCATCACACAACAGCCCAACTATACATCTTACAGGAGAGAGAACTTTTTGAACCTCATTTATCACTGTTTCTTATTGCTGTACTTAAAAACTGCCCCTCCCCAAATTGTTACATCAATTAATTAGATGCAATGGTCCTCAAACCTTGCTGGCATTAGGATTATTTGGGAGATTTAAAGTCCTGATGCACAGGCCACATCTCAGATCAATTATTTTAGAATCTTTGGGAAGACACCCCAACATCTTTGTTCTTTCAAACTCCAGAGGAAATTCCACAAGCAACCAAGTTTGAGAGCTACCCATGTAATCGAATAGAATGGTGTCAGCATAAGGACTCACTCTAGAAGAGAACATGCATCCCAGTTATGGGATTGAGAACCACATTGGTGAATGACATTAGCCAGCCACCTTGAAAATACATTCTGTGGTCACAGTGAGTGATAACCCCAGATAATTCATAGAGAAGGAATGAAATCCTGTGACAATTCTGAACAAAACTAATGGCACACAACCTTTATTCGGAGCAAGTATAACTGTCATGTGGAAAATTACCTTGATGGAATGGCAGCTTCCCAGAGCACTTCTAGAAAGTCCATCTCAGGGGTCATGGAGCAACAGAAAGGCTCACAGTCAAAATTAAGATTCTCTGATCGGGCCCTGGCCGGGTAGCTCAGTTAGCTAGAGCATCATCTCAATATACCAAGGTTGAGGGTTTGATCCCTGGTCAGGGCTCCCACAAGAATCAACTAATGAATGAATGCATAAATAAGTGGAACAACAAATTGATGTCTTTCTCTTCTATCTATTATCTATCTATCTATCTATCTATCTATCTATCTATCTATCTATCTATCATCTATCTATCTCTTCTCCCTCTTCCTTCTTCTTTCCCTATCCTCTCTCTTCCTCTCTTTCTGAAAATAAAAAATAAAGGATTCTCCAATCACACTGATCCGAAATCAATTTTAAATACATATCAATAGTAAGAGAAAAGAAATGAGGTAAGACAGAACCATGCTACTCGAATTCTAGATTCTAAAGCAGCAACATTTACCACCCCCGCCCCATTCCTTATAACCCCTGCCCACAGGTAATGTAGTTTTGAAAACCTGAACTTATGTTTGAATGAAAGGGACCAACAATTAGGACCTGGAGCGACAGAAAGCTTGTGATGTATTTAAGAGAATCGGTTAAGTATACCAGGCCACTGAAGAGTTCACCAGGTGGCCTGCTGAACAGGTGTGGGTTTTCTTGAGCAAAGCATATGTGAGGCCGGAATGGGACTACTGTGTGTGCTGTCAATAGGCAGCCAGGTTATGGATGCCATAACTGTGAGCTGAGAAAATCATATCTTATGACTTAGTCTTTCTGTCCCCTCCTTTATAGAAGAAACACTCTCATCATCTATCCCATTTATTCTATCATTAACACATCTTAGAAATCACTTTTTTATATCTAACACCTCTTTTGAACTCTGCCTACGTGTTACAGCTACTTTTTTATTCCTACCTAGACTTGACACATCCTATGAGATTTCTCTCATAAGCTACCTGCTTTTTCACTGTCTATGCTTAACATTCTTATGAGTTTCATTCATCATTCCTGTTTATTTTTCTTTTATGACAAAGTTGAATATTCTCCAATAATAAAGCAAGCACACATTCCAATGACTTTTCCATATTTGAAGGACAGGAATTTATTACAGAGGTGAAAGAGACCTCTGTCACTTTCATTACTCACTTTGGATAACTTTATACATTTTTAAGTGGAAATGTATAAAGCTGCTGTGTGCAACTCTTGTTTAAGGACAGTGTGTTCAAGGAGGAAGTGCTGTGGGCAAATCAGAGAAATTCAGATGGAAGAAGGGTGACAAGCTAAACATTAAAGCCTGAAAAAGTGCACCTCAAGAGTGAAATGGCCTATTTGGAGCAAAATTTCAGGCTAAGCACAAGTCTAAAACACACCGATGTTTTTGCAGAGGGCGGCAGCTGTGGTTGGAGAATAGTTATCCACTGTAGGAACCGTGACTGCCACTCTCTCTAATCAGTCCATTAGGTTGCACCCTGAGGACATTTGTGTCATTGGAAATAGTATTGTATATTTTAATAATTATGTATAAGGGTATGTATAAACACAAGTAACCACGAGGGATACATAATAATAGTGTATATATGTTTGTGTGTGCGTATACATATAAAATATCCATATGCACATATATGGAATAACCAATGTTATCTTGATATCACGAGTGCTAACTCCACAACATGTATCTTAGTCAGTGCATCAGCAGGAAACAAGCCACATGCAAATAAGCGTAATTGGAGATGTACCAAGGGCCCATCACGAAGGTAAGGTAGGATATAAGGAAAACACAAGGGGCAGCGCAGTATCCTGTGCTAGTGACTACAGAGACATTATAATCTCCAGGCAAGAACAGACTAGGGGAGAGGTTTCTGCAACCTAGAATGAGACAGCCCTAAAGAAGGGGCCATCTTGAGAGGAGCTCTCTCCTTTACCTAAAGGACATTTTCAACCTGAGGTTACTAAGCAGGAAGGGATCCAGATGAACAAATGCTGGACTTACATTCTTTTGTTTCTGGACTGCGGCCAGGGGTCCCTGTGATCAAACCCAGTTGGAAACTGGAGGCAAGGAGGCCTATTGTTGTTAGTCACATAGATCAGCCTTCTAGAGAAGAGAGCAGAGCTAAAAAGGGTGAAGTGGACCAAGAGGGGCACGTGGCGATAATCTAGCCCCATGCCCAAGTCACGTGTGCTACAAATGGTTCACTCACTGGACTCCTTTTCTTTCTAACAGGCGAAGACACTTAAAGATAGAGGATGGAAGTTTTTTCCCTGGCAGGCCTTGGGACATTTAGATGACTAAGGCAGAATCAGACCTCAGGAGCTCACAGTCCATAGGGGAGCTAGCCATATAAGGAAATAAATAGATAAATATTTAAAGTAGTTTTAAATTAGAATGACAACTGCTGTGTGAAGCCCTTGTTAAGGACAATACGTTCAAGGAGAAAATGCTATAGGCACAGCAGAGGAAATGCCAGTTATATAGAAATTATACCCAAGTAAAAATACTAAAATTGAAAATTGCTATAATGTGGCGGGAAGTGACAACATGCAGGATATGGAAACATACAGTTTTATGTTGAAATATATTTAAGTAGTGTGTGTGTGTATACATATTATATATATATATATATCCTTTCTCTTAAAGTTTTTCATATAAAAAAACAAAAAAATGGCTATAGGTTATAAAACTATATTGGATGTATTCTAGTAGCCTAATGATGTTGACTAATTCTGAAGGATGTGCTTCAGAAATTTGCTCTTCTACATGTCAGATGTGGACAACGGAGAGGTACTTGACCTCCCATGACATACTACTTAATTCACACGAGGATAATTTATTTAGCACTGCTCACCTCAAGATGAAACCTAGAAAGGTGAACATTTCAACTGTGAAACCTCAACACTGACTTCCCTGTTTCTATCCGTGGTGAAATAAAAGCCAAACAAATAATTGTTTTATTTCCAAAATGATATAAATTTCCAGCTGATAATTACTAGGGAAAATTATCTTTAAAATATGTCCCCTCTGGTCAATGTGGATAATGATGTAGTTAAATTGGCTTTTCAATTACAATTCAGCTAAGTGTAAATATATGGCAATTAGGTTTCTCTGACTATATAGTTTGTGGTAAGTTCTCCCACTGTCTGTCACTGCAAAGCCAGCTAGTAACATTAAAGTAGTAAAAAAAAAAAATGTATACAATTTGCCTTTTGAAGTTCCTTCGCTAGTCTTTAGCAACTGTATTGACATTTCAAATGATAATTTTAAAATGCCACATGCAAATCAGCTTCTTACTATAGATGGATTTCAAATTGTATCCTGAAGCAATTGGGCCGATGAACTACCCACTGATAAACAAATTACTTGAAATATGTATCATTTATACATGATCAGCCGTGTAGCTCATGTGAAAATCGTGAAGCTATCAGATAAAGCAGCAATTTTCAACCTTTTCATCTCACAGCACCCATAAACTAATTACTAAAATTCTGCAGTGCACACCCACGCACACACACACACACACACACACACACACATTTTGCCAATCTGACAAAAATGGTCAATTTTTGTTTGATTTACAAAAAAAATAGTAATTACCTACCCTTTTTACTCCAAAGTGACTTTTTTTACTATATTTTATTGATTTTGCTTTTACAGTTGTCCCAATTTTTCCCCTTTTTCCCCCCTCTGCCTGGTACCCCCATTTACTCCATCAATCCCCTCTCTTAGCTCATGTTCATGGGTCATACATATAAGTTCTTTGGTTTCTCCATTTCCTATACTGTTCTTAACATCCCCCTGTCTGTTTTGTACCTACCAATTATGCTTCTTAATTCCTGTACCTTTTCTCCCATTTTTCCCCTTCCCCTTCCCAGCTGATAACCCTCCAAATGATCTCCATATCTATGATTCTGTTCCTGTTCTGCTTGTTTGCTTAGTTTATTTTTCAGATTCTGTTCTTGATACTTTTGCACTTGTTGACATTTTAATGTTCATTGTTTTGATCTTTTTCTTATTAAAAAAATCCAGTGCCTGTACTTGTACATAAGGATTTCTGGTGCCAAGAATTAACCGATCACATGCAACCTTATTATGCAATGTGACCAATAAGATGCAAGTCTATTGTTTGACCTATATATTTATGGTTCAAGACAGGGCATTCACACTGGATGGCTATTGTGGTCTTGGCTGTTATATTTTTATTTGACAATCTAAAAAAAAGGAGGTCAGTGCCCTTGACTGAGTGATCAGGTATTGCATGTTTTAAAAATTCTTGCAGCCTACTGGTTGAAAATTGCTGGGATAAAGAGCAGCACATACAACTGCTTCAAGTTTTGCTTTACTTTTATATGTGGTTTTTGTAATAGCTTTATTGAGATACAGTTCCCCCATCTGGCATAAAAGTCATTCATTTCAAGTGTATTATTCAAAGGTGTTTGATACATTTATAGAACTATACAACCATCAGAACAATCAAATATACTCACTTTTTCGAATTCCAACCAGTGTTTATGGAGCAAAGACAACTGCCTGGCCTTGCTCTAGGTGTGCAGTATGCAGTCAGCAGTGGGGACGGCGAGGTTCCTACGCACGTGGATGTGTAGTCTTGTGCGGGAGACATACAGTAAACATGGAAACAGATGCACTTGTAATATATCTCGTGTATTAATGCTAGGAAGAAAAAACCGGTGAGAATTGAGGAAGACAGGTGACCAGGCAGAACAGGGCCCTATGGAAACGGAGGTGATTGAAGTGAGGGAATGGGTTTGTGCGAGGAACGGACGGAAGAGCCTCTTAGACAGAGGAAGGAGCAACGGTAGCCTTCCAATGGGGATGTGCACACCTGAGAAAGAGCAAGAAGGCTAATGGGGCTAGAACCCAGCAGGGAGGCAGAAAGAACGTAGATAAGAAGAGGGTGCAGGCTGGAGGAGGGTACCCAGTTTTTCAGGCCACAGTCAGTTCTTATTGTGAGCGAGGTCGGGGCTGTCGGAGGCCTTTGAGCCCAGGAGTGGCAGGCCCCGAGGAAGGCTAGAATGGCTCATCCTGGCCGAGGTGCAAGCAGACTCTCACCTGCTGGGCGGAAGAAGAAGGAAGGGGACCAGAGGGGAGGTGACTGGGAGACAACTGCAGTAGTCCAGGCACGAGAAGATGATGGCTTAGACTTGTTTTGTTGGTCTCTCTTTTAACACAGACATATCTGCACATTGATAAAGTAAATGTAATAAGCAAGAACAAGGGCCAAATGATACCATCATTTTACATTTGTAAAATTTAAAAAATGCTTTTATATTCAGAAAGTAAATTGATTTTACCTGCCTGATTTTAAAAGAAGAAAAGCTTACATCTACATTATCATCATCCTTCCTTTTTCTTTATCTGCTGCAAGTGGAATTGTTGGCTCCTTCACTGTGATGTCTTGGATACCTGCCTCCTAAGGAATCCCTTGAGGGCACCTACCATTAAAAATGCACATAGTTCTTTCTTCACCAAGGCCTTATCTTTCCACACAGATATTTCCTGATCTTTCTTAGCATGTTAACGATATGTTTAATTCGCTCCTGAGAAATATTAGTGAATATCTCACTTCCCCTCAGAGATGCCCTTGATCAGATACTGGGATGTACAGAGAACTGTTTTTCCATACCCAAACTCTCACTCTTAGTATTTTTCATGTACTGACAGTATAAAGAGAATAAACCCTAATGGAATTTACATATGTTTCTTGTATTTTTTATTAGCCTATCTGAATCTGAGCATAACAACATTGACTTATTTATGGTTCTAAACTGTTTGCATTCATTTCATTTATATATCTGTGTGTGTGTGTATGTTTGTCTTTTATGTGCATTACCTGCTATTCTTAGTGTTGTGGACACAAAGTAAAACGTGCTTTCGTTCTAGAAGTTTGCTGTCTAGATGAGAAAACAAACTGGCATATAGATATTTAGAATAGAATAGAATAAGAATAGAACAGAATAGAATAGGCTATTCCCCAAGTGATATGGCAAGGATAAGAAACAGGGTTGCACACTTCTGAAGGATGCCATTTATGCAGAAGACAGTACAATTTCTGTCCGGTGAGTGCTGTGGTATTTTAGGCCTATGGAAAGTGCAGTTGAAGTTGACATTGCTGATCAGTGGGTAATGGGTGCTGGGACCTGCTCTAACCCTGCATCCCATAATAGAAGAGGCTGTGAGGAAGTAGCAATGTTTGCCTTTCCCATGGGAGGAGAGAGTGGCGACAAGCATGGCACAGAGGGTCCCATATGTATCATGAGAACAGTAAGGCTAGAGAAACCCATAGGGAGAGGTCTGAAGAGAATCTGAAATGAAGAGCTAATTCTCCTAGATAGAAGAGGCTGAAGGACACTGATGCCGAAGACACATCACATGCAAATATCCAGAGAAAGAAAAGACTATGCAGTATTCTTAGAATTGCAAGTAACCCCCGTATGAACAGAGAACATAGTGTGTGCGAAGAAGAGTGTGAGAAATGTGTTCGAACAGCAGGCTGCAGACTGATATGAAAAGCCAGGAAGACTCGGATGTGAAGTTACACTTTTAGCCATGTGTTGTCATGATGAATTTTTACACTTCAAGCAGCCACTTTGGTGCCAGTGTACAGGGTGAATGGGAGAAATGAACAGAGCGGGCAGAGGTGACGAAGACTGAGACAAGCAGGCGGTCTCGGGTTTCCTCAGCTGAGTCTCGCATTTATGGATGGCCGATAAGTGCAGGCACCAGGGTGGATGCCAAAGAGTCAGCCGGGAGTGTGACAGCAATCTGCTTTAACCTGAGGTGTTCTGGGAGCAGAGAGATAGGGAAGTGCCTGTCACCAGGAACAGAATCCGAGAAAGATCATTCCCAATCCGAGAAGGGTGACAGAATCCGAGAAAGATCATTCCCTATCAGCAAGGTGGGTGCCAACACCTGGGGTTCCCCAGAGCTCTCAGCATTTTTGTGCCAGTCCTTTTGACAACAGGCTACTCCTAGAGTCCTCGTTCTCCCTCTCCCCCTCTCCCCTCATCTCTGAAACACACACACACACACACACACACACAGACACAGAAATACACACAAAACAAAAAACGAAGCAAGCACAGTGGTTATACTCCCTAGGCTCTCTTTCTTTCTTTCCCTCTTGAGTCATTAAGTCCTCCATCAATGTCTCCTGATTTACTGAGAATTAGGAAATGTGTATGGTTTGAGAGGATTGACTGGCTTTCTACTCTGAAGTAAAATATTGAATTTCATACCTTGGTTAATAATGTAGAAAAAAAAGAATTAAACTTTTGTCTAGGTTCTTCAATAATCTGAATTGTCATGCCACACATGAGACTGACATCTTAAGAAAGAGTGCCTTTGAAAAGCATTGAAATTATAAATGACAATGTATATGATATTCACTCTAACAAAACTCTGAAGGTACATGGAGTTAATATTCTTTTATTTTAAGATGAGGAAACTGGGCTCATGGAGTTATATGGCTTGTTTAAGGCTTACAAGTAAATCACAGCCAGACTTGGAGCCCTTAGCTCTCCTCCCCAAGTTAGTCGAGTAACCATGGCTCGAATCTGGTTACCAAATGCACTTTGTGTAGGTCTAGTTAGCTCTAATGATGATCTTTACTGTGAAGCTGTTTTTAGCCTTGAGAGGCATTGGAAAGACTTTTCTCTGCCATCTGTGCCAAGCCTTAGAAGAGGAGGAAGGAATACTGTCTTTTTCGTGTCCCTACAAAGGAGAAGATTTAGAGACAAACTCAAGAAACATTAGTTAAGGGTAGTAAGGATGTATCTTGCTCTTACACACAGTGCTACAATTTTCTTCTATTGTTTCTAACCCCTGAGGATAGAAGCAATATTCTTATTCACAAAAAGCCCATTTTTTTCAGCACTATTCTACAAAAGTAAATCTCATCTCAGCCCCATTTCTGCCCTACATTGCAAATTACATCGTGGTTCTTATTTTAAAAGCATGAAAGACATTTTTTTCTTCTTAAATACCATGAAATCATTAGTGAGTAAATTAATAATTCATGACATTTTGCTCTTATGCCAACTGTGTTATTCTCTAATCCAAATAAATATTTAATTTTAAAAACTGCCTGCCAAATCTCATAACCAATTTTATTCTTATAACAAATAACTGTACTACAAGGTAATTAAGTGTGTGGCAAACTAATAAAGTTCTTCCACTTCTGTACAACGAGCTGAACCAGAGAGCAGCCTTCATAGTTAGGAACTGGTACCATGTGCGCTAGGGTAATAGGGCATTCATTATTCCATGTGTGTGAAGTACGAGGATTCTACTTAGGTAAAAAGAAAAAAATACTTGAGCACTGGTGTTACAGGATGCATGCATGCTAAGAATCAAATTAACTTTTATGTATGAAACCTGCAACTTGATGTTTTCACTCTCTTCTCTGGTGTCTTCCCATTGCTTGTCTCATGGTTGTCTAACCTGCCGTCAGGGCTGCAGCCATGGCATCTGATAATTCAGCCGAATGTTGCTCCGAAATGTACGTTCTCTTCTCTCTACTCACAAAATATCTAGTACTGAGCACTTCTCCACAAATGCAGGATTCATGGCAAAGGTCTCATCTCAACCCATGTGCTTATCGAACATTCAGTAAGGTGCACGACGTTCTCTGGAGTGGAAAGCAGTTATCTGCCCTTCCTACCCACCGTTTCGTTTCTTCACTGAGCCTATTTATTGCACACTTGTGTTTGTCAAGGCCTATGTTGCTGAGCCATTTCAAATAGTTTTCTTTATCCGTTTGTCTATAATCTTGCTGCTGTTGTTCAACGGGCATTCTTATGATATAATGCCAGTCTCTTCTCACGCTGTTAACCTTTTCCTCAGTGTACACCCCAGCACTGTCCTTTCCACAGTCCGTCCTGAATCAAAACAATGTCACACTGAACAGTTGAATTACCTAGCAAAGCCCTGTGAATCAACTCACACTAAAATTTGAAAGCATGAAAAATATATATAAGTTTTTAAATAACTTTATAAACCACTATGTTGATTAGGAAAAAATCGTTTAAATCTTTAAATCAGTTTAACTTCAGTTAGATTTTTTTTCCAGCTTTAGTATAATTTAAAAGGTATACTTTAAAAAATAATTTTGTACATATTTAAAGTGCACAACAGGATGATTTATACATATCACTGTGTAATGATTATCATAATCAAGTTAACACATCTATCACCTTACTACCTCACTTCTTTTGTGTGAGGCTTAGGCGTTCTCTTAGCAGATTTCAAACTATACAGTACAGCATTATTAACTGTAGTTACCATACTATTTAGGTTTTTTGCATACCTTAGCTATTGTGAATCATGCTGCAAGGAACACAGAAGCATTGGTATGTCTTTCAGATACTGATTTCTTTTTTTTAAAATATATATCCAGGAGTGGGATTGCTGACGCACATGGTAGTTCTGTTTTTAATTTTTTGAGGAACCTCCATATTGTTTTCTATAACAGCTGTACCAGCTTACATTCCTACCAGCAGTGCACAAGGGTTAGAAAAGCCTCAGTCTCTTCTTCGGAAGATCCCCTTCCCGCATTGAAGTTGTTCTCCTTAAGGTGATCTTTGGGGTGTACTGACTAGGGAACCTAGTGTACTTGCATGTTAGCAACCTGGGGTTCTGTTGCTTGTGCACAGCTTGTGCATGCACGGCTTGTGTCTGATTATGTCGAGGGCAATGCCTTTCTCTCCCTGGCTGCTCTGTTCTTTGTCGGTTTGTCTCCGGCAATGATAGAGGGGAGAACTGAATCAAACTCCAGAGAGCCCCTTTTATCAGTAAACTGAGCCTCTTCCGTGTCCTTCATCGAACTCATTAACCCCTGATGAGGGTCACTTTGCTCTGAAGTGGCAGACATCATGCTAGGCCTTCTGATTTATCTACATCAATCAAGGATCAATGACGGGCTATAAAAGCAAAACCTCAGCTGAGCTTTCTTCTTTCTAAGTTTATGGAAAGCACACCGAGTGGTTTGGGAAATAAATCAGAGGGAAATAAATAAATAAATAAATAAATCTCCCAGTTTCAGGCACACAGATCCTAAAACTTGTCATATTATAAGAACAATAAGAACACCTTTTGTTCTAATATATGGTCTTTGCCCTTGGTCCTACCAGAGCTCCTAAATTTGCTGGGTAGTAAGGGTGTCCTTTATTCTAGGGAGGCAACTCTTAATGGACTCCTGAATAAGTTCAGGATAGGGGTTGCTCACCAGAAAGGCCAAGTGTCATTAGAAGCCTGCGACTTTCAGCCCCGATTCCCTGGAGAGAGGAGAGTGACTAAAAATGGAGTTTACTGCCGATCAAATCTATGTGATGCAGCCGCCATGAGTATCCCAACAGTACAGGGTTTGAAGTCCTTCTGGGTTGATGAGAACATCTACGGGCCCAGAGAGTGGTGTACCCAGTGTAACGGGGACAGAGCCTCTTGTGCTCAGCACCCTTTCAGACCTAGCTCTACATGGCTCTCTTTCTGGCTGTTCATTCACACCCTTTGTTACATCCTTTATGATAAATTAGTAAGAGTGAGCCTGTTTTCTGGGTTTTGTGAGCCATTCTGGCAAATAATGGAATCCATGGAGAGGGACATAAGGAGCCCCAATTTGTAGCTGACTTCTCAGACGTACTGGTGACAACCTGGGACTTGTGCTCAACCCCTGAGGTCGGGGGATTGGGTCGTGTTATGGAACTGAGCCCTTAAACTGTGAAGCCTGATACCATTTTCAGGTCAAGGATGATGGAATGGAGCTAAACCATAGGACAGCCTACTGATGTCACAGAGGATTGCTGACACCTGGCATCAGAAATACTGTGAGCGTGAGAATAGTGAGGAAACATGGGAAGAGTTTGTTTTTCCTTTACATTGGGGAGACCATATCCCACCATTATGTTCCCATCAACCCCGATATCCATATCCTCTCCTAGCCTAAGGGAAGAGTGAGAGGATTGGGATTGCCACACCTGTGCTTTCCTTTCTTCTGCCTTCTCTCCTCTCTTCCATTCAACAAGTGTTTACTTCCTGTCAGGCAGTACCCTAAGTCCTGGGAATGGAATGGTAAACAACCCAGACAGATTCTCTATCCTTTCGGTGCTTAGTTTTCAGAAAGAAAAATAGGTAGTAAATAAATAAATATATTAAGTAATTTTGCAAATTGAAAAATCACATGGAGAAAAATGAAGGGACGAGAAAGTGGCTGAAAAACAGGTAGGCTGACCATGGAAGAGTTCTTTGAAAAAGTACCATTTGAGAACAAACATGTGAGTGTCATACAGGAGTGAGCTATGTCAATATGTGCAGGGATGCTTTCTGGTCAGAGATAGCTAAGCATGTAAAGAAGTCCCAAGATTGGAATGCATGTGATGTGGTGGAGGGGCGACAACATGGCCAGTGTGAACTGAGTAGACTGAATGAAGTGGAAAGAGGCTGGGAATGAAATGGAGAGGCCAAGCAGGGAGATCTGGGGCCATTCAAGTGATTTGAGCATGGGTGGCATGACTGATTGAAGCTTTTAAAACATCTGTCTGTCTAGAACTGACTGTAGGAAATAAAGAAGGGCAACAAGAAGAAAAGATGAGTGCGTGACAGTAGCTGGTTTGATGGTGGAGAAACGATTGAATCTGGGATATTCATTGAAGGTAGAAATGACAGTGCCTGCTGATGGAATGAATGTTGGTGCCCTGCACAGATATACAGAAGGCTGGAGGTTGAGGTGTCGAGGGAGAGGATCAAGAGCTCTTTTTCATTAAGAAAATATTTGAATGCCCATTAGCCATCCAGGAGGCCATGTTGAGTAGCAATTGGATAAACAACCAGAAGCTCAGGAGAGAGATTGGGCAAGAAGAACAAAGGTGGGGACTCAGCAGCATAAAGATGGTATTTGGTATCAGAAGACAGGATGAGATCATCTACCACAGAGTAAGCTTAGGATGGGGAAAGAAGAAGTCCTGAGTAATTAACCATCTGGAGAACAAAAGATGCTGTGAAGAGGACTGAGAAGAAGAAGCAACCAATCACATGAAGAACAACTAGGAAATGGATCTAAGAAGTCAAGAAAAGAAAGTACTATTTCAAGAAGTGAACAACCAGATCACCTGCCCTGAAACCAGAAAAGTAAAATATAACCTTGACAAAGGCATTTCAATGGACTTGTGGGGATGAAAGTCTGGTTGGAGAGGATTAAAGAGGAAGTGGGGAGAGCTTCTAGTTAAATACATTTATCTCCACACTCTCCCTAAACACTACTAAAATGTATGTACTGGATTTTTTTTTCTTTAAAAAATAGACATAAAATGCAAGGACAAAAAGTGTTGAAGAGGTACAATGGCAGAACACTGATGTCAATGAAATTTTATTGCCTGGAGACAAATGACATAGTAGTAACTGATTCAGGAGACCAGAGAAGCTGAAATTTAACCCTGTGATCCGGATGCCAGAAAGATGCAAGTGTATTTGCAACTGAACCCCAAGAAAGCTCAGAAATTGGAGAATCAGTTTCCATAGCTGGCAAGTGTATGAGATTGTATTTAAACCAGAATTGATTCAAAGTCTTTTTATGGAACTACTAGACATCAGGGTTCACTTTCCAGACATGTGAGTGTCTGTCTGGACTTAGCAGAAGACTAAGGATTACGCTCTGGAAAAGTCTGATAAAAGATTAAAAGACTCTGGAGAAAATGATATGAGACAACAGTGAGGGCTGCAGTGCAGTGCCTCACTGAAAATATAGATTTCAAGTAAAATTCTGTCCAGAATGGTAAAACACCTCATACCCTAGTTCCTTCCCTTTCTCTGCTCTTTCTGCACAAAGCTGGCTGCAGGCATTTGTCAGTGCTTTCCCACTATGAATCAACCTAACAAGCTCACCTTTTATTTTTTATTTGATTAAGTATAGTTGATGTACAATATTACAATAGTCATATTAGTTTCAGTTGTACAATATAGTAATTTTACATTTTTATACCTTACTGTGTGATCACTCCATTAATTCTAATCATCAACTCTCACTATGCAAACATATCAAAATATTATCTATTAAGCATGTACCCCCATCACATTTTTTTTACCCATCCCTTCATACCTGTCCCCTTTGCCAGTCATTTTTTGATCTATGTTTCCATGAGTTTCGTTTTGTTTTGTTTTGTTTTTTTAGATTCCACATATTAGTGAAACCATATTATATTTGTCTGTCTCTGTCTGACTTATTTGACTTAGCATAGTAGCTTCTAGGTCCATTCATGTGGTTGTATATGGCAGGATTTCACTATTTTTTTGGCTACATTTTATACACACACACACACACACATACACTATATATACTATATACCACTTATTCTTTATTCATCTATACATACACACCTAGGTTGTATCCATATGTTTGCTGTGGTGATAATGTTGCAATGAACATAAGCATGCATATATCATTTTAAATTAGTGCTTCGATTTTCTTCAGATAAAACCAGAAGTGGAATTGCTGGGCTGTATTACTATTTTTAGTTTTTTTGAGGAATCGCCCTAACGTTTTCTAGAGTAGCTGTCCCAACAGTGCTCATGTGATCCCTTTCCCCCACATCCTGTTCAGCACGTTATTTGCTGATTTGGATAATAACCATGTTCACTGGTGTGAAATAGTATCTCATTGTAGTTTTGAGTTGCATTTTCTTGATGAATAGTGATACTGAATATCTTTTATATGTCTGATGGCCATTGGTATGTCTTCTTTGGAGAAATGTCTGATGTCCACTGCCCAATTTTTTTTATCAGATTGCTTATAAGTTGTGTAAGTTCTTTACATATTTTGGGCATCAGTCTCTTACAGGATATATCATTTGTGAATGTATTCTCCCATTCAGTAGTTTGTCTTTTTATTTTATTGATGATTTCTTTCACTGTGCAGAAGCTTTTTAGTCCCATTTGTTTATTTTTGCTTTTGTTTCCCGTGTTTGAAGGGACATATCCAAAAAGATATTACTCGGACTGATGTCATTTTACTATTTTTTCTTCTAAGACTTTTATGGTTCCTTTTGAGTTTATTTCTGTGCAAAACAAATTAAAAACTCACCTTTATTTTTGAGCATTGTGATCCCTTTGTAACAACACATTTTTTTCTTCTACATCTTTGCTAACCTCTTCATTGACATTTCCAGTTTTTCTGCTACCAACAATAAAACTTCTGTCAAGCTGCTTCCTATATTTGGAAAAGCCCTTCTTCAAATTCATCCAGATGACTTTGTCCTCTTTTCAAAAAATAAAAGAAAAAGTAATCACTAGAAATGTCCCCATTTCACTGGCTTCCGATCTTTACTAGAGTATTATGTCAAACTCAAGAGGCTAGTAACAATAAAATGCATGCAAGAATTATTGCTCTTTTTTTATGCAGAGCATCTTGCTCTGTGTTTTTTTCCAAGGTGGATGTAATTAAATTGTGTGTATGTATCATTGCAGCTTAGCCAAGTTAGTGTTTCTGGTGTGAAAACAATAACACATACATCTAGGTGTTTAATGATATTTGATGATATAAATTAAAAAGAATCTCAGTTTTCCAAATCATTACTTAGATTCAAGGAGGCAGGGATCCAGCTGCTTTACCACATTTTCTGCACATCATTATTAAATTCACATAGTAACTGTTTTTTAAAAAAAATAAATCATCAGAGAAGACCTTCAGAATCAACCAAGCAATGCTGTTATAACCTTGATGTCTGTTTTTCCAGAGTGTTAAATGAGGGTTTAAAAACATAGCAAACCAAACTCTCCAGACCAATACATATATCAATAAAATCAATGCTCATCTGAATCTTTCTGGGTAGAATTTATACATAATTATATTATCTTTTAACTGGTATCATAACAATGGTTTAAGTAAGAGACTGTGTGTGTGTGTGTGTGTCTCCATACTCACAATTATGTGTGTATATATGTGTACATACATATGCATTTACATCATATACATGTATATATGTGTATATATTCACAATTATGGCCTGTGCACACACCTGTCTGGAATTCCGAAGATAATGTTCACTCTGCTTTATGGAGTAATCTTTTTGGTAATTTTGAGAAAGTCATTCATCTTTAATGTGTCTCATTTTCACTGTAAAATGAAATCTTGCCCCTGAGGCCTGCCAAAATAGTCATAAAATCAAAGATGACAATGTCCCAAAAATAATGCTCTTTTTTTCAGTTCCTAGTTAATTTATCTATCAGTGCTCTTATCTGCTATTCTCAGACAGAGATGACCTATTTCAAAGTATATTCATTCATTTGTTTATTCATTCATCCCTTTTTTTCAAATAAATATGTGTTCAGTACCTTGAATCACACACAAATTAAATGTGTTAATTGTCCAGATGAAAAGATGTTTGCTCTTCAAATATAAATGACAAACCAAGGCCACACCTCTAACTGCTGGCAGACTCAGGACTAAAAGTCAAATGTTGTCTTTTGTTCATTGGGAACCACATCCAGTTAGTACCTCAAAAAATATCACTTCCTTCTGAAAGCAGGGAAATGTTGCTGAGAGATAAACACAGTACGAGGTGAAATTCTGTGCTCAGTGTTCAAGATGACACATAATGTGTACCAACTAAATATAAGAAAACCTAAAGTGAATATATTCTCCTAATTATATTTTTATTCAAGGGTCGGTAACAACATACATTCAGGATGACTCCAAAGTCGTCATACCAATGAATAATTTAATTCTAAAAACTTGGCTCCTAATTTATAAATATTTTATATACATGTTTAATGACAACATTAAAAGAAAATTAATGATTCAAAGGATACTCAGAAGGCACACATACTGTAGAGCTCCTTTGGCATGAACAGCAGCTCTGAGGGTTATGAACTGACTCTGTAGTCACAATATAAAAAAGACAAGTGCTTCACCTGTTTGTTTTTAATTCCCCCCTTTCACAGGAAGATGAATATTCTGGGAATTCAGAACTCTTTTTAAATATATTTTATGAATCATAAATACTCCATTAGAATCCTGCTTACAGTGATTTAACAGGGAGTCTCGGATCTTATTTTTTGAATGTCTTCAGAATAGTAATATCCTTCCTAAGTTCCAAGAGCATATCACAACCTTCCACATCCCCACCTCCTGGAGTTCCGTACATAATGCCACAGAGGGGAAAAATGCTTTTTAACTTGGAGGCAGAGAAAAATACACCTAATGGTCATTTGGAGAAAAATCATGCAACCAGGGCACTTATTTTCACATTCTGAAGACATTCAGGAGCCAGACAGTTACTTTATCTACATGATATTTGACTAACTGCATCCTCAGAAGAGACTATAAAACTGCATTTAAGTCTGACATCCTCCCGGCTAAAGTGTTGAGTTTATCAAATAAACAAAAAGAAATCAATTATGTTTCCACAGACAGCACTGAATGCGTCTGGATGGGGAGTGGAGGAATCAGAGTTAGACTTTTTCCTTTCTTCACAGAAAATCTAAGATAATGTTAAAGAAACAATGCACTGCAAAATTTTCAAATAACACTGAGAAAATAAACTAGATCAGGTTTTCATTTCAGGAGTCCATTTTATTCATTGGCATTTTTGTATGTAGGTTTACTTTACCAAACAGTCTAAGTGAATCAATCTTTATATTAGACTACCCCTGCCCTAAAATGCTTCTACTGAGGCATCGGGTCTTTGAATTTTTTTTTTATTTCATTGTTTTGTTCCTCCAGTTATCTCCTTGTAGAATTATATTCCAGTGGTGCTGAAGATAGCTTTATAGCTGCACTCTGCTTGGAGTTTCATCTGAAATAAATGGACATAAAGGCCAAATTTGGAACTGTAGGGACAATTTTCAGTTTTCTCCGTTGCTGTATTGACTCAATTCTGAGTCAGGGTGCCTAGCTCACTCCATCGAAGTTTATTTGTACAAGACAAGTAGTCAGTTCTCCAGCCAAACCCTGAAGAACAGGACCAGCAGTGATGCATGCTAATTTAGGAGAATTAAGTACTCCAGAAATGAAGATTCAAACTGGAATCCTTAGTAGCCTCAATGAACTGTGTTTGTAAGTGTTTTAAATTAAATCTTACAGTCAATCCTTGGAATATAAAACGTATGTGGATGCAAATATTTGCTAAGGAGGTTAGACTACAGAAAAATAAGTTTTGTTTTAATTTTTAATTTTTTCTCACCTATCTCTCATGTGTTTAGGATGTCAGATCTTTTTCTAAGATGTCTTTTCTGACTTCGATATCAGTTTTGCTTTCATTTCATTAAAAGTTTTCCAACTTGTTTTTCGTGGAGATTTTAGCTCTTAAATGATGAAGATTCTTATAGTTCTGATCCTTGTTTATTTAACTCTGTTCTCTATCCATGATAGATAATTGTGAAATGATAAAAAATAAGGATATTTAATGAGAATTTAGTTTTCATTTTTGACTAATAGATGAAGTAGAAAGCGTTCAGACTTATGCTTTTGATAGCATCTCAAAATAATCTGACACCTAACAAAATATCATGTTAAGGGGAAACCATTTAGGATCTATCCTCATTCTGCCTTTTGATCAATATCAGGAAATATTTTAAGCCAACTTTAACCTCAAAGGTAGACTTTTTCTCATATTGTCCTTCAGAAAACAATAAATATTTCCATTATAAGTTACTTAACAAAACATTTAACATTAAATTAGATTGAGGTTAAATGCTGAGCATGGCATACACACGTCTTTGCCTTATTGTTTATAACATGGTGGGAAATATTTTTATGCCAGTGATTGTAATTATAACTTACTATATAATATATAATTTATTTATATAATTAATATAATATATAATATATATTATAATATAAACAGACCTTTATGCCAGTGATTATAATACTGTGTTGTAACTAAGTGAAACTGTGAGTAAGTTTCACTTAGTTAGGTACATATTAAATATGCACCAGAACTGTGTTTACAGCATGAGGAAAGGCTTCTGGGAGAAGCAATGCCTGTAGTGAAACAGGGAGATTTAGCAGAGGTTAGCTAGAGAAAGTCAGGGTAACAGAGAATGGTGAAAAGAGGGATTGGGGATGGTGGTGGGCCAAGAGAGGGAATGTGCTGGGTAGAAGAAAAAGCCTTAGAAAGCCTTGATTTGAAAGACCACGTAATGTGTGCGAGGAGCTGAACAGAGTTCAAAGCACATACGTGGAAGAGAATATATCAAAGGATGAGTCTGCGAAGATTAGCCAGCAATGTGTGGAAAACGAAGGAGCTGATCTGACATATGAGCGAGTTTGGAGTTTAACCTGCCGGCAAAGTGGAAATATTGGTGAAAGCATGGAGGGCTTGGAAGGGGCGTTAAGCAGGGTTGTGAGGTAAAGATTACTTTGACTTCATTTAGATACCACTGAAGGACATGTCCATTAAAAGCAAGGAGACCAGTGGCAGGTAATTTTAGTTATGTACCTTAACTAATGGAGACATGACATGAAGATGAGGGCTGGGAGAGGATAGCATAGACCTCTATGCAAGTGCTTCAGTCAGTTTTTACAGTATCTCCTTAAAAAAGAAAATGAGGGTTGGCTTGTGACATATTAAGATATTTAACATCATGACTTGGTGATTTACTGGATGTAGGGTAGAGGTAGTAAAGAATGATGTGGAAGGTTCTGGCTTAAAGAATTTGAAGATTGATGTCCAATTCGCTAACCAAAAAAAAAAAAAAAAATCAGATACTACCTATTACTACTGTTGCTATCATGACTTTTATTTTTTTAATTTAATGTGTTCTTAAATTTTCTGTCCTGTCATGTCTAATTTTTAAAACCCATGTAATTTCCAAGTGGCATTATAAACCATCTATAGATGGATCTGCATTTTACCCGACATGTATGTCGTTTGACATTATTTTGATTTCCGAGTCTTATTTTTTTACTTCCTTCTTAGCCCAGCAATTTATTTTAAAGTGTTTCTTCCTTCTTTTCTTTTCTCATTTTTAGTTGCTGTTAAGGAGAACACTAATTATCATAGGTCCAGCACCATTCTGTCAGTAAAGGAAGTTTCCCATGTTTCATCACCTTAAACTTGGGTTGTACACTGACCCATTCTCTGTCCGTAAGCATGTACTCGGATTTACCCGAAAATAAAAAATAGCTTCCCCTTGACCCGGAACTCACCTACAAGCAACTATTCTGTGACCTTTCCTCTTTACCCACAAAATTTTTGAAAGGTATTTTTTAATTTCATCTTACCACCCTTTTACTCTAATCTTTTCCAGTAGAACTTCTATGCCAAACACCCAAATTAAATACATTTCTCAGAGATCAGTAATTCAATTCTAAGTTATAGACCCAATAACATTTTTAACCTCTGTCTTCCTTGACACTACAGCACTTTGAAAATTCTGTAATATGTCTTGAATTTAATTTCTCCCCTTCATTTTCAACACTAAGCTTGTTTCATTGTAATACAGTTATTTGTACCTCCTAAGAGCAAACTTCTGGATGACAAGAACCGAATGTCATTATCATACCTTCCACAGGTATTACTTAGTTCCTGGAACATAGTAATATTTTAGTATGTATATTTAAAATAATTAAATATTTGAACATTTTGACATAATAAAAGGTTTATAGAAATATATTAGTATATTGTAGCTCAGTGTTATTCGATTTTATAAATATGCAGACAAGAGAAGAATTTAGCTAATTTACACAGGCTAAATTTACGGGAGAGAAACCCAGAAATCAGTGGGTCATGGCGAAAGGGGCAGACTCACCAAAACTTCTTCGATAGCATTTTCCATAACTTAAATAAGATTTTATAAAAATTTTATTTTTATATTTTGTTTTTTCACAGTCCCTTATAGTCGGACCTATGTTATAAATCGGTTTTGTACATATCTCATATCGCTTTCATGATGGCAGAAATTGGAGCATTTTTACACACAGTTGACCCTTGAACATCTTGGATTTGAACTGTGAGTGTGTGTGCTTATCCCCACATTTTTCTTCAAGAAGAACACATTCTGCCCTCCTTATCCTCATGATTCACATCTGCACATTCAAGCAACCAGGCATTGAAACATTATTTTCATTCCGCAGTTGGGAATTCACAATGCGGAAGGCTAACTGTCCACATTCCACACCATTTTATATCACAGACTTGAGCATCCGCAGATTTTGCATAAGAATCCTGGAACCAATGTCCCGTGGATATGGAGGGATGACTATAGTAAGTTTTGCGGGGAGTCAAAAGTTATATGTGGAATTTTAACTGCACAGCAGTCAGCGTCATTAACCCCCTCATTGTCCAGGGCCAGCTGTACATCCTCCAGTGTAAACACCTTGCAAATAATTGATGGCTTATATTTATTTTACTTTATTATAATTACTTATCATTTACTAAAGGAAGTATATGTACACACACACCTATCTGCGGGTGCATGAAAGAGGGTAATTCCTGAGCCTTCTGTGGCTTTTAAAAGACTAATCAACCAACCAGTGTTTAGTCACCTTGATATAAATTTATTCTGATTTGCTCTCCAATTCGTTGTGCTGTGCCTGCTGAAAGCTCTGTTCATTTGTGTTTGGAGTAGTTGTAAACATAAACCTGTCATTTGGGTTATTTACCCAACTAGCGTTCTTATCCATCATAATTACTAAAGCAATTGTTTATTTAGAATCTCGTTTCACCTACACCAGTGTAACCTCTCGCTTCTACGGACTGTAAAGGCCCAGCTTCTCGAATACCCAACTCTCTGAGAAAGCACAGGACAGTAATGAAGCCAGTCGGGGACCCTTGCTGCAGGCAGAGGATACTTTTTGAACTTAGCCTCTAGCAGCCTGTTCAAAGAGGGAACTTGGATCAGTAACCAAAGTCACTGTCAAAACAAATTGTTCGGAGAATTAGCTGTGTCCCTGACACCACACTCAAACTGATGATTCGCTAGTGATACAACCCAAGACTCAGGCACCACGAGCCCCAGGGTTTCAGATATTTTCTGCAAGAGGATATGAAATGAAATCAACAATGGGAAAAGGCCCATGGGGCATTGCATGGGGGAAATTAGGTGTAGGTTTTGAAGAGTCCTCTCTCGCTGGACTTACACAGGACACGCTTCATTCCTCCAACAGGCTGTGACCACACGTGCGAAGGAAGCTCACCTGATTCTGTGTACATAGTGCCTGTGTGACTGAGTTCAGTGACTTGAGACCCTGGATCCCTGGAAAGGATCAGTTGCTCACCATGAATCTCATTGTTGGCATAAACCATCTAAATAAACTGAGTAATATAGTGTGAGGTCCCGAATCCAAGAACTCAATCCCCAAGAGTGGGTAAAGGGTCCATAAAGAAAATAAGCCCTGTGTGCAAATGCAGAGCATTTGAGCAATTCTGGTCCATTGAGCCAACTCTTTTACACACAACACTTCCACCTTATCCTAAGGCCTGAAAGCACCTCTTTCTTCTTAACAGGGGCCTGTTCTTCCCAAATCCCAGAATCCTTTGCCTTCCGTGGAGCCTTGTATCGAGGCTCTGAGAGTTTTGTTTTGTTTTGCTTTGCTATACTTTCAAAGACACTTAGTAAACCTAACTTACACAGCTTAGAAATGAAAATCCTGTACAGAACATATTTATTATAGCTGAAGTATGAAACGTTTTAACAGATTGCATATAGGAGGCACCATACAATCTGCCCGTGTGAGCTGTAGGCCTATCAAGTGCTGGTGGTACCTCTTTCATGACTGCACTCTTTGGGGTAAAGCTAGACTATTTTAACAAAGAGACTCAACATTAATTCATTTGCGTCAAGGAGAGGTTGATGTTTCTCTTGCATTATACGCTGAAGTGAGAGGCTAACTCTGTGGGTCATACTTAACTACAAAGTGGGCTAGGAAATGTAGTTTACCCGTGGTCTCAGAAAGAGAAGAATGGATTTTGAGAGTCAACCTGCAAGACCCACTTCATGTAGTGGATAAGTGAATAAATTGCTTATTAAGTCGAAGGTCTTAAAGCAATGGTAACGTTGTTTTCTCCTATTGTCAGTTGAACAATGGTAGTTGTTTATTGAAATTTACTTTGAAGTCAACATGTTAAAAAAAATTTTTTTGCGATAAAAATAAAAAAAACTTCTGCATTTCCTTAAAACATATTTAGGAGTTATAGGCAAAAAGTTATAATTGTTTCAGCAATAAATATTTATTCAAATGTGCATGTGATTTAACACGGTACAAGGTGGGGCGAAAGTGGGTTTACAGTTGTTAGTATGAAAAATAATACAATACTTAATAAATAATAATAGAATAAACACCATGCTTTGCATACTCACAACCATAACGCTACTTCTCCCCCTCCCTGTACAGTAGCCCCCCTTATTCTCAGTTTCACTCTCCATGGTTTCAATTTCAGATTCCATGGTGTTCCCAGTATCATGATGAAATCTCACCTGTCGCAGTCCGTCCGGCCAAGGTTGTGAATGATACTTTTTGGCACCCTATAGTATCCACAGTTGCCTACACGACCTGCCCATTAGTCACTTAGTAGCCATCCTGGTTATCAGATGGACTGTCACAGAATTGCAGTGCTTGTGTTTAAGTAAGCCTTCCCTTACCTACTAATGGCCCCAAAACACGACTGATACTGGCAACTCACATACGCCAAAGACAAGACACAAATTATGTGTGCATAGGGAAAAACTGAGTATTTATAGGTTTGGGTACTACCCGAGGTTTTAGACACCCACTCTGGGCCTCGGAACATATCCCAGTGGATGAGGGGAAACTACTGTATTTCAAAATTCAATATGTACATTAAAGTATAAGTCTACACAAATTAAAGTAAATGGCATAGTCTATAGCAACCTTTAGAATTAGCACAGCCTAGTGCCTTTTTAGAACTAAACTCTCACACCTTGCCTTTCCTGGGCATCTAGAACTTCCTAAATGATGTATTTTTTCCTTTATATTTACCCTTTTTAATGTAACAAATTGAATCAAGCACACTGAAATTGTGCGTTGTATAGAATAAATTTATCCTCGCTTTTTCTTGTACTAATTTTGTTAAGCTGAATGAGGAATTGAGTGGAAATAACCTTTTCTATTTTAATCAAAAATTACTTTTAAATGAGCACTTACAGCATGTGTTAAAAGTTCAGCAAGCTATCAAATATGTTTCCATTTCACACTTATTGTCAATATTACACCTACACAAATTTTCTAGATAATACAGATGACTCTCTCTTCTCATCAACTCACACATTTCCTATTCATCTAGAAAGCGTAGCAATGAATGCATTTGTAGAATCTTGCTGATTCTTCATTAAAGGAGCCTGAGTGCAATTTGAGCATAAAGTGTTCTGCCGCTTTCAGCAGTCGCTGACTCTCCGCCAGGACCCTGGGTCCCCTCGCGCTTCCCAGACGGGTCGCTGAATTATTGAACGCTCCTAAATGCTGTGCAGCCTCGATTAGAGACTGTCCATCAACAAACTGTATGTCGGTCAAAAACCAATTAAACTCTGTGACTGAAATATATGGTTACGGAACAATTAAATTGAGAGTTTAAAAAAAAAAAGGAAAGGGGAATCAAATATGCTGAACTATTTGCTCTTTTCTGTTCCTGAAATGAAATGTACTTATAGTCATTAATCCTACAATGTTACCAGATTTATTATTTGAAAAAAAAAATGTTGTAGCTGATAAAATGTGTAATTGTCTCCAAGAAATACTGTGCTGTCACTATGGCTTATTGACAACACCATTGTCTGATAAATTAAAACAAACAAAACTAAAATACCATTGTTTCAGCCTTAGTACTGGATTTTACTTTTTTTCCTTTAAAGTAAAGTATGTATGCTGTTTTAGGGAAACTTTACAGTTCAATCAGTTTTGGCAAAGTATAGTATTTTGCGATAGTTAAATTAGAATTCTGTCTGTAACTTACCACTTTGAAACATTAGTACATTGGGGAGATCTGAAAAATAAATGAATAGTTGTGTCCACTAGTTTTGAAAAATACACTGTTAGGACACCAATAGGGAAATAGTTGGTCTGGATTTTTAAAAAGATAGCATGAAAAGACTGAAAAAAAGAAATGATATTAGCCCTTTAATCAGTAATATAAAAGAACTAGAAAATCAGGTAATGCTATCTGATGTTAGTATTTTATTTTAGAATAAATGTAAGATAATGGGGAAAACAGACTTTTGGATTCATATAAATTAAAAAATTTTAAGCTGTGTTTTTTATAAAGTTACTTTTTAAAAATTAAACTTCTTAGTAATTATGCCTGGAAATCTAACTTGGATCAAGTCAGATTTCCTTCCTTCTACTTTTAGATTTCTTATAGATTGAAACAGAGTGATTTCTCTTGCAAAGAGCTCATGTCTACAATTTATTTTCCATCGCATTCAGTGAGTATGATGGTTTTATTAACTGCAAGGGTCTGGGATAGAAATCCTGAACATGTAACACTGCATTTGCTGTTTATTTGGAGGGGATTTTTTTCTTTGTTTTTTTTTTTTTGGATTTTGCTTTGTTTGGGTTTTACTTTTCCTGGGAATAGCATGACTTATCTTGACACTAAAGAAATCTTAAGTTTGATAGTATGGTACAGTGTGAATTTGAATGTATAAAATTAATATTATATAAATAGAATCAATGACTATTGTAACCTAGATTTTTTAAATGATATTCATTTATAACAGTTGATTGTAAAATGAAGTGATTAAGATTATGCTGTTTGAAAGCAGACAAGCTAAATTCCAAGTTCCATCAGTGTTAGATTTATTTTGCATGTTATCTATTGCCTTTCTTATTCCTTTCTCCCTCATATGGACTAGAATGTAAGCTCTGTGAGAATAAGACTATTATCTGTTGTGTTTCAAGTGCCTAGAAAAGGAATGGGCATATAGTGTTCAATACATATTCATAAATAGTCTAATAAATAGGCTACTATTGATGTTAGAATACTTAATTTGCCTTTCACAAACTCAGGTTCCTTATCTGAGAAAATGGTTCTAATAATACACAGTCGTGAAATTTAAATTAAATAACATTTCTAAAGCTCTTTGAACAGTACACGCAAGGGCCCAATAAATGTTAGTGGAAATGTTAAAATTTGTGACTCTCATGTAAATATAAAATAAATGCATGTCAAAATTTATTTACCTTATTAATAGGGAACTAGTATGATGTCAAACATGGCTTTAAGTTGTTTTGAATAATGGTATTTATGGACACGTTAAAAATAAAGATTGTTAGGAAATATTGACATACAACTTGCTAAAATCTTATGGGATTTTTTTTTCTACTATTCAGTTACCTACAGGTTAACATATAATTTCACAGTATCTAGGCTATAAACGAATAGTAAATAGTAAAGTCAAACATAGGTATATTCTCTTAGACAACTCATCCTTGAGGGAGCTTGTTAGAAGGGATCCCTGCATGATGTGGAAAGATGTGCTTTAATCTGTTTCACATTATTTTCACTTTGAAATACTTAATACGTTAAGCGTATCACATTGGTAGCTCCTGCCTTTTAAATAGCTTCACATATACTTGCCACTTTGCCATCCCATTGTGGTTTGGGGAAAAGCAACTGGACAAGGGGTACCAGTACTGAGTGAGTACATTGATTGATTATCATTGTTGGATTTTTTTGTCCCGCTGCTTCATGATAGTTACAACTGAATCTATGACCACAGAACTGAGTTTTCTAAAAATCACTATATGAGTAGATATGGCCATATATAGACATGTAGGTATATATTCATAAAGACAATAATCGCAATATAACCTAAGTCATTATAAACCTCTTGAGTGTAAAAATTAGTTTTCATTTGATTGGAAAGTAATTAAAACAATTCTTCAAACTATTTCCTCTGCATTTTTGTAGATTTTGATTTAATGGTCTATTTATGAGTTCAAAAATTATTAAATAAGGTTTTAAATGTTATCCTATATAACAAGAAAATACAGGCTTCACCACTGTTGCAGAGATGAATCTGATTAATCAAAGAACTAGATAGGATACTCATATTCTGTACCAGTTTTACTTTTATATATTTGAATTAGTAGAGTTCCTTCTGCAGTCCTTTTTGCATTTAAAATTTTTTTCAGTTACAGTTGCCAAATAATAATATTTTATTCATTTCAGGTATACAACACAGTGATTACACATTTATATAACTTACGAACTGATCACCCCAAAAGTATAGGACCCATCTAACACCACACATACTTACAACAATATTATTGACTATATTCCTTATGTTGTACTTTATCTCCATGACTCTTTTCTAACTGCCTACTTGTACTTAATCTCTTCGCCTTTTACCCATCCCTCCTCCTCCTGCATTTTAGAAATTTGAAGAAATGTGGGTCATTTAATCCTCCGCATTTTATAAATTGAAAGTTTGGAACTCATATGAAGTGAGTTATCTAAAAGCACTTGGCCAAAGAACGTATGCACATATATGCATGGCCCATGGACTCAGACAGCCCTGTGGTGCATGCTGTGCTGAAGGTGGGGGAATGGGGGGAAATCAGGGTTATCTGTAATAGTGTTAACAATAAAAACAATGATAACAAAAAATAAAAGTACTTAGCCATATAATTGCCCAGCTCAGCTCGAAATTTGCTACCTTTCCCCCCACCCCCCATTTGTCTTGGCTAGAAGTTCTTTATCCCCTTAAATAAAGTCTTAAATGGTTCTCTTTTGTTATTTAATGTGTAATTGAACCGAGGTATAATAAAGAGTAGGGAGGATTGTCCAATATAAAGAATAGATGATCCAATTAATGACATTCAAATTCAACTTAAAGTAGAAAAATTCTCCCCCAGACTTACGCACGTGTGTGTATACATGTGCCTGTGCATGTGTGTGCTGACTTTGGCCCTGAAACTCTGTCATGTCTGTGGAACGTTGTGTAGGGCTGTAATCCCAGTCTCTGTTTGCTGCACACAATCACCTTCATGATGTAACTGCCCCACTGTCTAGACTATTTCCTTCCATTTTTTCTGTGCCCCAACTATATTGCACACACACCGACTGTACTATTTGATATATATAACCTATCTCATGATTCTATGAACCTGCATCTACAATCCCTTCCCTGTCTTGAAATAATGCTGTTGCTTTCTTTAAGTGTCAAAGTGGCTTTGAAATGCAGTTTTCCCTGGCTCCCCTCCATGCCAAAGGGTTAGCTATTTACTCCTCTTTGCCAGGAACTCTGTGTGTTACTCTAGGTTGATTATCATTCTACATTCTACTTTATTGTTTGCATTTGAATATTGATTTCCCGTCACTCTTTGAGCAATGTAGAGTGCCAAACCTTCAAAGCCCTGGAACCAAGCAAAGTGCTTAGCACATAGTAGGTATTTAATAATTATGTCAAAAAAAGAGAATAGTAGAAGGAAAGAGGGGGAGAAGAGTGGGAAGACTGGCTGGAGGAGACATAGTTTTCTGTAGTTGTTATATTAGACAAATCATTATCTCCTTTCCTCCCCGTTTTCTGAAGGGAAAAATAATACCTCTCTGACAGGTTTGTCTTAAGAGTCAAAAGAAAGGTAAAAGAAGAAAAACACTAGAGATGGCCAGATCTTTTGTTTCACTAGATAAAACTTTATCTAATCTCCGTTTGCTAGTGTAAGCAAAAAATAGAGTGCTTTGTGATGAGAACAGTTAATGTAATGGACCTGAACTAGGCCCAATAATGAGGTTTATGCTTCCACTGTGGTGACCGGCTTTCATGCATGAAACCCAAGTGAAGCATGAGGATCTAATCTTAAAATGCATTTTATTAATTCCTTTAAGTAAGGAAAGCATATAAGATTCACACTAGTTGAAATGCATCAAGGCGTGAGTGGTATTAAAATTGAAGTTTGCTCTGGCCAGATGTTTCAGTTTGTTGGAGTGTCGTCCCATTCACAAAAGCGTTGCAGGGTTGAGTCCTGGCCGGGGGTACCTGCGGAAATCAGCTGATGAACATTTCCCTCTCTTTCTCTCTCTCTCCCTCCATCCCACCCTCTGTCTCTAAAATCAGCGAACATACCAACATATCCTCCGGTATCTATTGAACTTTGAACTAAATGCAAATTGACGCCGCGTGAAATAAACACTGTCTGGGTTCATAGTTGTTATAGATATTTGATCATTTTAGGAACAACTATTTTGTTAAAGAAAATAAATAGGGACTTTTTTTCACCCTAATACAGTCAATCCAAAGAGCTCGTCAGTTGTTTCCACACAGTTTCACAAGGTAGGACTACCCAGTTTATTATATAATTCAAAACTTCTCCAGTGAAACCTGGAAAATAGTCTACAGATCTTTTCCACCTTCAACTAGGAAGAGCATCAAAAAATATACCCCCGTCTTGCTTCAAAGCTCTCTTGGTAACAATTCATAACCAGCATGTTAGGAAAGAGATGCTCACACAAGGAGGTAATCGATACTTAACTTCCAATAAAGCCATGTCTTCAAAACATTTTTCTTTTACAAAAAAACCCACCTTCAAAAGTCTAGTCCCATTTTAAAATGTCTATAAAATGGAGTCAAGTCACAGTGCTCAAGATTCACATTGTCATATTTACCAGGCCTTTGCAAATACTACACATGGCCCAGTTATTTTTAAATAACAGTTTTACAACTTTGTAGAACTTTAAAAATTATAGTGATAGAATTTATCCCAAACATTTATCTGATGTACTTGGAAGGGGTCATTCTAATCAATATGAAAATACAGAAGAAATTCTATGCCCTCTTTTAAAAACATTTATCTTTCTCCAGGACAATATAACTAAGCAAACCTTTCCAAAAACAGGACATCATGGTTTGGGTTTTGTTTTGTTTTGCTTTGTTTTTCATGTATATTTCATGCTAGTATATAAAGCAGGATGTTCCTACTGTTCCTATTGGTATGTGATCCCAAATATTTTAGAGTTTTAGTTTCACAAAAGTTTCAAAGCATCAAGCATGAAAATTGCATGGTAAGTGCATTTGCATTGGGTTCTACGGAGAATATTTTTACCTCAAGGCTATTTTAGACATGACTGGGTTAAAGTGAACTCCCTTACTACCCCAAGAGTATGCATGCATATCTGCAATAAATAATGAGGAATGAAAAAGGTATGAAGAATAATACTACATTCAGGATTAGCTCTTTTCTCTACACCCTTTGAAGGGAGGTTAATGTATAAAAGGGCATCCCTATTCCTGGCAATCTGAATGCTAATAAATAATACATAATGCTAGTGATTGTCCCCTAATTTCAATGTTTATTGAAAACTGCCATTTCAGAGCAATCAAGCACATCAAGAATTTTGCTATTATCTACATTTGTGTAAGTTTTCCATAAATATTGAGTTTCAGCCATTATCATTAGAATAATATATTAACACTCTGGAGACATGAATACACATGGAAAATGACTCACATCTTACATCATGAAATTTTTCCATTATACCTTTTATAAAGTTGACCCAAACAAGAGAATAAGTTATTGAATGAGGCCAATAAAATATATTTCACAGTTTCTGAAAATAATTACAAAGTTGCCCAAACCTGTATCTGATACCATCACATTTCTCTACTTGCTATTATTTCATGGCAACTCTTGCACTGAAGGCAAACCTATGCATTTGCTTATAGCTTTTCAGGACCCTCATATTGGTCTTATAGTGCCCGGTGTTACACTGTATGGACCCTCTGAGGCAGAAAGTACATTCATTCTCCCAACAAAATTCAACCGTCTAACCAGTGAAAGAATGTTAGTGTTGCCTGCTCTGTGAAAGCCACAAGGTGTATATAAAAAATAATAATTACGGGGATGCATGGTCTCTAACATCCTTTGCCCTAAAGTAATCCGTGATATGGAGGAAAAGATGGACACATATTCATGTATGTTATAGTAGAAAAAATAACATCAATTAACGTCTAACTGCCAGGACTTCTACAATCCTTACATGTGTTTATCCTTATCTGCCTCCTAGGAGGTGCTGTCAGTATCCTGATTTACAAATGAGGAGACTGAGACACCCTGCAGTTAAGAACCTAGGGGTTACCTGGCAAATGTCTTACTTGATCTAGAGCTGGGGCCTCCAGCTTTTCGGCATCTCTGGGCCACACATTAAATACACAGACCCTAACAAAAACCGATGAGCAAGAAAAGGGTCCATGTATAATTTTCACGGTATCCACCACTGCAGATAAGCAAAAAAGTCCTCACATAATAACCCTAATTGTGCAGTGGCCCTTTTGATAATCTTTTAAAATCATCAAGCAGGTCCCAAGTATGTGATCACTAATATTGAAAATGGACATAACAAAGTAATAAAACATCATCGTACATACATTTATTTTACGTGACATTGCAACGTGTAATCCCCCCCAAAAAATCTCATAACATTTTAAGTCAATTTACGATTTTGTGTTGGACCACATTCATCGCCATCCTGGGCTGCGGGTTGGACACCCCAATCTAGAGGCCTCGGACTGGTTAAGAAAGTCTTCACAGAAGCAATAAAAATGAATTCGACTTCCAAAAGGTTTAGGGATTAAAAAAAAAAAATCGGCCAGGACTGTATTCATAGGACATGAAAAAGTCACCGAGACGTAAGAAGATAAACCACGGTCGTGAAGCACTAAGTGGGCATTCCGTGTGCCTGAACTGTGAGAGGGGATGAGAAGATCCAAGGAAAAGGGGTCAGAGGGGTTCAGCTTACGGAGGGCCGCACACTCTGCTAAGGGGTTGATTTTATCCATGTACTTTCCGTGAAGGAATAAATCTTCTAACCTGCCCAATTCTGACTCACCAAACGTAATGTATTATTTTCCCATTTTCTTGCTGCCTTGCGCTCCTTGGCTAATAGCTATAGAAAACAATTTGATATAAATGAGTATTGACTAAGCTATTATTTCCCAAAGATACTCGAATTTTATTAAGAAATATCTGAAGACTACAAAGCCTATGAGTTTTTTAGTGTTGGAATTTCAGGCCACTTGGCAGAATGATGGGATGATTTGGGGCAGGGAAGCTGCCTTCCTCCTCCTATAAATAATTAAGGCGTTTGGTTGCAGGAAAGTTGGTGGAGTGGCAAATGAGAGGCATCAGGATTCAATTCACAGGCCTGTCACTCACTTGCATGACTCAGGCAAGTCATTTAGTTCCTCCAGCCTCCCACGTCCTCAGCAATAGAAGGGAGCGAGGGAGAGGCACTGAGCGACAAGATCAAACAAATACCTTTTCGAGTTCCTGTGTCTTTATTCCCCGAGACTAAATGTACCCCACACAAAGGGCGGATTCTGATTACGGACCCTGACTTCTTTTAGATTACCTTTTGCAAAATAGATTCAACTCCACAGAAAGACAAAATGTTGAAGTGAGCAACTGAAATTGTATATGATCTCCACACATGTAACAGGAGATCATTCATTAAATATGGAAACTAAAAAGACATAATGGTAAAATGCTTTCCTGCTTAAGAGAGTCATACAATTAAGTCTGTAAAAGTCATTTTACTCATTCGATTAGCTCCATTTTAGATTTAAGGAAGCAAAGTCAGGTAATGTAACTGACGTTCTGAACATCGCCTGGCTGAGCGGGGGTAAAGCTAGAGGGAAACCCCTCTGTCTTCTGATTCCAAGTCCCCTTCTCACTTGACCACAACAGTTGTTTTATGTTGACAAGGCTGAGTGGTATAGACAGTTTCATAAATGAGAGGGATATTCTAGCTCAAATGGTGCAAGAAAAGATAATAGGTATGAAATCAAATGTATTGATCACTTAAGCCACAGAAAAGGAAAGCTTGCATTTCCAGCAGCGTGTGAAGTGTTAGGTAGGACAGGTAAGACTGTGGATGGGCCCGCATTTCTTTAAAGCGTGGGAAACAGCAGAAGTACTGAGGGGTTCCCCACACAGTGCTTACCGGAGCCTGACCTCAGAATATTTCTATTTATTTGACTTTACCATGAGGATTGATCTTTTATAGGCTTTAAGAAGCTGTATGTCCTTCCCGAATAGGATTTTAAAATAAATGTATCTACAGTAGCATCACCAAAGTGTGTTCTCTGGGGTGCTAAACAATGTTTTGAAAAAAAAAACCCAAAAATCTATTGTGTTAAATGTTACAAAGGCAGTAAAATAGACTTCTTATAAGCCTTATGTACATTAATTAATGTTCACTTTAAGTCTCCAAGAAAGCATAGGAAGCATATGATGCACACGTTTCTCAAGCTCCTTCGACCAAGAAAACTCCCCACAAGAGCCAAGTACACTATATCCAAAAAGCACATAAAACAAATAAAAAAGTTGATGTAAATAAGGATTCACTTTTCCCCCAGTGAAATAGAAGAAAGTAAAGGAATAATGAGAAAAATTAAGTTTTTTGAAGGAAAATATGTTAATAGCTATAGGGTAGCTTATATGAAAATTATGCTAATGTGTTCTTTAATAAACTTCCACTATAGAAATACAGAGAAAGTGCATTGTCAATATTTTTAGTCTTCCAACAATGTACAGCAATCAGAACTCATCTTTTAAAATCAAATATGCACAGTTAATTAGACTATAGCATACTTTGAAAGCATATAATGATATGTAGAGGAGTCTAGATATGCTCTGTGGGGTATATAACCAAGTAACATAAAACAGATTTTCATCTTCAGTGATTTATGCCTCTTCTAATATAATTTTGATATTCAGATATTGAGTAAAATTAGCAAGGAATTTATTATATAGTATCATTGACTCTGTTTTATTATAATATATTTTAGGAAGGATATTTATAAACTACCACAATCTAAAGCCATTAGATAGTTGATAATATTGGATATATTTATGCAAAGGATTATAATCTTTTATTATTCAACTATTCGATTGTAGATTGAATATATTATAGATTGATATAGATAGATATTATAATAAGAGCATGGCATGAAAATGTTTTAATACAAGACTATCTCTCATGAATACTATGTGCCAAGTATCATAGCTTCAAAATACTTAAAGAAATAACTGTTAACTGGAGGAACTACAAAAAGAAAAAAATACAAAATAATGTTAAAATAGTTCAACTTGCCTCTCTGAGGCCACGAATGATAATTAGACACTATATTAGTAAATATCAGGAAAATATAAATACAATAATAAATATGTAAACAAGTGTGTGCTCATGAATTATATAAAACAGGATAACCTTATTTCACATTATAGAATATTGAAATAAATCAGACAATATTTTCAAAAATGGAGAGAATACACTTTACTAATGAATTTTTTAAAAGATTTTATTTATGTATTTTTAAAGAGAGAGGGAGGGAGGGAGGCAGAGAGGGAGAGAAACATCCCTGTGTGAGAGACATATCAATTGGTTGCCTCTCATATGCTCCCTACTGGCGATGTGGCCTGCAACCCAGGCATTTTCCCTGACTGAGAATCAAACTGGCGATGCTTTGGTTAGCAGACCAGTACTCAATCCACTGAGCCACACTGGCCAGGCCTAATAATGAAATTTTAAAGTACTGATAAAACTCTTGTAATTGGTTAATTTTTTAATCCTCTATTAAACCCCTAAGCCAAGTACAAAACATAAACTGAATTCACAGAGTAGCTTTAAAATGATGGCAGTGAAAATATTTCATAACAAGATTTATGGGTTACAAAAAAACTGTGCCTTGAAAAAAAATAGCTTTAAATATTCATGTCATTCCAAAGAGAAACTATAATAAAAAAATGAATTAAGTACTAAACTTTAAAAGTATTAAAAATTCAAAATCAACCAGAGAGAAGATATCAAATTAGTAAATTAGAAAAAAGATAAAACATACGATATAGAGACTCAGGATCTGATTTTTAAAATCAACAATAAATTTGCAATGGTTAAATTACACGGTAACCCAATCATAGGAGGGAAGGGAGTGCCGGCGGGAACCCCGGAAGAAAGAAGAGGCACATGTATCAAAGGAAGAAAATAAAAGAAATTAGAGAATAAACTGAGAAAAGTCCTGACCTCTCTCCTTCTCCAATTTAAGATAATCACACCATAACTCTTCATTCCACTTCCACCAAAATCTGCCCCAGTGGTGTTCCACTCCAACACCGTTATTCTCCTGGCTTCTCAACCAGTAACATACGAGTAATCCTTGATCCCACTCTTTTCCTTTTATATAAACCCCATCCCTCAGTACATTTAATTAAATTGACTCTACTTGTAAAGCACATCACAAACCCACCTACTTCTCCTTATCGCCCCACTTACTTCTGCCCTCAAATAGTGTCATGTCACAGCTGGTGGGGCACAATTTCTTCCACTTTATCTCCCACACCAAGTGTTACCTCCTGGAAGTCACTCCCTTCATAGCAGCCAGTGGTATCATTTGGAGCAGTAATTGGCAATCTCACTTCAATCCTTTAGCTCTCCTTCCCATGCTAAACCTCATTTGCTTCACCACAATAGCCACGTCTTAACATAGAGTTCTGGTTTACAAGGCTTCGGTTGAATTTTTCACCACTTGCCATTTTCAAGGATTTTTACTTCTCATACTTGTTTCCTCCCCCCTGCCACCCCCCGTCCCCTCACTGAGAAGCTCCTAGTTCAGGTTGTTATTAAATAACCTACTCGGGTCTCTTGTGAGAGTCTCCAAAAGATTTATTTAATACATATCTCTAACTTTTTTTCTATCTTTTAAGGCATTAGCCATATACCCTCACTATTGCACTGATATGATATGATGAACCCAAAATTTTACTGAATATTCTTTCAGGGAATTCCTGTAAATTGTATCCATTTGTAGTGATATAGCAAGAATTAAAATTACTACCTTGTCCTAGGATTTCAAAAATGTATAGTCAAACTATAGGAATTACATACTTCACAGGCATTTCAATTAAAATAGTTCCCCTTCCTTTCCTTGGCAATAGCTTAAAAGCAAATAACGTCTAATGCCTCAGTTATGTGGGCCTGTAAGCACTCTTCCCGCAGTGATTGCCGTTGTGAAAAGTAATGAAAACTTGCCAAGCAAAGGATTCACCAGTGAATTTAAGAACAAAAGCTAGGCTCTCTGTATTTTTTCTTTCCCCTTCCACCTCCTCCCCTCCCCTCCTCCTACCTTCTTCCTAATTCTCTGATTCTTACTCCGTATCCTCTAAACATTAAGGCAAATTTCCGTGGATATCATACTTACACACTTTTTTTTTTTTTAAACAAATGACCATGTCTAAGTTTGTATTAACATGCTCCCTTTAGGACAAACTATAGTAGTATTCTTTTCTTTACCAGAGATTGTTAGGGATAATCTGATCAACGACAAACTAAAGGTAGATTGTTGCAAGGAAAGGTAGTTTTCAAGCTATGTTGACTCTCACCATTACCACCAATGTTTAATGTTAACCACTCTTCATGATGTAAGAAACCCTAGAAGATTTAGAATAGAGAGCTTACTCTTGCTAATACCAATGATGGAGAACACAGATAGCAGGGGTAATCAGACACACCAGTGATTCAAAATAGGTTATCATAATTCTCTTTTCCTCATTAAAAATTTTTTTTCTTAAGTTTTTGCTGGATTCCACTTATATATAAATAAATATACTGCTGATAAACCAAATAACATCAACTTAGGTTGGCAGAAAATGCTAAAAATAATATAAATAGCAAAGTACTATGACTGAAGCTCACTATTCATGTCCTCAATGATTATATTTACCAGGTTCATGTCATAACTAGGGACACCATGTAACATAAAGGTGGATATTAGGTAACGTCTGTATCACTTTAAAAATATTGTTATTTTTTATTTCAGTAACATAATTTGTACTATTAATGGTATTAAGATACTGAAGTAAAACAAATTAAGAATTTATTAAGTTTAACTTTCTGTCTATATTGGCCCACATATACAGGATCCAAGAAGAGATATAGTAACATCTAAGTTTAATATATTTGTTAAATTACAACTATCTCTTTATAATAGAAAATGCAAAATTAATGGCAGAATAATGATCATTAATTTTCTCAAAACTAAATCACTCTCTCTGTATTTTAAAAATAAAGTACTTAAGGGGTTTCTTGCCAAGCAATTGTGAATAATGCTTTACTTTATAAATAAACACATTATCATTTATGCACAGAGATAATATGCTGAGAATGAGTAGTCAAGGTTACTTAGAACAAATTAGTAAAAACTCCCAAAGTGTTGCTTTATTTTAAAGTGTCAGATTTCATGTTTATGCTGTCTTGAATTCCCTTATAACCCTGACAACTGCATTTTCATTATGAATGCCTTCACATTTGCATTATTACTTGAAATAGAATGGCAAATTTTAAAACATAAATATTTGTTGTAAGACCAACTTTATGCAATAACTCACTAATTATTTTTGGTTAATGCATTCTTTGCAAAGATAGCGTGTACCTATTCAAATCAACTAATTCATTTATTTTTTTTTAACTTGAAAGTTTATTTTAATTTTTTTTCCTGATTCAGAATACATTTATTCTGTTTTTTTTCTTTTGTTTTTTTTTATCCTACCACCACTTTCCCCCACCCCACCCACACCCACCTCCCACCCTCCATCCTTCCCCCTTTGGCTTTGTCCATGGGTCCTTTATGCATGTTCCTTGATGATCTTTCTTAATATTGTTTTAATTTTTTAAAATTCATTTAAATTTAAATAACATGCATTTTGTAAACACCATGAAGAATACAAAGATGATCAAGATAAGATTTTTCTAAACAATTTCAACTTAATAGTGTAAGGGAATCATATATATATATATAAACTCTAAAATTAAAAAAATAACTCATTTCTAAATGAAAGAAAATAACTGTTATTAAAGATAAGAATGATCATGGAACATCCAGCATAGCAGAGATCAGACACATGACTGATAAATAATTTGAAGTGTGACAAGACTTGGCTGGTAATTGGAAAATTTTGTTAAAAATAAAAGAAAATTTCAATCCCTAGGAAAAGCAGAAATTATACTGAATTGTAAAGGAAATAATATCTTAATTCCAAGTTAAATAATATTTGCTAGTCAAAATTATGTTAATATTCATTTACTTGAATATTAGATATTATTTAATCATTACTAATTTACAATCAGAGTAACGCAGTATATAATGCTAAAAATAAATGAATCAAGTTGTTACAACAATCTAGTTTATGTAGAAAGATGGTAATAAATACCAGAAAAAGGGGTATTAAGTAATTCGAAAAGTTAGAGGTGAAAATACTAAAAGAATTAAATCAAAGTAATCAAAAAGATAAACTCAGTAAAGAGAATAGCACCAAAAGCCACCATTTCACGTGTTCGGCAAAAAAAAAGGGGGGTGTGGGAGGGAAGAAGCCAAGACATGTAGCTAAATGAATCAGCAATGTCAAGTTTTTGAAAGATTTTTAGAATGTGGGAGACTTAAACATGATTGTAGGTAGAATGTAGCACATCAGAGAAGGAAGAATGCAAAGTTATAATGGAAATTGTTAAAAATGTTATCATTTATTGGAGTTGGACTTAAAATGGAGGAAATTAGAAGGCTTTCCGTTCCCAAACCACTTTCAACATTTCTGTGAATTTATTTCACACCGTCCTTGGATGAAATCTCAGCAGGACTCTCCTTAGCACGTTCAGGCCTGAAATCATAGTCTTTTTCCGAAGGATTAAATATTCTAGTGCAGTCTTGTAAATTTTCCTATTCCACCACCGATTTCTACCTGAGGCTGGGAAACATGTAGTGGGAAAGTGGGGTGGAGTCAAATTCTCTTTTTCTTGCCTCTTCTTATGCCCACCTCAATAGCTGCTATGTGGGTCGGGTCCAGCGAGTGAAGTTGTAAGACAGGAAAAAGATAAAGTTTTTCATACCTGAAGTGCTGTCGTTAACCCCCAATGATACCTTCTGGTTAAGGTGGGAGCAGACTCTTCCTTGGGCCATGTGGATTCCCTGGAATCCCACTGCCGATTGTACCCCTACCTCCGGCCTCCACTTCCATCCTCAGCCTCGTGTATGGCGAGATGTGGTCCACAAGTAACACACTGAAAATATGACGAAACTTTAACTCTGACCTTGGCGATGAGGAAACATCTCACTCCTCATGTCATTTTACCTCCCTGTCCAACGTCAGCCTGCCTCTGATCTTTAGATTTTTTTTTTTTAAATGACAGATTGTGTACAAGTCCCTACCTGTCACACAAATAATAGTAATATAAATCGCAGTAGTAGTAATTAGAGACCACACATAAACTCTTTCTTATTCTTCCAAAAGGGCACTTCAGTGGATATTTCCACAGTTTCCCTTTCCACCTTCTTGTCTGTTCTCTGCCCACTGCCACCCTGCTCTGTGCGTGCTGGGGTGGTTTGTTCCAGCTCCCAGTACGCCGGCATTCGGCTAGGCTTAGCGCCCTAGAGGGGAAGCATGGGGGAAATGACAACGGTGGTATGTGGTCTCCTGACGCCCCTCACCCTGCCAGGCAGTGTGCTGGTAGCAGCCCTGCCCTCTGCTGCAGGCACAGTTGCTCCTGGAGTTCCCGCCTTCTCCTGTGCGGCTGGGGAGACCACTTCGGAGATCTGCCATTTCTGTTTCCCCTTCTGGCCTAGGGATGGTCATAATTCTCTCTGCTGCTTTCTCCAAATTGTTTCGTGTCCTGTTAGTTGGTCTCCCCCGAACTTCTCCACTAACTTGTAACTTGTTCCCTCACTAAACTGTTCTTTAAAAAAAAAAAAAATTATTGATTTTTAGAGAGAGAGAGAAAGGGAGAGAGGGAGAGAAACACCTACGTGAGATAGAAACATCAATCGCTTGCCTCATGCACGCACCCCTACTGGGGACTAAACCCACAGCCCAGACCTGTGCCCTGAACGGGAATCAAACTTGCGAACTTTAAATCCAGTGGGAAAGATCCTCAGGCCTAGGGAAGCTCCTTAGGGGACACTTTGACCAGCTTTCACTTCTGCCGTGTCCATTCACACGATTTTCTGTATGAGGCGTGTCTAGAACTGTGAAGAGTCTGGGATTTTACCCTACCTGTAAGTTACCCAACCATCGCTTCCTGGGTGACCGCAGAAGTTAAGAGAGTTCCGGCACAACAGCAGTATCCAGAGTATCAGTAATTTTTGCGCTGACTCGCCAAACCCAAATTCACACAAAGCACTACAAAGAAGGCCAGGTGACACAGGCCCACAGTGAGTCACATTGCAGGAGAGGAAACCCTGAGTTTAGGGAGTGCACATCTTTTTTAATGGGAAGTGCGTACACCAGCTTTTGCTTGGCAGGGAGACACTATCGTGATTTCAAAGGCTCTAAGCACGTTTGGCCTTTGCTTTGGAAATAGATACTGTCTGTTTTCTGAGGCTGTTTACTATACAAACACCCTTAAAAGGACAGTTTAAAGGACAGTCAGGGACTCTGTAAAATAAGAAGAAATGTGAGAAGCCTATGAAGAACTCTCTTCCAACCTTCTGATTGGAATTACTAATCGCCTGATATCAAATTTTCATTTCTATGAGACTGTGTGCCAGTATGATTTTGACAGTATAATGTCGTCCACTGAGAATGTAGATTAATTTGGGTGTATAATCTGAGGTATTATCTCAAATACAAGTTTACTAATACAAGGCATTAAAAATGTTCAATGACATGAATTCCCATATTAAATTAGTTTCTTTGATTTTCATTAACTCAGATTATAAATTTTCATTTCCAGAAAAAGAATACATAACATTGTAAAATTTATATCCATTGGGATATGACTATTCTTGGACACTTCAAAAAAAAAACAAAAAAAACAGTTGCAGTGTATCACTGGGAAATTGTTCTTGGCCCCATCACATCTGAGTTGAAATTGGTTAATGATGATGTCCTTTTAGGAAATAGCTATAATTATAAGTCACAGTTTCAATATATAGTATGAACTCAAAATTACAACTCTACCAAGAGGAGTAAATGTCACTAATGAGATCAGGGCTAGGTGGCCATATAGGCCAAAGCTTTAACAGAACAGAGTTGCAGCTCTTTTTCTTTTATGTCACCACCAAGTAGTTATTTCTGGAGCTTGTGTCCAGGAATCCAATGAAGGATTCTGGAGTTTCAGATCCCTGTTAAACAACTCTCCTCCTCAGTGCAATCAAAACACATGCTGCTTTAACCATCACTAAGCAAACTCAGTCGGTTTAAGTAAATCACTTATCTCGAGTTATGTTTTGCAATTATATAATCATAGTATTTCTTTTCTATAATTGTAATATTTATTCAGATTGTATAGTGATAATCTTGACAAGTTAAAAAGAAGGTAAAGAGTCCAAAACGCTGAACTATATCAGCATTTGAAGACAAAGTTTTCAAGAAAATATCCTTGAAGAAAAAAAAAAAATCATGCATTTCATTGAAAATAATGGGATTGCAGAAGGAAGTTCATTCCTCGGGACCCCAGTAGAGCAGTCAAAGAAGGAGAGAGAGACTACTTTTCAAGACTCGCATGCTGTGGGGAGGCCCCTGGGTTGGTGGCATGGACTTTTAAGGGTATGGGGATTTGTATGCACCACACAGAGGCCGGAGGACACAAGGGAACCCATGCACTCTGAGAAAGTGTAAATGGGAAGGAGGAGAATAATATGAGCGATAGCTAGGTGGGGCGACACCCTGAGAAGAGAGATACCTAACGAGCGTTGGAAGCATTTTGTGCCACGTGCTATGTTATGACTTGCTTCCTTGCTATTTCCTGAAGAGATGTTTAGTAAAGGTATATATTCATTTGAGTCTCTCTTTAGAACGCCATGCTTTTTTGGATGGCTTACTGATTCAATCTTGGGTCAGACAGGAAGTAGCCCAGCTTAAATGAGTTACATATAATACTAATTGTGTATGGAAAGAAGGTGGAATTAAAATTATCTTATAATATTTCATAGGTATTCCAACAAATATATTAATGGGTGGTTGACGGCTTAGACTTATAAGTAACTGATGACTCTTCAGTATGCAATGAAGTATACATACAAACACAATCTGTACACTGATTTTGCACTTTTATACTGAGCGTTCCATAATATGATCAAATAATAATCTATTATTTTCCCCCTGTTGTATGAAAATTTAAAATATACCTTTCATTCATTAACTAACACTAAAGAAGTCTCCCAGCATAATAAAGATTTTTCTAAAGTTCCAATTTTAAAAAACATCTTCCTTTGAATCACAGGCCTTAATTTTTCTCCTCACTACATTACAAGGAGTGCAGGTAAAATTTATAAAGTAAATATTTTCATGCCATGGAGGCAAACATGTAGCCCTTTGAGAAGAATTATCATGTCAGATTATTTTCCTTATAACAGATTGGTCCCAGAAATCAGGTTTCACCTTTAGCAATTTGAGGGGCAAGAAATACTTCATTTTCCCAGTGAAGATAGCACGGCATTGTTCACCATGTCTGCAGGAGCGTAATTACTCACCCAGCATGGCAGCTATAGTTTATGGAGCCATGCTACGGCTTGGGTTTGCTTATTGGTTGCACTTCCCACAGCTTTCCGTCATCAAGTTTCATCCCTTAGCCACTGTGCTCTTGGGGTAATCAGTGGTCAGGCAAAATCACATACATGCAAAGAGCTTCTTTCTCACCATATATTCAAGGGCATCAGTACTTCTAAAATATGCATGAATATATGCTATTGTATGCTACAACCATATTTACTGTGCCTTATAAAGTAAAATATGGCATTTCTATGTGCATTAGCAATGAAACCTCCATGAGCAGGCCATGATGACACAGATTTATTGATTTTGACTTATATAAGAGGCTCCCTCCATATTTTAAGTCTCAACTAATTATAGTAATTCAAAGAACAATTACAAAGTAGTAATTATAATTCTTTCAAATGATGCACTATAATCTGGATTTAAAATATATTTTCTAACTGTAATGGACTTTAAAATATATTTGTTCTCTCTGTCTATCTTTACTTTTCTCTCAGTATATCTTCCCCCTCCTGCAGCCATTTAAAGTGATCCAGTTTTCTGAAACGGCACCAATAAATTCCAGTCAGTGACACATATGTTCTTCCTGGGCAGTATATTGTTCTTTCTGACACTCTCTAACACAACATCGGTGATGTAGACTAAAGTGCCCAGACTGGATATATTGAATACCTTCTACATCTAAGCGTGTTTTAAGCCTTAAGTAGTCTTCTCTCAGCCCCAACCAGAGATCCTTTCCATCCACCCACCATTGAAAGAGAAAGAGAGAAGGAGCCACAGCTAAATTCTCTTCAACACCGAAAGGTCACATAGAAACTGCTGAGTAGGTCTCATTTTCTCTTCTTAAGAATCAGTCCTATTTTTAACTCCAATCTTCAGAATGTGTGTACTTCCCTTCTCCCAGGCTGGGGCCATAACCCCAGGCTTCTTGGGAGCTCCTCAAGGTCAGGGATTCTGGCTCTTCCAGGTGTAGTCCTGGCTCTCAGATGTCCAGGATAGGAAGTAGGGACAAGAGAAGTGGCAGAATCTTAATATCACTGGCTTCCTCTTCTGCTGGTAATGTGTCCCCACTGTCACTGTGATACAAACTAGGTCATTCCAAAGTGATGGGCATGGTTTTGGCCCTCTTGATCACTGAAGACCACCTTAGAAAGAAAATCTCATCTTCCATTTGCCTTGCTAAAGTAGTCAAACCTCCACCCCCTTGTCCCAGTTGACAGTCCCTTCAGCCTGGCAGACACTGTCTATCTTACAACTCCTGTTATTTTTTTCTGACTTGCATGCTCTTTTCATGAAACCAGGAGGACTTCTGGGGATGTCTCCATATCCCCAGAGGGAATGAAAGAATTAGAAATTGATTTGCGGAGAGTTTCCCTTCTTCCTTTCAGTCATATTACATCAAATTCCCTTCAGACCTTGTTGTGACACCCTATTCCTGTGAGCCACAGGCTGTCCCCCTGTTCACACAAAATGTCCAACTTCAGTAACTTGTGGGAAAGGCTTCTGTGTCAACAGTTCAAGGATAGATAGGTCTGTTGAAAGTTCAGCACACTGGGAAGTAGTCAAGGAATGAGATGCCAAGATTCTTTGCTGTAAGCACTGTAAATTTTTCCCAAGATTCTCTTGGAGCTTTCCTTACTTGGTTTTGGACATGGCAACCCACAGCCATTCCTTTCAAGCAAAGGGAACCTATGGTAGAAATGAATGTTTTATTCCCATTAAACTAAACCAGTCGTCTTCTTAAATTGACCTTAAACTGACTGGAGGAGAAAAGCATGAGTGGTCGAGCATATAGGATGACTTGGCGCCCTCTTTGACTTAGCTATGATGATTTAGGGGACTAGCTGCGGACTAGCTGTCAGCTCTGTATAGAAGGTTGGGGAACTTATTTCATTAATTCTTAGTTCTAGCCCTGGCCCCTAACTTGTGTACTTAACTTCTACCTTATACATATTAAAAAACAAACAAACAATGAATTGACTTGTGATGTGACAAGCCTTGGAAATAAAAACAAAAATCGCCTAAGACAGCAGATAAAGGGTGTATAAAAACATTGTTGAGTACATATACATGAGGATCAAAAAGATAATACAAATAATAGAGTATGAAAAAAAGTGTCAGCAATGATTCTGTTCTTCTCTCCCAACTTCAAGCTAATGTTTCTGAGCCATTAGACAAGCACACCTGTGTTTGGGAAATGTAGAATTAGAAAATCCATGAGTTATGAGTACATAAAAAATCAATAGGTATTTTGTAGCAAACATGAACAATATCATACAGGGATTAGTGATTTTTCTGTGCTTAAGTTGATTCTGATTCTCTTCAAATAGTAGAAAACAGGTCCTAAAGAAGGCTTCACGAGAAACAACAATAAAAATGTTCAGTTCGACAGCAATAGAAGGGTGTGACTAGTCTAGTGGTGTGCCTTCAGGGGGATTCTTAATTTTCATTTGACATTTGAAGAAAGGGAGACCAAAGGGGTGGGAATTGATGTACTTAGAGTAAAATAGAAAACAGAATGTATAAAACTACTACAGAATGGGAGTATTGGAAAATAAAAAAAGAATATATCACAGCTAACATTTAATGAGCAATTATTATGTGTCTCGCACTGTACTAAGTCATCTTGAATACATTAACTGTTATAACCTGAAAGCACTTTCAAGTAACTGATATGGTAATAATATCATATCATAAATTGAACAGTAATAACTGGCAATATAATAATATAGTAAAAGAATGTATAATAGCAACCACTTTTTCTACTGTCTTCAAAAGATAATCTAAGCCTACACTAGAAAAACAAAATGTTTTTCTGAGTAATTTTATTAGTATATTATCATATTTTACATTTTTACTTTTCAGCTTAATCAAATAAGATTATTGGGAAAACCTTTTCTTCATTATTCAAATTCATTAATGCAACTTTAAAATTCAGTGAATACTTTCTGATGATACTAAATGAAAATATGAGATAACCAAATTTCTTGAAATCAAGGTGGAGACATTAGGAAGCACAGAAGCATGATTCTGTCACTAGGTACAATTTAAATTGGTCAGCTGCACCCCATAAGACTGACCACCGGTGTCTCAACTTGTCCCCGCCAGTATGTTACCACACACTATTATGTGTAAATATAGCCACCCTCCAAAGTGGAATGTCAGGGATTACATGTTTCTTTTTAAGTCCCCTATTTTCTCTCCTTATGACAAAAATCACGTAGCTCGTAATAAAGATGAGATGGATGCTCCTTTAGTCACAGAGAATATGCAGCCTGGAGTTATTCCACGTTGCTTATCAAACACGGGTTTTGAATTAGAAAAGTATTAGATTTGAAATATAAAATCTAAAATATTACATGTGCTATCTATGAGATTTTCATAAATTCACTGGATCTTTTAATACTTTTCTCTTTATGGGTGCAATGAAATAATAGTTTAAAAGATTATTGAGAGAACTGCATGGGAAAATGCTTGTTTACTCTTATTAAAATATTAGAGTGTATTATTTATCCAAAGGAAGAAAATTGTCATTTTTTGCCTGTTCTGTTATTCTAAAAAATAACAGTAAAGCTAATTTTTTTAAATTAAATATTTCATGTTTCCAAAACTAATGCAATATCAGCATATTGCTTCATGTGTACTTTTTGCATTTCCAGACAGCCAAGGTTTATTTTTCTTTTTCAACTCAGTCTAAAATTAGATGGCATAAAACTGAAAAGGTGATATAATATCAAGGAGAATGTGTTAGATATGTAATAACTGTAAAATTCAACCACACATGCATTTGCATAGAGAAAAAGAATCTTGTGAAATTCCTAAATATTTTGGACATCTGGAAGATAATATCACAAATATAACACATCTTCTCTTCTCTGTTTATTTATCTGCAATAACATTTGAAGGTGTTGGTTGACATTTTTGAATGTCAAAGGAGGGAGAGAATAAACACTTTACTAAGTACAAGTATGGTTTTGTTTCTTTTGCATTTCGATACCTGATTGAATACAGGTAAAGCAATCTTTCCTCCAGATAGACTAAGCTGGCATAACAGAGAGGGAAGATAATATCTATTGTTGTTGAGCCTGAGAGAAAGCAAATATTTACACGTGAAAATGAGGGCATAAGAAGATTACAAAGTCTTTCTTATTGTGATAAAATAGAACCAAGCATTCATCTGACTCTAGCCCTGCAGGACGAGTACAAAGCCCAGTGATTGAATAGTAAGTCTACATTTGATAATTAAGCTCAGATAGGCTTGAAGAGGTAAATTGCAAAAGCAGTACTTTGGTATTTAATTTTTTGATAACAGAGGCATCTTCAAAAAAATATTTCTATTTCACATATACTTCCAAGGATGTATTTTTTTTTTGTTAAATCTAGCATAGAACCCCAAAGTGCAAATTAACTGTGTCACTAGCAGTAAATTTTACACTTTCAGAAAAAATTCCTTTAAATATAATATATACACTTTGTTATAATATAATATCATATAATATATTTATATATATTTGTTCCATAGATATCCTGTATATATAGTATAATATACACATATATAGTGTGTATTCCAAATGTTTTAACAATCTAGAAAAATAAATTTCTGTTCTATTTATTATATCTATAAATGTACGCATTAAGAAAAATAATAGCTAAGACTTTATAAATTGTTTGATTCCAGGCAAAGCAGGTAAATAAATCATATTAGCTTTATTTTTCAGATACGTTCTATTCCCACAGTTTTGCCCTCTGACAGAAAGTGGAGAATCAGATTCTCTGAGTTAGAGACAAAGATATAAACTGGCATTTTTATTTAGATTGTGATAAATATATACATATATATTTAAGAAAATTGACATGTTTTTATAACAGTTTTCCTGTACATAAAAAGTTATGCTATTTCAATTTAGTTGGGTATTAAAAGTTTGTAACTTCCATGTTAAAATTTTGGTGGGTTATTTGTATACTCTTATATTTATATTTTTTAAAATATATTTGTGGTAAGGACACTTAACAGGAGACTTATACCTTCATCGATTTTAAGAGTGTACAGCCCAGTATTGTTAACTACGGGCACGATGCGGTACCGCATCATCTTCCCACAGGCTTTCCGCCTGTGAAGTAGAACCTGCCCGCCTCTCCTTCCCCCAGCCTCTAACAACCACCATCCTACTTGCTAATCCTATGAGTTCGACTATTTCTGATACCTCGTAGAAGTGGACTCACGATGGACTTATCCTTCTGTGACTGGCTTATTTTAATAATGTCCTCCTTAGCATAATGTCCTCAGGTCCTTGCGGATTGCAGGATTTTTAAAAAAAACGAATAATTGGGATAGTGTATATACCATACTTCATCTATTCATCCATCGATGGGCATTTATGTGTATTTATATATTTTTATATACTAATTTTATTTCCAACACATTACTAAATATTTTTGTAATAGTTTTCAATTGATTTTCAAGTCACGTGATCCAAAGAATGATTATTTGCTTGCTTCTTTTCAAAAATTTTATGTGTGGTGTTTACTGCTTCACTAACCAATACATTTGAGTAGGTCCTAGCAGACACTCAGGATGTCTTCCCTTGTTGATGGGAATGTCATCAAGTTTCTCACCATTAAGGGTGATGCTTACCCAGGAGGGTGAGTGAAGGCAGGCAAACAGGAGAAAAATTGGGAGCATCAGTATTATTGCAACAATAAAAATTAAAGGAAAAAAGAAAAGAGAATCCAGTTCAGAAATATTTTGCGAAAAAAGAGTAATGTTTCTCTGTTTGCATATATTCACATGCATGTTTTACATATGTTTGTGTCTGTTTTTGTGTATACACCAGTTATATATGTGTGAAGATATACTAAGAAATACTACTATCTGTAATTTATTAAACTTAGTTTAAATTCAAAAGTGTCAATGTTTTCAGATGCATTCTGATATTTTTGGAGATGATCGTATGGTTCTTTTCTTTCACTTATTAACAGGGTGAAATACACTAACAGCTTTCCTAATATTGAGCTATCATCTCATTGTTACAATGAAGCTCACTCAATCATGGCATACTATGTTTTAATATTTTGCTCAGTTCAGTCTGCTAATATTTTAAGTGTTTTTGCCTCAGTTTTCAGGTTTCTCTCTCTGGTTTAAACAGCAATGTTATGCTGATTTTGTAAACAGAGTCCTATAGCTGTCTACTGGTTATGTTCTGAAACATTTTAACACTTACGGGAATTATCTCAAGACACTTGTGAACCATACTGTCTTTTTGTGGAATAGAATTGATGAGGATGAGGAGGTGATATATTTGAACTAGACATTGTTTTCCTTCATTTATTTTGTCTGTATTCAGTGATCCCTTTGATCGATGTACTCTGGCATTTGCTTAGGTCAAGAGTATTTTCTTATATTGAATATTATTGAAGAGTCTTCTCCAATTTTATTTATTCTTATCTCTTTTTTTTCTTATAAACATCAGTTTTATACCCTGGAATATATATTTTGTTCCCTTATATATAAGTAATTTTCTTTTTTGCCTCTTCTAATCTCCTCACTCCTTTCCTTTTGAATCTGAGTAAGGATTCTTAGTTTGCATTTGGCGTCAGTGATCACTCAACAGCTTCAGTTCTCGTGCAGCGTTCAATCTCCTTTCACATTTCGAGTTTCCTTACAATGTTTCCTTAAACTTAGCTAATTATATTTTTTTTGGCTAGTGATTAGTCAGGAAAAAATTGCGTGCTGTATTTTATATTTTAACTTTTTTATTATAGTGTTTTCTCTTTTTAAAAGATTTAACACAGGAAATATTTTTCTGAAATGTGCATCTCAAATATTGTATTCAGAAATAAACCTGCTACTTTTTTCTGTTTGCCTGTTATGTTATTAAACATTTTAAAAATTCCTGTAGTGTTATTTGCGGGGGGGGGCGTATACATATATAAATGTATATGTATGTTTCTACATATATATACTGTACACATTTATATACACACTAATTTTTAAATAGGGTAAAGATCTTATATATTCTCTTGATTTCCCACAGCAGAGTATATATGTTTCTCTTGGTTCCTTTTCTAAATATCTGATTATTCATCAAATTCTCAATAGACCTCAGGTTGAAGATTATATAATAGATTCAGCTCTTAATCAATTTTAAATATTTAGAAGTGATACACGTCTTTGCCAAGCTTAGCTCTTTCCTTCTGCCAGTTTACAATCCTAATGAAGCCCTTCCTCATTTATTTGCAGTTTCCACCTGTATTGAACTTCTTGGAATACTGAACCAGATTAAATGCAGGAGAAAAAAAAAAAAGAATGGTAATTTGAAGGTGTAAAATGCCCATGACCACTTTTAAGTCAGGTCTTGCTCATGGGTCATGGTTACTAATGGCCAAGAGAGTTGGAGGGGTTTGTAAAGTATAGTGAGCTAATCAAACTGTCATCGACTCTTCTTTTTCAAAAGGCTTTACTCTTCTACCTAAGCAGTTTCTTTCCCTTTTTTAATTAATTAAACTTCTTAGAGAGATTTGGACAATCATTAACCAGTATTTTTAGTCTGTGGTATTGCAGAAAATATATCTTTGCGTTTTAAAGAGACCACTAAGCATTTACAAGAAATCATAAAATAAAATTGTGAAATGTTTATTTTGCATCAGACAGATGTTGCATACAATAAATTGGCAGAACGAAAATTCTTCTGGATGGAGAGGCACCACTGTAAACAATTGTCTTGGCTGCAATACGGAGGGAAACACAGAGCTATTGATACGGGTAGGACCTAGATTCCTGGGCTTAGATGTGCTTTTGGTATTTTGTTTTCCTGTCCTTCTTGTCAAGCTGTCAACAATTACTTCATAGGACTGAAAATATAACTGCCTTTAGCAGTTCCCTCCCTGCTTCTAATCTCCTACTTTGAAGCAGAAACAGAAAGTGAACTTGGCTGAGAGTCAGCGCTAGGCTGAGTTGCGTATTAAGTGGAGGTCGAAAATCCCCGAAAATGGACTAGGGGCCTTATTTTATGGAGAAAAGTGTGTAAACCTTTGTTTCATTGATGTTTTCCTTCTAACTTTTATTTTTACAGCTGTTGTTTAGAATTTTCAGGTTTGGTAGTTAGATAAATAAGACATTACTGCAGATCAGACATGCATATGTGCCAGAGAACTCTTGTTCCACAGCAGTGGAAGGTATTGCACCTAATTCATCCTCTCTTTCCAGTTTCTAACAAAGTTCCTGGCACTCGCTAGGCATTGAGTGAATACTAAATTGAACTGAACAAAAATAATGGTTATTTATTCCCTCTTTGATATCCCATGTGCATTTGAAATTTAGTATGTGGAAAACAAAATTCATCATCCCATTCTTGTTTCATATCAATTTGTATTTTAAATTTCTCTCTTTCCTCTTTTGATGACAGCCCAGTCACCCATTCACATTGGCCAAGGGGTTAGGATCCAACCTGTGTTTCTCTTTTTCCTTCACCACCCATAAGTAATTGATAACCAAGTCTTGTCTATTTTCCCTCCTAAAGAGCTCTTAAATCCACGACCTCCTCTTCACCTTCATTGCCCTGCCTCGGTTAAGATGCTGACAAATTTTAATTTAACTGCTCTATCCTTTCCAATGTATTTTTTAGGTTCCCACCTAAAAGTTTTTAATTGGCAATTTAATCAGGACATTTAGCCCATAGTTAAATTTTGTTCTCTTTGACAGAGGCGAGAATTCAGAGCGTCCAGGAAAACTAGAATTCCCAGGGTACAGTAATGGAGAACAGTGTGCGTAGAGAACATTTCAGAGATTTGAAGAAGGTTACTTTTTTATGTTTATTGGAACATAGACCAAAACATGTACAAAGAAACTATCACACTGGAAAGAACCACTGGACAGAAGAAGGCAGAACAATCCGCAGAACTCATTCAGGGTCATTAAGTAGTTTGTGCTCCGGCTAACCAGATGCAGAGCCCTTGAACCTGATGGGGTAATCAAAAGGGTATTGTCTCGCTAGTGTGGAATATGTCTACCTAGAATAAAACCTGTTTGGTCCCACCAAACTAAACTTTGAGCTTCAAAAGAAGCAAATTATTCCCAAATAGCTTAGGAAACAGACCTGGAAATAACAGGTTTGGTAGTATTAGTAGACAATGACATTAAAGCAGATATATACTGTGTCTGTTTGAGAAAGTAAAGGAAGGCATGGAAAGACAGACATAGAAGACAGAGACATGTCCTCAGTCAACTTCTAGAAATAAAGAAAACATCTGGGCTGAAAAATCCTACACACAAATAAGAGCAGATTATCCACTGCAGGGGCAAAAAAAAAAAATTAGTATATTTAATCACATGGCAATAGAAAGACTATCTGAAATGAAAAAGAGGGGGAAAAGGCTAAAAACAAAAAAGCTCATCAGTGAACTGGGAAACAACTTTAAGTGACCTCAAAATGAGTATCTGGGTTCCCCAAAGGAGAGGAGAGGAAGAGTTGAAGAAAATTGTATTTGAAGGAATAATTGCTAGACAGCTTCTAAATTTGGTAAAAGTGAACTCTCTTCAGCTTAGTGAAAATCCAAAGTCTCATCTTCTTTTCTTGAACTTGTTACCGAACTGAACATTGCCAAAGGACAGGTTCTCCTGGAGTAAATAAAGCTGAACAGGCAAAGACCACTTTCTATTAATCAATCAAGCTGAGATGGCTGGAAAGAACGCTAAATCCTCACCAAAAACAAAAGTGATGGAGTAAATGGCCACCTGGTTCCAGACTGAGAACACTGTGAACCTCAGGATGGTCCTGTCATGGTTCAGTCACCCACCTGGTGATACTCCCAGGCATTCACTCCCATCTGCTGGGCTCCTCCCCTCAAATAGTTGGCTTCTCGTTTTCTCTTATAGTCCTCTTCTCCCAGGTCTCCTTCATCTCTCTCTAATGTCTACACAAGACTCTCTTTTATTGTTTCCTCATGTACTTTATAATTACCTATGAATTATGGTCCCCTAAGGATTATAGCTTTTATAACATGCAAGTCCATAATACTGCTAATCCATTTGTTTCTTAGCAACCACCACCATTCACTCTGGTCTGTGTCTAGAGCAGAGCCCATCAGAATGACCATTGTTTACTCAGAAGAAAAAATAGGGAAAAAATTTTTGGAAAAAAGTTTATATTTCAATAATTTCTAGACAGAAAATGCTTTTGAAAGTCATACTTTGTAGTTTGACATAGTTTTAATTTTCTTTTTAAATACAGGTTTCAGGGGTATAATTCTACAGTACATCATCTGTGTATTGTATTGTGTGTTCATACCACAAGTCAAGTCTCCTTCCATCACCATTTATCCCCCTTTACCCTTTCCTACTTTCCCATGCTCCCCTTTCTCTCTGTTAGCCATTACTCTGTTTTGTTGTTATTGTTGTTGTTGTTTGTTTAATCCCCTCATCTTTTTCATCCAGCTCCCTAGCCCCTCTCTTCTGAACAGTTGTCACTCTGTTCTCCGTATCTATGAGCCTGTTTCTATTTTGTTATTTTGTCCATTAGATTCCACACATAAGTGATACCATATGGCATTTGTCTTCCTCTGACTGACTTTTTCACTTAGCATAACTATCTCCATGTCCACCCATGCTATAGCAAAGGGTAAGATTTCCTTCTGTTTTATGGCTATATAGTATTCCATTGTGTAAATGTACTACAGCTTTTTTATACACTGATCTTTTATTAAGTACTAACAAGAAATTTTTTGAAAAATGGTTTTGTAATATAGTATTTGGACATCTGTTTATATCACCTAAGTTCTGAGTATGAACAGATGGAGAAATTATTGAAAAACTGGGCTACATGTGGCATAGCATCCTGTACCATAACTCACTATCTTTTTCTTAATATGCTTTAATATGTTCAATAAGACATTTTAGGTAAAGGGCACAGAAAAAACATCAGTCACAGATTCAAGAAATGTATCCAGAATTATCTCCAAAAGATACTGGAAATAATCTTGTCCTAACTTACCAGCTACTAAATGCAGTGATGAATATTAGTTTTACATCTGATTATAATCTTATTTTTTGAATACTATCCATTTAAAGGATAGGCTCTATTGTAAAGAGTATCCAAAAATGTATCAAATCATTGTCTCATCCACACTAAGCTGTTTCCCACTTTTTTGTGTTCTCCAAAAATACAATGAAAAATCAAATGACTGTCTGGAGTGATTTTTAAAAGGCCAATATAGCTCTAGTGAAATCTTACCTGATTTAAGTCCCATGAGTCCTCACTCCCTTGATATGGCAAATGCATGGTTCACAGAACTGTGCTCTATTCAAGCTCACCTTGGAGTCTTGTTCACATAGTGATGTGTGGGCATGATGACATAAGCTATTTATACTGTTGATTGTTCTCTGGGCTAGTATTGATATTTTTAACCACTTAAAGAATATCTCTATAATCCTGTTTTGTAAATTTTACTCCCAAAGCTTAGTGTACAGAAATTGGACTTTGTCCTGCAGTAGGGAATTCTCTAGGATCTTCTAAAATGCAGAAAGCATTGAAAATCAAAAGGGTGCAGCTGAATTAAGAATTCCCTCATCGTATTGAACCCCTGATGAAGATAAGCAATTGAAGAAAACATCATTAAAGATACAAATGGAAAAAGTTTACGGCCAGTGTCCATAAGGAAAATGCAGCCTAGATTTCTTTCTCCTCCTCACTACTTCCAAAAATGACTCTATAATAGATCCTGAGAACTCTCTCTTGCATGTGCATGCTCTCTTTCTCTCTCTCAATTAGGAACCTGAGATCAAATAAACTGGAGTCTAAGACAAACAAGTTTCCCTTTCCTGTATAAACAGAAAGAAGCACTGATACTTCAGAAGCTCTAAACAAACTTTATGCCCAGATGCTGGTTTTTAAATATCCATCCCTATTAAAGGGAACAAGAGCTTCTTGGAGTAATGTCTGATTCCAGAAATGAGGCAAAGATGGAACAGGATGAAAGTGCAACATCTTGGTGAACCAGAAAGTAAGAAAATGCCCAAGAAAACAATGGGAGTACATTAAAGAAAAGGAAGGGAGGGAGGGAGGGAGAAAGGAAGGAAGGGAGAAACTTTGGAGACAGTTTGATGGTGTTCCCATTGGCCAAATCTGGGTATCATTTGAGCGTGAGAATTACTGAGGACCACAATGGAGCATAACCCACTGAATAAAGTAGGAAATCATGAGTCTGTTGTGATAATAAGTAAATAAGCAAATACATATGTAAACAGAGGAGAAATAAGGACATTTTAAAAAATGAGTGTGCCAACAGACAGAGGTGGAAGGAGTGATGGAGTGAAAAAAAGTCGTTGGCAACCATTGTAGTAGAGATGAACTCAGGCAAAACACGTCAGGGGGCGCTATGTCTGTAGAAAAAGCTGAAGAAGCTGTTGGTATATTCTTAGAGTGTCTCACCACGGACTGTTGAGTAGTAACTAGGGAAAAATGGGAACTAAGCCGTGGAGAAGGCCAACGACATGTTGAGCGGATCACCCAAATTAACTCTTTCGATAAGGGGCAGGCAGACGTCAAGTGTTTGGGGATGCGGTACCCCGAGAAAGGTACCTTCTCTCCTGCATTCACTCCTGCATTCTACCATTTGGGGTTGCAGAGCCTGGGTCTCATCATAAGAACACATTAGTCAAGCCCAAATTAAGAAACATTCAGTAAAATTGCTAACCTGAAATTTAAAAAAATGCCAATATCATTAGCAAAAAAGGCTAAGAAACTCGTGTAGATTGAAGGAAGTAAAAGAGATATGAAAATTATAAATGCAACCTCTGATCTCGGATTCGATATATACACTATAAATTAAATAAAATATTATCTCTGTGTTAAATGCCCTGAACTAGAACCTCTCTAAGTGCTTATATGAAAATATTTATTTAAGTTTGGAGAGTTGTATTACTTTTTTTGTTTTGTTTTGTTTTACTTAGTATTTAGTTTGGGGAAAGAATTTCTTCAGCTGAAATGTGCATAATTTTTAAAAAAATTTTGCTATAGTAGCTTTATTGTCATAGTTTTATAGTTCTTTTGTTTTCTTTTTTTAGGTTCTTTTGGTAGACAGGTTTCTAGTTCAGGATCATCCTTTTCTATTAGTATGGCAAAGCGAAGTTTCTTTAATGGAAAATGTAGTCAGTTTGGGAGAAAGGGAGTGGTTGGGATATTTTGCTTCTTTTTCATTTCTGTATTCCTCTTTATTTCACCCTCTTACTGTTTTTTTCTTCTTTCACTTCCATGACTCCAGATCCAATACACAACTGACATTATTTTCAGAACCAAAATTTCCTTCATTATACCTTCCATCAGATTCCTCAAAGGACGCAGAATCTTAAGCCCCCAAGTATGTGTTTAAATTATAAACATAGTCTTACTTTCACTGATGATGATGCCAGAGAAAATAATATTTCTAAAATGGAAGCTAAGAACATATAATGTCAGTGTATGGTGGCAATTGTATTATTTCTGTGTTTCCTGTGTTTTTGGTTCACCTGAATAATAATGTGCTGTAAATGGTAGAGCTCACCTAACATTTGTCTGATAACTTATTATCGAAGTCTGTAAAATTTGTTCAGTTTTTGAGTGGACTCTCTATCAGCAGGACTGCTGATCTCCCAGCTTTTTGGTACATTGTTTCTGTCCTTGTTTTTGTTTTTGAAAATTCACAGAACTCCTACCTTTGTCATGGAAAACCATGCTCACCTGTGACTCTTTCTCAGTTGTAGGCTTCTCTTGGCAGCATGTCTTAACGCCTCGAGGCAGAATTCATCTGATCCTTTGCCACATTCCCACGTTCCCACAGTCCTTCTTCCATTGCATGCTAGCCCACCGGTGGCTCACCATCACAGAGATCAAAGAGGACACCACCTCTGTCTACTGACTGAAATAAGTGGGGTCATTACAAGTGAACCACATTTAAGTTTTAGCTCAGCCCTTGGATTTGCAACGTGTGTCCTGAGTAGAATACGCACTTAGAGAACCGAGCTGAGGGACCTTACCTGTTTCATGTAGAACAAGAGGGAAAATATCAGTGGTTAGTTTTCCCCGAAAGCAATGGCACAGAGGAGGGAGAACACTAGCAAAGAATAAATAAGAGAGAGAAAGTAGAGGGGCAGCCTGTACCCACAGGACAGAACATTGAAGCTAGAATTCAGAGCAGGTCAAGGCATACTTTATTTTTAGAATGATGATCAACATATAATTTTAGGTAGTTGCAATGCTACAATGGGCTGCAACATAAATTTTTGTGGCTCTCTAAAATTTGAAGAAAGGTTTTAAAAAATATACACAATGTGTGTAAGATTTTCGTTATAAACATGAAGGAAAATGCTGTTACATGACTGGGTCAAAACAATTAGAATACAAACTGTACACATGGAACACTGACACAATTTTGAAATTAAACTAAATCAGAAGAAGCAGAGGCTTAGAAGGAAGGATGACCACAAAATTATAGGCCTAGAGATAATTTGCTGAAATCTCGAGTAGGATTTTTCAGGAAGTGTGGACAGAAGGCTTAAGGTTATCTCATTTTGTGTTAAAAAAGCAGGGTGTCCCTGCTGATTTCTAGGATTTATTTGCATCTCATATAGTCATAGCATCTGTCACATAGTAGACTATATATTTACTCAAGAAATGAGCCCAAGATTTTATACCTGTAAATTCTCGTTGGTTTTAGAAATAAGTATCTAGTGGAACCTAGTTTAGCATTGCAATGGAAGTTATCAATTTCCATTGAATCAATAGACCAGTTTTGGAAGATTGAAGGTCTTAACAATTTTTAGCCTTTAATCCATAACCATAGTATGTTTCTCCATTAATGTAGTTTCTTTCCTCACATATCATTTTTAATTTTCAACATATAAATCTGGCATAATAATTTTACTATAAATCTGGCATAATAATTTTATGGTATTGATATATGGTATCATTTTGATATATTGTAATGGTAGTTTGTATTCCAATTTCCAAATTCTTTTTGCCCACATATATAACTATAATTTATATATACATCTTATTCTAGTATCCTGTCTATGACCTTGAAAAATCCTTGTGTTAATTATTTTAATGTTTCTGGAGAATAAACTGTTAGTTTTCTTTTTTTTTTAAATCTACATGTTTTCCATATTACTTTTCTTTCCATATTGCATTCACTTAGACCTCCAGTAAAATGTTGCATAGAAATAGTGACATTAGACATCCTAATATTGTTCTTGACCTTAGAGGAAAAGCATTTGGTCTTTCACAATTTACTATTATATTCCTGTAGCTCTATACCTTTTATTAGGTAGGATTATGCAAAGTTGCTACCAGTTAGATAAGCAAGTAAGTTTTTCTTCCTTTTTTTGTTCTGTTAAATATGATTATGTGTAGTATTTTTAATGCGCCTGTTTTTTAAATATTTTATTTATTTATTTTTATTGTTCAATTACAGTTTCCCCATCACTCCCCCCCCACCATTACTCTCCCCTGCCCTACCCACCCCCACATTTCACATTCAATCCTACACTCCCTGTTGTCTTTGTCCATGGATCCTTTATATGTGCTCCTTGACCCTTCCACTTCTCTCCCCTGTTATCCACCTCCCCCACCCCTCTGGTCACTGTCAGTTTGTTCTTTATATCAATGTCTCTGGTTCTATTTTGCTAGCTTTTTTGTTTTGTTGAGTAGGTTCCACTTATAGGAGAGCTTATACAGTATTTGTCTTTCACCTCCTGGATTATTTCACTTAACAGAATACTCTCTGGTTCCATCCATGCTGTCGCAGAAGGTAGGAGTTCCTTCTTTCTTTCTACTGTGTAGTTTTCCATTGTGTAAATGTACCACAGATTTTTGATCCACTCATTTACCGATGGACACTTAAGCTATTTTCAGTCCTTGGCTTTTGTAAATTGCGCTGCTTTGAACATTGAGGTGCATAGGTTCTTTCACATTGGTGTTCCAGGATTTTTAGGGTATATTCCCAGCAGTGGAATTGCTGGGAAAAGTGGAATTGGTCAAAAGGCAGTTCCATGTTTAGTTTTTTGAGGAAATTCCATAGTGTTTTCCACAGTACCTGCACCAGTTTGCATTCCCACCAACAGTGTACTATTTTTTTAAGTTATTTTAAAATGCATTTTTAAGTTCATATTTATAGCACTCTACTAAACTCTTTATAAAAATATATGAAAGCTAATTACTAACACAGAATATTAGGAATATTATATTATAATATTATATTCTTCTTCCAAATAGCCAAAGTTAATATTCCTCCTAGTGAAGATTTAATTATTTGAATAGTCACAGTCTATCTAGATTTTGATGTTCCAGATTTGCTACATATCTTAAGGAGTCCTTAAGACATTAATATATTTACATTACTTACATTAATATATTTAATGTAACAAAAACTCTGATCACTGTTTTCTAGCTCATTCATATAGACTAAAATACTAATCCCTGTTGAAAATCATGCTATTTGGTACTGTGTAGTTTAGATAAAGGGATGATCAAAGTTGGGGCCTTTGTCCCTTTTTTCATATCTCAGTTCACTCTGTTGGCCTGACTTACATGATGAGGGTAACTTTACTCTGTTACCCATGAGCTCCCAGGAGAAACCCCATCTCATGGAGTCAAGAATAGTATGTCCTCACCAGCTCGAGCTCTCAGTGGCTTTCATAGCTTGAGCTTTCTGTGAGCGCTGTTGATCTATTGCAATGATATCCAGAGGATACACTACATTTCTTTCTAACTTAAAACAGACCATATTTCTAAATTAATAATAAAAAAACCTGAGAACCACCCACCAAAATTGATTTCCATAATCTCATTACTGACTTTAGGATACATGGAAACATGTGTAACCTAATTTTTTCTGTAAGTCATTCTCAAATTCCTGGAGCTTTCTGTAGGAAACTCAGATATTTATAGGTTCGCCTTTATACTCTAACTTCAATAATTTGATTTTTTTCAATAATGAATCCATCATAGTAAGTGCTTCTTTTATTATTCATGTTGATTTGCTTTTATTCAACACAAAACCCTACTTTTATTGTCCCACTGAAGGCCTCGGCGATTTTCTATTGTCTACTAAATTGTGCTTTAAAATTGACAGAGGGCCTCAAATCATACTGAGTAAACTGCTGATGATAAAACAATCATATTTTATTGTAAAGCCATGACTAGTATGATTTACTTTTCTGCTAAATGGACTCAGTTCCAAGTAGGATTAAACAAATGTCCTTGAAATAAACTTTGTAGTGGGAAATAAATAAACCTTGATGTGAATCCAGAGGTTAGATTATCCTCTTGGCCCGGCTACTTCCTAACTCTGTAAATTTGGAAAATTCACTTGTTTTCACTCTATCTCCTTGTCAGTAAAATAAGGTGGTATTTATTATTCATATAGCCCCCTTTCTTTGAACTTCAAACCTCTATGAATTTAATTTATGCTTATCATCTTTTATCTATGACAGTACGTTGAACACTTGAAAAAAAGGCTATGTCTCTCTTGTTTACTGATTTGATGCCTCAAAAACTTCATAATCAATGGGCTCATTTTTATTATTTAGAGAAACATGCAGAGCTATAAATGTGGAAACATAATATTGACTGGAGAGGTTTTTGTCATTCTTTCTCATAAGTTCATCTGTAATATTTTGAGTACAGTTTATCACTAATCTCATTTTATCTGAGCTTTTCATTCTTTAATAAGTGTGGACTTTCTATAATTCTTTAGTGCATATATATGTTACATACACACACACACAACATATATATATATATGTAACATATATGTTAGATAGTCTTGCTGATCATTCTCAATTTTGGAATTTTTTGCTTTGAAGTAAATGCTTGAGATCTTCAGGATTACAAAGCCAGTATCGTACTGGCTGAGGTTCACGCCCCGGCTTGTGTGGCTCGGCTGGTTGGGGTGTTGACCTATAAACTGAAAGGCCACATGTTCAATCCAGGCTGGGGCACATACCTAGGCTGTAGGTTTGGTTCCTGGTTAGGGCACCCATGGGAGGCAACTAACTGATGTTTCTCACCTCAAAGTTGTCTCTCTCTCTCTCCCCCTCTTCCCTTCTTCTCTCTCTAAAAGCAATGAAAGAAAATGTCCTCGGGCATGGCTAAAAAAAATTAATAAAGAAAAAATGGCTGACATTCCAGTTGACATCTTATAATTATAATTTTATTAAGAAATTTCCTTCACCCACAGCAGGATTCTGTTCTCAGAAATATCTCCATTCCCAGCGATCCCTGGAGTGTATGCCATTCCCATGAAAATTATCATCTCATAAAAAGATATTCCCAAAAGTTTCTGTCAAAATACCTATTTTAGTTTGAATTTAATATTTTGTTAATTGTGCTATGAACACCTGATACCCAAACATCAAGTGTAAATCAACACTAGCTTCTACGATAAAACCTTAAGCAATAAAAACTTGAAAACACTACCTCCACCCGGTGATTAAAAGTAACATCAACAGCGATGCCTTGTTCATCGCCTATAGCCCTGATATGATGTCATGAGAATGGCATTTCTCTCTGCGGTCTTCTTCACCAAACACTTAGTCCCAGCCTAACCATGAGGAAAGCAGCATGCACATCCCACCTGAGGATGATAAAAAAAAATACCTAACCAGCACCTCTCAGGACTCTCAAAGTCATGGACAACATTAGATCCAGAAAACTATCTCACCAAGGAAAGCCTCAGGAGGCAAAATAATACATAAAGGTCATATCCTTGGTGGGATCATGGACAGGAGGGGAGCATTAACAAAAAAAATGAATGAAAACTGAATTGGACCTTTGATTAATAATGTATCAATATTTTTTCATTAATTGTGACAGTGTACAATACTAATGAAAATACTAATACTAGAGGAAACTGGGGACAGTGTATATGGAAAAACCTGTTCTACATAATTTTTCTGTCAATCTAGAACTATTCTAAAAATGAAACATTAAAAAGAAAAGTAAATTAAAATGTGACTGATACATAAAGTAGTATCATTTTTTATTGTTGTTCAACTACAGTTGTCCTCATTTCCCCCCATTACTCTCCCCTGCTCAACCCACCCCCACCCCCCACATTCAATCCTCCCCCTGTCATCTTTGTCCGTGGGTCCTGTACACATGTTCCTTGGCTTGTGGCAGCTGATGTCATAAACTAAATATTAGGAATACAGTTTATTCATTTGTGTTGATACAGAAAAATGTTGAAAACACATTGTGAGAAAAAAGAAAGTCACAAAAACATTATGACTCATGCAAAAATGTAAACATACATATATGTGCAAACATTTGAAAGGCTGTACACTGAATGAAGTGTGGTTACTCTCTGGAAAGCAGTGACCTTTAGGGTTGTAGTAAACTTGGTACATGTGGGCCTAGGTTTTTTGGTATATACTTCTCTAACTTGAATATATTATAGTGCATGACTATTCGTAGATATTTGTAAATTATTTGCGATTTAAAATAAATACCTTGTATACATTTAACTTTTCTGCTACCAAGCCTTCCTTGATCAATTGTTCCCTTTCACTCCTATAATATCAAGTGTTTTCTCCAATGCACTCTCTGATAAGCATGTAAGCAAGAATAAGTTTCTCCCAGGATAAAGAGGAAAATTAAGAAAAGAAAACAAAATGAAAAGTTACTTTATTCCTGTTAGTTAATCCATATCTCTTCTTTTTAAATTAAATTTCTTTGGGGTAACACTGGCTAATAAACTTATAAAGGTTTCAGGTGTATAATACTATGATGCATGATTAGTATATGGCATGGTGTACCCACCACCCAAAGTCAAATTTTTGTCTACCCTTTACTACCCCCACTCCCCTTCCCTTTGTAACCACCATGCAGCTCTATGTGCCCAGGAGTTCTTGTTTTTCTTTCGTTTGCTTATTTGTCGCTTCCAGTTTTACGTCACTCGTAGGAGTGAAATCATATGGTTCCTTTTCTGTCTGACTTACTTTGCTTAGCATGATATTCTCAAGGCCCATCTATGTTGCTGCGAGTGGCAGTAATTCACCTTTTCTTATGGCTAATACATGTTAGAAACTTCTGCAGAAATAACATAGTGGGGAGACCAAGAGTCCTGGGCAGACGTTGGCACGGCAACTGGGACTTTGCCTAGTCCACTTTAATTGCCTCTAAAATGAACATTGGGACTGTATGTGCCCTGGTATCTCTCAGTACAGTGCCTGATACAAAAGTAGTATACTCAGTAACTATTGATCAGAAGATCTAAAGGAAGCCAACACCCTCACGCCGACCATCCTCATCTTTACTAAATGCCCCTCTCATGCACGCCCCCATCTTTGTTCTCCTGGATGAGCCCACTGTCTGCCGTTGCGGAAGGCGAAATAACCTCCCGAACAAGTCTCACTGCTTCTGCTCTCACGACCCCACCAACCCCGCTCAACACAAAATCCAGAGAGAGCCTCTAAAAACCTAGATAAGATCATGTCTTTCCTCAGTATCGTTCAGAGCTTAGCATTGCCCAAGGACATGAGTCAAGAAAAGGAAATAAGCTGATCAAAAATATGTTCTTAAGCAGGTTACTACTGTGGGCAACTGGATCCCAGCCCCACTGGGGAGCTTTGAGAGACAGTGTGAATGATGCCATAAAGTAATTGCAACCAAGATACCGAAGAGCTGAGAATTTTGTTAATAAAATGCTGTCAGTCACTGGTTGAGGAATGCTGGAAAGTGGCGTAAAAGGGATGCATCAAGCCTCAGTATAGCTGAGCTAATCTATCTGTGAGCCTGCCAGATGGTAGTAGCCAAAGGGAACAGTCAAGTAGAGTTCTAGAAAGGAAGTATACACAGGAGCGATGAGGACCAAGGGGATGTGAGTGGGTGTGTGGCTGACCTGTACCTGCGAAAAAATGTTTTCTTGATGTACTTTATTTTTCTTATTTACTTTATTTCTTTTCTAGCCCTGTAAGTTATTTGGGGCTCTCCAGGAAGTAGGTGGCATGCTCCAAACAGATAATTGCATAGAGTTTAACAGCAAAATGGTTTGCAAGTACGAGAGCAGATTTAAAGACCTCCTCAAAGCTAGGAGAAAGCCAGGCTAGCTAAAGCTATTTCCTTTGTCTGAAGGACCAAGGGCAGGGGCAGGTACTTGAACCTACAGGGGCAATAGCTCCCGTCTAAGTAGAGGAAGCCAGCGATTGTCAAGCCATAACCTAGTAGGATTCTGACAAATAAACTAAGGTTGCTGTCTCCTCCCACCTCTGATCTCCTGCATTTGCTTTTCATGGGTCAAACCAACAAGAAGCCACAGATCAAGGGATTCCCCCAGTAACAAAAGGTCAGAGGTCACAGCACAGTGGGTTAAAGTGAAGTGGATCCAGGGAGACCATCCAATGCATACCCAATGCTATGTGAGCTCCATGACAGCATAGTTTTTTCTAGCTTTCTTGAAATATGTTTGGCATATACCATTGTATAAGTTTAAGGTGTATTGTACCACATGTAGGTTTTATACATTTAAGTATTACAAAATGATCACCATCATAGCCTTAGCTGACACTTTCATCACATCACATGATCACCACTTCTTTTTTTGTGATAAGAACATTTGGGATCTTCTTTCTTTGAAATGTTCAAGTATATAATACAGTATGATTAATCACTATGTTGTATATAAGATTCCTAGAAATCATTCATTTTATAATTTGAAGTGTATACCCTTTAACCAAAATACCCTCATTCCCCCCACCTCCCATTCCCAGGAAGCTCAACTGTAGTCCTTTTTTCTGAGTTAGGCTTTTTTAGATTCCACACAAACATGATATCATACAGTATTTGTCTTTGTTTGTCTGATATTTCATTTAGCAGTATGCCCTGAACATCCATCCCTATTGTTGCAAACAGTAGGATTTCCTTCTCTCTCATGGTTGAATTAAGAGTTCATTTTATATGTATGGTTTTTATGTTTTGTTTTTTTTCCCCACTGCAGTATGTCCTGCATGTAGCACAGTACCTGGCTGTAGTTAGCACTAACATTTCAGGCTATAACCCACTTAGTGTTTTAATTCACTCACAATACTTTTGTTGTTCATTATTAACTATTCCAGAATTGTGCTTTATTTAATATTTGCTTTCCAAAGTATGAGTTGGCTTTTTGTTAAAAACCATTCCAGCCCTGGCTGGTGTGGCTCAGTGGATTGAGTGACGGCCTGTGAACTGAAGGGTCACTGGTTCGATTCCCAGTCCAGGCACATGCCTGGGTTGCAGCTGGTCCCTGGTTGGGGGCGAGCAAGAGGCAACTACACTCTCTCTCTTTCTCCATCCCTCCCCTCTGTCTAGAAATAAATACAAATCTTAAAAAAAAAACAACATTCCAACAGGTGTGAGGTGATATGTCATTGTGGTATTGACTTATATTTCCTGATAATTAGTGATGTTGAGCATCCTTTCATATGCCTGTTGACCATCTCTATGCCTTTTTTTGGAAAAATGTCTATTGAAGTCCTGTTTGTTTATTTTTTAATGTTATTTTAACTAGATTTTTTTCTTTTTATTGACTTGGTTGAGGTGACACTGATTTACAAAATTATCCAGGTTTTCAGTGCACAGCTCTACAGCACATCGTCAGTACACTGTATGGTGTGTTCACCACCCCAAGTCAAGTCTTCAATCACCATTTTTAAATCAGGTTGTTTGTTTTATTGATGTTAGGTTATATAAATCCTTTATAAATTTTGCATATTAATCCTTTATTGGATATATGTTTCATAAATATCTTCTCCTATTTGGTGGGTTGCCTTTGCTTTTTGTTGATGATGTCCTCTTTTAGTTTGATGTATTCTCATTTGTTTATGCTTTTGCTGCCCTTCCCTGAGGATACTGGCCCAGAAAATATTGCTAAGACTGACATCAAAGAGCTTATTGGCTATGCTTTCTTCTAGGAGTTTTATAATTTCAAACCTTAAATTCAAGTATTTCATCCATTTTGAATTTACTTATACATATAGTTAGATAGTAGTGTCATTTTATTCTTTTGCACGTACCTGACCACATTTCCCAACATCATTTATTGAATAGACTTTTCCCCCATTGCATAAAATTAACCACATACAGAGCTGGGCAAAAGCAGGTTTACAGTTGTGACACAAATAAATAATACCATAACTAATAAATAATAATATAAGAATAAAAACAGTGTTTTGTGTACTCACAGCTGTGAACCTACTTTTGTCCACCCCTGTATATGTGGGTTTATTTCTGGGCTCTCTATTCTACTGCATTGGCCAATTATACTTTAATTTAAAAAATAATAAAAAATAATGGGACATACAAAAAATGTGAGTTGGTATCTCAACATTGTGGTTGAATATCCTTATATTTTTAAAATGCTTATTTATAGGAGAGTCTCACAGTTTTTAATAACTTTGATTAAAAAAATAATCATCTTCTCTTGTAACTTAGCACTTCTCTTTCCTCTTCTGAATGAGAGTATATGTGGAAAACTGCCTATCGCTAGCATTAGATGACCATATATCAGAAAAAGAATGATTAAATTGTACTTGATTATTTCTATATTACTAACTTGAATCTTTCAATATTTCAGAATTCTATATTTAAATATCTGATAAATACCTATTTCAGTATTGAATTATGTCACATTTTTAATTCTCACCTGAGGACATATTCATTGATTCCAGAGAGAGAGGGAAACAGAGGGAGAGAAATATCCATAGGTTGACTCCTGTGTGCTCCCCAATGGGTACCAAAGCCACAACCTAGGTATGTACCCCGGGCCAGGAATCGAATCCACAACCTTAAGGTTCATGGGACAGCGTTCCAACCCACTGAGCCACACCCACCATAGCTGTCAGATTTTTATTGAAATAGTAGTTTAACAAGAAGGATTGATTAAACATAATATTGTCATACTGGGATAAATTATTTTCTTTAACTTCATTTTTTCATACTAAACTATATTTACTTTCTATTCACCAAAAAATGTAGAATCAGTCAATTGTGATTATTTGTTATAGGAGCCCTAAAAAAAAAAAACTAATACAATAAAACATAATACTAAACCAGTTCTTGCACTGATGTTCATTTTTGGAATGTTAATTCTAGAAACAAAGAACTGATTACAATTTTCTGAGGTATCAAGAGGAAAAGTATATCCTTGGTCTTTATTAGTAAGTATTTCTGTCAGTTTTCATTAAATGAAATCAGAACTGACAGCTGGCCAGATGCTTCCTTTACCAGTATTTCAGTCGCCAGAGGATCTGGGTAATATGAAGTTCCTTTAGTTGCATAAACTTATTCAAAGTCTGAAATTTAAAAAGAGAGAAAATACATGTACTCAGGATGCCAAAAAATCATGTATTTATCTGACTATTAAACTTATCAACCTAAAATTGAAAATCGCAAGTGTTTTTCTTCCCTTTTGTTTTTGAAAATCTTGTAAATATCAAAAACTATATTCGACTTTGGAAATAAAATACTGAATGAAATGATATCCCAGACTTCAGGGGACTGGAAGGAACTTGTAGTGTGGCTGTCATGCACCATACTTGAGTAGGGAAGAGAGAAATAAAGCTACAGAAATAAAATATGGCATATCACATTGGGATTTTTGCTGAGAGCATTAGGAAGTCACTGAGGAGTTTGAAGTCGGGGAGCAACAGGTTGGAGTTTGTTATATTGAAGGCAGCCCTGGATACAGAGAGGGGAAAAGTGTGGGCAAAATCCTATGGTGCCAGGAAGAGGGGTCAGGCAGCTAGAGTCGATACAGCAAGGAAAGGATGAGGTGGCCTCAAATACAAAAGTGATAATAAAGGGCAACCGTGAGTGAATGGATGTACTGAAAGGGTATTTAAATAGCAGAAAGGGCAGAGTGGGAAAAGAGGAGGAGGCAGCCTCTAGTTTCGGAAGTTAGTAGAAGAAGTGGTGCCTGACCCTGATGAGGCCCATGGCGAGGAGGAGGGTCAGGGCAGGAGATGGAGAGGCAAGTACAACATGCTATGCTCACGGATACAGATTCGTTATTGTTTACCTTTTATTCCTTTATATGCCCACCCAATTTCAAACATGCTTTTTTAAAAAAGATTTTATTTATTTATTTTTAGAGAGGGGGAAGGGAGGGAGAGAGGGAAAGAAATATCAATGTGTGGTTACCTCTCACACGCCCCCAACCAGGAACCTGGCCCACAACGCAGGCATGTGCCCTGCCTGGGGAATTGAACGGGAGACCCTTTGGTTCACAACCTGGCAGTCAATCCACTGAGCCACACCAGGAAGGCCTCAAACATACCTTTTATTCTTCCTAAATTAATAAACTACTGTCTCTTTATGATTATTTTTTTATGGTTTTGGTTAATTATTTAATTGAGCTGACCAATAAATTTCAGTCCAATGTCAAAAATAGAAAAATGTTCTAGGTATTGCGTCGTTAGAGTTAGGTATTTTAAAATCACAATTAAAGGAGAAAAAGTCCCCCCAAATCAAGGTAATTGTGAAAAACATAATTTTTAGTAAGTTTTAGATATCTCCATGAATAGTTGTTAATCTTCTGATTAGGTCAAGGACATTTTCCTTAACTTTTCAGATATTCATGCAAACCCGAGAAGATTCAGGCTAATAATAAACATAAAGCCATAGGTGAAACTCAATTTGTTCTCTTGAGAGATATCGGAAGTACAATAATGATAAATTTATTTAAATGGAAAGAAAAATTCATACTGATTACATGGAAATGCTCATTAAATAAATACAAACACTGTTGTAGAATGAAATTACATCCCTCAGTGATCCAACCCCAGACCTCAGCCTTAACTCTCAATTCCATAGTCAAAGTGTTTATCCTAACACTGGATCTACTCCATGTCCAGGCCCCAGGGAGCTTAGTATATAATAAATAGCAAATAAGAAGAGAAATAAGACTAATGTCTAGAAATGAATTAGAGAAATAACTGGGAGGATTGGGTCAGATCAGAACTACTAGTTTTCTACAAATTTTATGTTTCTGAAATTAAAAAAATTAACCTAAAGGAAAGGATTGATGAATTCTGTGAGTCATGAGGCTATTCAAGGGCTGTCCTTTTCAGCAGAACTAGCATCATCATTAGTAATCCATACATAATCAGATATTCTGGTCCCTCAATACTTCAAACTCTCTAAGGTAACTCTGTGGAAAACAGGAAAAGGATTCTTTACTTTTCAATTTTTCACTTCTAAAGTTACATTATTTTAACTCTTCAAACCATTTCTAAAATTTATATGCACAACTTGAGTGTTTGCTAGAAAACTATTGAAGCCGAGATCATCTGAATTTTCTTTTTTTATTAAATGTATTAGGGTAACAACAGTTAATAAGACCCCATAGTCTTCAAGTATACATTTCGATGATACATGATCTGTATGTTGCTTTGTGTGCCCACCACCCGAAGGCAAATTATCTTCTGTCACAATCTATTTGACCCACTCTACCCTTTACTACCCCCTACCCCTTCCATCTGGTAACCACCATACTGTGGTCTGTCTGTGAGTTTCAGTTTTATATCCCACATATGAGTGAAATAATTATTTTGCTTAACATATTCTCAAGGTCTCTCCACATTATTGCAAATGGTAGTATTTCATCTTTCCTTGTGACTGAGTTGTATTCCATAGCACATACAGACCACATCTTCTTTATCTAACCCTCTGTTGACAGACACTTTGGTCCTCTCCATGTCTTGGCCACTGTGAATAATGCTGCAATGAATATAAGGGTGCATGTATATTTGCAAATAAATGTTTTCAAAATTTTCAGGTGGATACCCAGAAGAGGGGTTGCTGGGTCATATGGTAACTCTATTCTTAAATTTTGAGGAGCCTCCATACTGCTTTCCACAGTGGCTGTACCAGCTTACATTCTCACCAGCAGTGAATGAGGGTTCCATTTCCTACACAATAGTTTTGATTTGTATTTCTCTAATAGCTAGTGAAGTTGAGCACAGTTTCTTATATCTACTGACCATTCGCATGTCTTCTTGGGAGAGGTGTCTATTCAGTCCTCTGCCCATTTTTTAATTGGATCATTTGTTTGGTGTTGAGTTTGAGTTCTTTGTATGTTTGGATATTGAGCCCTAGTTGGAACGGTTGTTTGCAAATACCATCTCCTCCCATTCAGTTGATTGCCTTTTTATTTTATCATCAGTTTCTTTTGCTGTGTAGAAGCTTTTTAGTTTGATGTAGTCCCGTTCATTTATTTTTGCCTTCACTTCCCTTGCCTTTGGGGTCAAATTCATAAAATGGTCTGTAAGGCCCAGGGCCATTAGTGGCTATGTTTCCTTCTATGTAATCTATTGTTTCATAATTCTAAAAAGTTAATCAGGAAGTCCATTAATTATGTACACATGCTGTTGGTAATCAGATTTACAATAATAACAAAATATTGTAGTCTGTGGAACATTTAAACTAATATTTAAATGTCAATTAAAACAATATCCAATTAACAAAACTGGTAAGTGTAAAATACCCAATTTGGGCAAGTATGAAGGAAAGAAACATACTAATTCACCACTGATTAGAGTGTAATAGTTACAAATTTTTGGAGAGCAATTAAATAATATCTGGCAAATTTAAGTGCTCATTTCCTTTGATTTAGCAATGCACTGCTAATAATTGAAAATAAGAAGCAATCCAGAGAAATTAAGATGCTTATAATAGCCTGTTTGTAATGGAAAAAAATGGAAAATTATTTAAAAACCCAATAATAGAAACTAATTAAATACATTATAAAATGACCATTCATTGGAATACAATGCAAATGCTATAAAGAATGTATTGATATGAAATGACCAATAAATATTTGGTTGCAAAAGAATGGTGGGAATGAGGTTGTAGAGTGTAATGAGAACACACATGCATTAAGTTTCTGAAGGGATATACCTAAAAGTCTACCACTGGTGCTTGCAAATGATGTATCTTTATCATTATTGTCATATATTTTCCCATGACAAACAGTAGTGTGGCTTTAAAATGAAAGAAAAGGAAGGGTCAGTAACAAGATAATGCAGGGAAATAGTTTATTTTTTAATATGCATGTGGACAGAGATTGCAGGAGATGAAAACATCATATAGTTATCTTGAAATTAAACAAAAATAAAATGCCCACAGTAATATTTTAAGATTGAAAGGCCATTTACAGATAGAAAAATACAGGCTGATTATACACTGCATAAGTGTCTAACAGAGGACTAGCATTCAGATCTCCTTGCCCTTGGCCCAGTGCTCTCTCCCTCAGCTATAGTGTGTCTGTGACAAGAAAATCAAATGGAGACTGGATGAAAGAAGGTGAATGGGTTAGTCAAAGAACATATATGCGTGACACATACACACAGACAAAAATGAGGTGACAGCCTGAGGGAAGGGGGGTCGAGGCTGAGGGAAGGTAGGCACAGGGAGAGAAGTGAGAACATCTATAGAAATGTCAGCAATAAAAATGAAGTTTTAAAAAAAACATCAAATCAACTGAGATACAATTGTTCTCGGCCATTGTTTCTACCTTCTCTAAATATATAGCATGGACTTTGAGTTCATAAATATATATGAAATTTTGGAGAGTTGGTCATGGGACAGTAAAGTTTTGATGTATACTGAATCAGAATATCTCTGGCAATATTATTGCTCTAAAGAGGATGCTTTCTAAAAACACTGAGAAATATGGCTCCATTTCAGTCCCTGATTTAAGATATATTTTGAGTTGGAGGCAAATAAACTATGTAGTAGCACTCTAAGCTTTAGTAAGGAGGAATATACCAAATGCCTTACGTATTTCACATATAAGTGGACATATCTCCAATAATTTTCCTCCTAAGCACAGTATAAGTAAAATATCAGCACATATTATCTAAGGTAGCACCAAAGGATTGGTTTGTTGCTATAAATTACATATTTCTAATCATATAAAATGTCAAGTATCATTATGGAAAATAAGAAAGCATCACTAGAATATGAGAGAAAAGAGCATTATCACCTTTGTTAGAATTGCTTTGTATTAAAAAATAAATGGTTTACTAAAAAAAACCCCTTAATTTCTTGATCCAACTATGCCTAAGAAACTACAAATAAATTTCATTATTTTAAAATAACAGATGGATTTTCTTTTGTGATTTTTAATATGTGAACAATGAATGTTTTCCTGGTTTTGTTCAGAGTATTTCTTCCAATGCTTATTCAGATTGTCATTGATCTTTACTATATTGAAATTGATACCTAGCAATCTTACATATATACTTGAGAAATTTAAATTCACTAATTTAATAAACGGGGGTAAGTAAAATGGAAACAAAAACTGGCAAATATTTAAAGATAAAATCTGGTAATGTGTCAATATTTCTATTTGCTTTTATAATACAATTATAATTTTAATTTAAAATACTATCATTAATGAAAATTCTATATTATATATAATTAATATTTCTGTACATATTTCTATTCCTACAAGCATTTTAAAATTAGAAAATTGATAGGTAAATCTATTTTGCAAAATAGATCTTACAAGATTAACTGGAAGTTGCAAGCAGGCTAGTGAATTAAAATTTTCATTTTCTGTGCTGGAGAACACTTTTAATGCAATTTGAAGTGTAGACATTAGTGTTCAGCATTTAAAATTTATCATTTTGGATTTAGTGTTTGGATTAAAATCTCCGTAAAGAAAAGATAAACATATTCCTTAAGTTCCAACACCATATATACGTGTGTGATTGCACAGAAATTTTAATGAAATAGTTAAACATTCTATTGGAGTGTGTAATTTTGCAAGATTAGTGTAATTCAATGGTTATGCACACATCCCTGAGGGAGGAGCTGTATTATGGACCTGATATCTCCCTCCTCTTTGCTTCAGGGAAACAACTCATTTGCTACTCCTTAACACTGGATTCTGCTGAGTTCTTTTATTGGAAAAAAGGCAGCCCTGTAGTACACAGATTTCAACATGACTGATGGAATTACACTTAATTTTCAATAGATGAGCCTATAAGTTTATAAAATAGTCATAAAAAGATCTCTTGTCTCCTTTTTTGAGAGTTGTCTGGGCTTCAGGATCTCCAAAAGAGACATATAAATGTGTGTATATGTGTATGTCTGTGTACACACAAATGCACTGTGTTCATAAAAAATGTCACAGTAGCTCATACAAAATGTCACAGTAGCTCATACAAAATGAACTTATGTATAAAAGAAGAAATGTATGCATTTTAGGGAGGAAGAGAAGTTGGGGGACAGATCATGCAGAGAGCTCTTGGAAAATAAAACTGTGAACAGGAGGCCATGGTTAGAAGCAGAAGCACTTATGTTTTCACTAAAAGTAAGAGGGAAGAGACAGACACAAGATACAGGAAAAACAGAGGCAGAAGGAAAGAGGAAAAAAATCAAACAGTAGAAATGGCACCACAGAGGGTGAAAGAATAAGATTTTCTTCTTTCCCTTCATGGGTTAGAAGGTTATAAAATTGAGGACTCCCACATAAGCGCGAGAGAATAACCCATAGCAAAGGACATACTCTCATGTATTAGAGAGCTTTGAGGAGTATGGGAAGGTTGGAGAGGGACATGCCCTGAAGCCTGCCATTCAGCCATGTGGATGAATGTGGACAAGAATTTATTTAATTTTGGGACCTGTTTGACTCTGATTACATGTAAAAGAATATGTATTTTACTCAAATAATTTTGAAGCATGATTTGTATGTGAACTGGAATATAGAATAGCGATAACTCATTATTGATAAACTTTAAAAGTGGATAAATTTATGTTACTCCAAAATTTTTTATAAACCTGGTGGGCATATTTTCTACAGATTTCTGATGAGCCAAAAGTATCAAGGAATAAAATCAATCAGGAATTCCCTGACCAGGTAGTTGAGTTGGTTAGAGCACCATTTGATATGTCAAGGTTGTCGGTTTGTCCCTGGGGTCAGGGCACATACAAGAATCAACCAATGAACACACAGGCTGCCATATGTATTGTAAATGGTAATCATTTTGGAAGCAATATACCAAAGGTGTAAGGTGCCAGAATCAAGGAGATGGACCTGAATTGGGAGCCAGAAGAAAACTAATCCTTAAGGATTTCAAGGTGATGAGGCTGCAGAAACACTGGGGACACAACAGTGATGAACATGGGGAAGCTGAAATTTAGGGAGGTGCAATGACAACCTGGAAAATAATTCTAAGAATGACTGGTTGTCCCAAAATATTGTGTGTTTTTCATGGTATAGAGGTCTTTTCTTGATGGAGGCAAGTTTGTGCAAAACTGTTTTCTTGAAATGTTTCACTAACTTGTGTTTTGAATACCTAATTTTGGAACCATAGAGGACCCGACTGTCCGTACTGTTTGTTTTTTCCATCCTGCTCTACCTTTTCTGTCTTTCCATTTACATTGATTTCTCATCCTTTCTCTTTGAGGTTGAACTAATAATGCAAATATGTCCATTTCCATATAGGCATGTTACCAAGATTATATAGGGGCTAGTAGGCAAAATCAAATCTTTAAAAGTGGAACAAAAAAAATCTGTCCAACATTCAGGGCAAAAACATGAAATTGTCCTCCCAAGTGTGTAGAACTGTCTCCACCATCGACCAGCCCCGAGCATTTTCTTTTTTTCCCCTAAGGACAAGCTCTCACATTTTCAAATACCTTGCAGTGGCCTGAAGCTCCCCGTACATAAACATGCTTTGATCTATTACATCTTGCAGCTTGAAGCACATGTCTATGGTGTTATGGCAAAAAGGCTGCTCCTCCGTCTGACCTGCATGTTCCAGGTAACTTGTGGGGCACCCTATGAGCCATCAGTTTGACCTTCAGCAAATCTTAGGAAAAGAACACCTGTAACCATAGCCCAGGGGTGTCCTGAAGTCTCACTAGTATGTTAGAGTGTTGCAGATTCTGAGATGAAAACAGTAAATGAAAAAAATCATATTATTTATTCAACAGACTTGCCAGAAAATCCAGATCTTCCCTAGTCATTACATTCTGTCTTGTATGTATAGTATAAACCTCTCCATCAAAGCGGAGCTGTGCCACTGTGAGAACACTCAGGAATAAACAAAACCAGCCTTCAGGGGGAACCATGCGCTTCCCTCTTCTCCTGTGTGGCCTGAGACAGTGCCAAGACCCAAGTAGGTGTCAGGCAATGGGACTCACTGAACTAATCTTTCAAAGGATATGTAATTCAACGAAATGCACTCTTTGGAGACACTTTCCATGAGAATGAAGCCACCTGTCCATTACTTTAGAATTTATGAGTGTTAAGTATTCTACCTTTGTGGTTTTTATTCTCCATATTTAATCACTTTGTATTATCTCCTCTGAATGAAGCTACACCTTACTTTTCCTTCTACTGAAACAATCATACATGCAAAGTATAAAATCATATTCATTTAACCATTACTTAATAACTACTAAGTCTACTAACCATTAGTCTTAGCTACTAAGACAAAAGCAAAACATACATATTCGTGTACATATACACATACATATGTACAGAGGGAGAGAGAGAGATCTGACTCTGTAATTTAGGACTATTGTAGCAAGGAATAGACAACTCGACTAAAATGTCTTAAGCAACAATGAAAATGTCTCATTTTATGTAATAGAAAAATCCAGACATAGCATACTCTTAGGACAGTTGATTCTGTGGCCCAATGGTGCTATCAAATGCCAAGATTCATTCTATTAGCCTGAAAGCATCAGCTGCAATTTTTCGTTGGTTAGAAATGACACAATATCTCCAGGCTACAGAGTCTCACCAAAAAAGCAGCTAAATGACTGGAAGAGAAAATGTTCTTTTAGTGTTAAGAGTGAATATAAAAGCACTGCAAAATTCCCCATCATATACCTCCTCATGGTAAAATTACATTCCATGGCAGGATTAGCTCAGAGTACTTATAATCCTCCCCTGGATCTGTGGTGAGACCCAGCCTCTTCTCTGCCCCATGGCTACCTGCTATAAAACCCAAGGTGGGCTTCTGTTAATGGAGGAGGAAAATAGAACCTAGTATTTAAGCAATCAAGAGGATGTGACATTGTCTTAACGAATTATTAAAGGGACATTGAAATAAAGGAGTCTGTACCAGCTAGGATATAGTCAGAAAAGCTGTAACTGTGCAGGTATTTCAGACAGGGAATCAGTCACCAAGCATTAGAAGGCTGAAACAGCAGGGGGAAATGCTGGAACCGTGGGAGCAGCTGCCACACCAGAGCCCAGGGAACAAAATAGAAGAGGTGGGGTTGCCAGGACATAGCAGGGAAAGGCAGGGTGCCCACCATAGCTGGTACTAGTGACTCTGAAGCCGATGGCATGCAGCTGATGCTCAGGCCACACTGGGGTTTGGGGGTGGGGCACTGTGAGTCAGTGCAGGTGCCTCTGAGGAGACACAGAATGGCTGTGCTCAGTGTGTCAAAAGAAGCCATAGTTGTCCTCCATTGCCTTGAGATGCTGATAGGAAGTACAAACTGAAGTGTCATCCCTCTGCCTTCTGCCTGCCTTCCAGTCCCTCTCTTGTGCTTCCCACTAAGAGAAAGACAGCTGGCAGGGGATTTGGAAAAATGTTTGCAAGCCCGGCAGCATGTAACAGAGAACAGAATACAGGGTGGTGGACTTGGGGTTACAAATGACAGGAGGTGACTCGACAGCACAGCATCTTGAAATAGTGAAACACCTTGATATAGCAGCCTACATATTTTTTAAGAAATTAAAGGCTTTTTGTTTTAGCACATGATAGCAGCTCTACCCACAATGTTTTTTCCCTCTTCACAATGCTATAGTCTTTATATCTCAACATAATATCAAATGATGTCTTAAAGATGCCTCTGACCTCCTCTAACTTTAGCACCTATTGAGAAAATTATTTAGGGTCAGTGAATTAGCCACTTTCAGCATCCATTTTCCCATCTATAAAATAGTGAAGTGCCTACCTCAAAGGTTTGTTTTGAAGATGGAATAAAATTATCCAAAGATAATCTCTTTGACTTAATCACACATAAAATGCTCAATTGATAATTAAGTATTACTATTAGTTTAACAGCTCCCTCAGTTCCAATTTATTAAAAGAATATTCTTGCCCTGGTTAATAACTTTCTATATGCATACCTCAAGCACCTTATACAAAGTTAGAATTATGTCATATTTACCACTTTGCTTTAAATTATTCATGTGCATATACATGACTGTCATTATCTAGTCTTCCTTGAGGATATGATATATTCTCATTTATTTAGCACACCCAGAGTAGAAACTACAATCACTAAAATTTTGAAAACAAATTGAAATTAATGATGGTTATGATATGGTATATATGTGAACACACATATGTTAGACTTACATTTTAAAGGAAAGTGTAGGAAACCACACATTCATTATTTTCTATGGTAGGTGTCGTCCCCATATCATATAAATGAAATAGACACATAAGGATAACTCTGCAAAGAGAATACTCGGGCTCCAGAAGTTCTTAGGGAATATAATTTAAAAATTAAATGGCAAATGATATATATCAATAATCATTTTAAATAAATATAAATGGTTTAAATGCTCTAATCAAAAGACACAGGATAGCTGTATGGATACAAAAACAAGACCCATATACATGGTGTCTCCAAGAAAACCACCTCAGAATGAAACATACACACAGACTAAAAGTAAAGGGATGGAGAAAAGATATTTTATGCAAATGGAAAGGGAAAATAAGCTAGTATAGCATTTCTTATATCTGACAAAAGAGACCTTAAAGCCAAGGCTATGGCAAGAGACAAAGAAGGACACCATGTAATGTTAAAGGGAGCGATCCAATGAGAGCTAAACCCTAGTAAACATTTATGCACCCAACATAGAAGCCCCTGAATATGTAAAGCAATTGTCACCAAATATTTAAAAACTAGCCTGTTAGTATATCAGTTCTCATCTATTAATTAAAAACTAATTTAATTTATTATGAAACAAAAATTTCCCCAACACTTACATAGCCCCTAGCCTCTATTATTTTTCACTGAATAGTTTGAATTCAACTACCCATTGCTTGAAAGAAAAATAGTCAGGTCTTCTTTAAAACTATTAGCTAAAACGATTAAACTTTTTGCCTATTTCCTACTTATCCCATTTGATATTAATCTTGTGTGACACCACGATGCAAAGGAAAATGACCCTGTCCTCATAGAATTCATACTTTCACTTTAAGTGATTTAATTTTATTTTATTTTATTTTATTTTAATTTAATTTTATTTTATTTTATTTTATTTTATTTTATTGTTGCTCCATTGAATGTTTGATTAGTTAATTCCTCCAGCCATTTCTTTTTAACATTTAAAGCAAGTTCATACACTACAATGCTTTTTTTATGTTTTGTCCAAAGTAAATAAACACAATTCTAGTACTATAGTATTTTGTTGTTGTTGTTGTTTTTTTTAATGTGAATGTTACAGTTTGCTTGGTGCATGCTTTGCTTTCATCAGTCCCACATTCAGGAAAATAGAAACTCTGGTGTAAGACTAGCTGTTTTGTCAGAGGATAATGTCCATACAGCAGGACCTGGGCCTTATACAGTGAACAAGGAAGAGGTGTTTCCGTAACTCTCCTATTGATTCCCAAGGTTATTTATTAAAAATGAGCAGTCTCATTTCCACATAGTGCTGAGTATGAACATTTACCATATATATGGCCTAAACTTTATTTTGTTGTTCACTAGACAGCCTACGTCCTTGCACTGAAGTGTTGTCCTTGTCTTGAAAGCAAATGGCACTATTTTAGTCAACATTTTATAACGTGAAATCATAACCAGATTTTTCTTTTTGCATTAAATAATAAGCACCACATGACTTCCAAAGATATATTAAAACTCTAATAAATCTTATTGGCGAAGACTTCTGAAATAATTGTGCCATCATTTCAATAAACACAGGCACTTGATAGTTGGTTAAAAAGTATATTAAAGTATAAAGTAATGAGTGTATTTTGAAAAGCTTTTTGTTTTATCATTCCAAAATCATAGAACCCATTCATAATCCTTCAGACATAGGCTGCAGAATGTTGTAGCCCTCATTTATTCAAAATCTCTTCCCACTGTGAGGTTTTTCAGGAGATCCAATTGCCATTACAGTAGGATTTTATGAATTCAGGTTAAATCATGGGTCGACAGGAAAAATCACAGAGTAGAGACTTTTTCCTGACTATTTCTTCAAGTGAAGAAATGAGAAAATTTGTACTGTGGTACTGTGAATAAGACCAATAATTATGGAATCAGGCATATCTTAGGTTCACTCATAGTTCTGACATCTGCTAGATAACCTTTCTAAAGGTACCAGGGTTTTCTTATTTTCCTCTCTTAGGTTTGTAGAAAACATGCAGACTATTAGCCTTCTAGGCTGATCTAACCCAGTATTATTCAACCTGCCTGTTTTGGGGACCTCCCATGTAACCAGTCGGGAACTAAATGTAGGACCTATTATGAAGACTATCCTAAAGAATTATGCATACTAATTGGGAACACAAGGTACATGGACAAGTTAGAGAGCTGTAAGTTTAGAATCATTTTAGAAAATATAACTGAGACTAGTTATGTGATGGTTAATATAAAAAGTCACTTAAAGAGGGGAATTAAAAAAAATACAAGTGCACATTAATTGCCAATATTTTGATGTAAGGCCAGGACCCTTTGATAATCATTCTGTTGAATGGAGCTTTTATACATTACCTTCTTTGTGTAAATTATAATGAATAAGTTATTTCTAATGTCAGTGTATTAAAAGTAAAACAAAATCAAAATGAATGCCAAATCTTTTAAATTATTATAATTAAAAATTTTTTTCTTCAGTTTTTAGCCCACATATAATTCAACTTAACTTTTTCTAATCTTTTCAGAACACCTTTTTAAAAATCACAGCAATGATTTTATTGGTGTAAAAATATGGTTAAATTGTATACAAATAAAATAAACAGGTAAGTGAACAGCTATCTCCAAATCCTTGTTAACATCAAGCTAATTTGAGGCAGCCCACCCACACTGACATAATAGGAAGCACGCTATTATTCTACAGGAGAATGAATAGCACCAGTTCATCCATCAAGCTAGTTAAATTGAGCTCAGTTGAAACAATGTGCATGATAAGTTTTAAACTCTGTTTTTGCTCAATAGACTTAAGGCAATAAGAAGAGTTTTGAGAATGAACAGGTGATTTGAGAAGCTTCATTGGTAGGTCAGATTCACACTTAGCTTTATATCCGTGGAAATGGAAGTATTCAGAAGGAGAAGAATTAGAAGGAGGCTAACCCAGACAAAGAGAGAAACACGATCAGAGATACAGACAGGAGTAGACATGGACCTTGGTCTTGCTCGGGGGCAAGCATGTGTTTCTGAGCAAAGATCAAAATGGGTCCATGACAGTAACCTGACCCCAGACCATATTAATAACTGGAAATCCACATTCCTTATCTTCTCTGTCTGCTGAGCAAATCTCACTTCCCGCACCAAGAACAGGAGCCTGAATGTCCAAGATAATCCCCAGTTCTGTTGGTTCCACAAAACCTTCAGATTTAGAAATAATAAAGTGGGCTTTGTATGAAAATAACTAGAGATGGAGGAGGGCATGCTTGCCACGGTTTTTCTCAATAGAGATAAGAGGAACAAATATATTTTCCAAATTAATTATACCAAAACTTATCAGATATCTAAATAAATTTATTTAGACCATTTTTAAAAAATCCTCAGACATCTGACTGTGCTTTTACATTTACTTCTTTGATTCATTAAATGCATAGTACATGCTTTTATGTAATATATGCTTTTGAGTTATTAGGATCACTACTGTGAATAAAATAGACAATAATTCCCACTAACCACCAAGTTGTGAACAAATACAGTCATATACCAGTTAAGAATGGGAATACATTCTGAAAAATGAAATATGTCATTAGGTGATTGCATAGTTGTATGAACCTCATAGAGTGTCCTCATGCAAACCTAGTTGATATAATCTACTACAGCCCCAGGTTGAATGGTATAGCCTATTGCTCTATAGGAGAGGAAAAATAATTTTCCCTCTATTCTTCTGGGTTCTTGGCTGTGACATTCCTATGATAAAACACAAACAAGAATAAAAACAAACAAATGTTTAATAACATGTGTCCCCCCTGTGTACATTGGAGAGGCCTAAGAAAAATAAATAACTCTGCAAAATGACTCAAGTCACCACTTTAAAGACCATCTTCATCTGAAAATACCAAAAAAAAGTGTTAGGGGTATAGGAGTCAGTTATGGGAGGTTACCAGAAAAAGCTCAGCAAACAAGGATAAGGTTGTATGCAGATGTAAATTGTCTTCTGCACTGATAAAGGTGCCTAGGGCTTAGGTCACCTTCCACACTCTGGAACAGCAAGGGACACACCCTTCCAAATGTAAAGGTCTTTTACAAAGCGTAAATTCTACTTCATTTTCAAAGCTTCTCCCATGTCTGCTGTTTCTTAAAATTAACTAGCCGAAAATAATCCTTATGCCAAATAGGCGTATTTGGGGGTGACAAGTTCTGTTTCTTTACAGCTTATAAACCCCTTGAGCCAGTTACAGTTCTGAATACTGTTGGCAACTATAACTCAGGCTTCAGTGTTTATGTCAAGTGTTGTGCTATGACAATATGACACCTGCCACATCACGAGGCTATCGGAAATCTTCAGCTCCTTTACCAACTTATGAGACCACTGTCATATGTGTGACCTGTCGTTGATTGATAGTTATCAGCAATAGACTGTACACAAGTGATAAAATAATCAAGAAGTAGGTTTTATTAGACCTTCATTGTGTCAGATGGCAATATGTACTGTGAAGAAAATTAAAATAGGGAAATGACCGAGAGAGCACTGGAGATGGGACTGAGGCTTCAATTTTAAAAATAGTTGTCAGTGAAGTTATTATTGCATAAAAAAATGACATTTCATCAAGAATTAAAGATGATAAGAGAACTAATCAAGTTGATACAGGGAGGAAAAGTATTCCAAGTCATAAGACCAGCCAGTGCAAAGACCTAGATAGGAGGATGGCACCCTCATGAAACAGCAAAGAGATCTCCAGCCGGGAGCAGAGAAACTGAGGTAGAAAAAAGTAGAGGAGTTAATAAATGTAAGACAAACGGATGGCCCAATCATGGGGGGATTTACAGGCTGTTGTAGAGATCTGGATTTTATTGAGGGCGCAATGGAAGTTTTGGGTAGAGAATGACATTATGCACAATTTCAAGGGCCTGACCACTGAGAAAAGAAATTATTGTAAGGAGTGGGGGTGGAAACAGATGGATGGTCCAGTGCTATTGCCATCACCAAGGAGATGTAGGGCGACATGTACTAAGGTTGTCGTGGTGAGAGAGGGTCATGTTTGGGATATTTGTTAAGTAGAGTTGACCGGATTTGCTGATGCCTTTGACATGGGAACGTGAGCCAAATTTTGCGGCCAGAAACCAAAAGGGAGGTAAAGTTCCTATTTAATTAGGCCTAATGAGATGGAAAAGATGGAGAGAAGAAATGGACTTCAGGAAGAAGGAGTAAGAAATTGGTTTGAAACATATTATGGTGGAGAAACCAAGTGGAGGTATTAGATATCTAAATTTAAGTTCAGCGACTGTGAATTCATACAAATTTGGATCATTAGCATGTAGTTGGTATTTGAAGAGATTGGATTCATTTAGTATATTTCCATACATCATGTTTCTAGCAAGTACCATACTGGATAGTATTTTAACTTTTTTGGCTATAAAAAATATCTTCAGTAAATTCTGTAAGAGTAAGACTTTGATTTACCTCTTGTTGTCAAATGTCTGCTTCAGTAGGGTATATTATTTTGTTCTATTTAATTCCCTATGAATTTTCAAAATATCAAATAAGCCCTAGATATATTTGCAATATTTTCCAGGTATAATATTCTTAAGTAGAATTAATTTCAATAAATCCAGTGAAATTTCACTGAAATCCAGTTTCTTCTTTTTTTTTTAAGATTTTCTTTCTTTTTAGACAGAGAGGAAGGGAGGGGGAAAGGGAGAGAGCCAAACATCAGTGTGTGGTTGCCTCTCGTGCACCCCCTACTGGGGACCTGACCTGCAATGCAGGCATGTGCCCTGACTTGGAATCGAACTGGTGACCCTTTGGTTTGCAGCCAATGTTCAATCCACTAAACTACACCAGCCAGAGCTGAAATCCAGTTTCAGGACTTCGTGATACCACTATTATATTATAAATTGTAAAATCATGCTTACTAATAGACCACAACAGAGTACACATTTTGATATGTTAATTTGAATGAATTACCTAAGTTATGAAAATACATACCTTCAGAGAACAGGCAGATTTTATTAATTCTTAATTATGTCAAGCTATCATTTAATAATTCTCAAGGGCCTAACACTAACATTACCATATGTTGGAGTGTATGTATTTCCTGTTTTCTTCAAATTTTTTCATCATGGTTCATGAGTGAATGCTATGATGTCTAATTAATTTAATTAATGGATCCCAGGGCCATTGGTCCATGCATTAACATGAAGAAAGAGCTCGCTTTCTCTCTCTCTTTCTTTTATTTATTTATTTATTTATTTATTAGAGGTAGGATTTTAGTGACCTCCAATCAACTGGCTGAGCTAAGCAACAATTTTTTTTTAGGAAAGACAAAAAAACGCACCGCTAACAAGCCTCAGGCATAAAATATAACACTGTCACTAAAGCTTTTGTTCATGTTGTTCCAGGGCTAATAAAATGGACTGTTATAATCCAACCCTAGGAAGAGTTGAGGCAGCCTCATATTTTCTCAACCACACCAGCAAATAATTAATTATAGAAAAGGACCAAGAGTTGCCCTCTTAGAGTCAATCTAAAAAAAAAAAATCTCTGTTCATTCTTTTATATTCTCCATTTTGTCCCTGGCAACTCCTTTTTGATACTCTTAAATCAAAGTCCTTTGGGCACTTAATTTCCCTGCCATCTCAAAATCAAAAGTCATACCAATAAAAGGTCAAAAGTTTTCCTCTTTTTGCTTTTGCAAAAACTGTGTCTATACCAGTTATAAGATCGTAAGCTTTATAGTTGTTTGTGTGCTTCCATTTATAATCCTTCTTATTCAAAGGAGAATTTCAGTCAGCTAAGCAAAAAGAACTTGTAATAAGTTGAATAATACATAGAAAAATCAATTAGTGTAAAGAGAAAAATAAAACCAGCTAGTGCCTATGATCACTTAGAAACCTAAAACTTCCAATCTAATTGCATAATGTAATGTGTGCATTATGCCCAATGGCTACTTAAAACATATTTGTTGAAGTCAATACCTATTTGTTGAATAACATGAATGGCTGAAAAACAAATATAAGAGATTGTTATCATTCAGGAACTAACTAATGGGCATGTATTGTAAAGTCTACCTTGAAAAGGTAGAGGAAAATTTATGCTGATCTGACCTATAAAATGCAACAGGAAGACACAAAGAGCAACCGAATTATGATTGCATGTATCTTTCAAGCCTAGTGCATTTACAAAACAGTATTTTTAGATGACTTCTTCAGATCCAAATATCCAACTGCTTTATTGTCGTTTCTACCTGGATATCCTTCAGGTACCTCCATTTAATTCATTATCTACCTTCAAGCAAGTAACAGCACCCAAGACAGAACTGTGAGTGATTCCAGTCTTTGTTCTCTCTCATACCTCTGGTCTAATGTAGAGGATCAGATGATACAGTCCGGAGAACACTAGCTCTGTGTCCAGTCACCTCTAGTTTTAGCCTCATTCCACAAGTTAAGCCTATGTGACCATCAGTAAGCTACTTACTACTTCTGAGAATTAGTTTGCAGAAATAAAGAATTTTCCCAGAATTAATTGCAGTGAAGTTTAAAATAACGCATTCGCATTTGGTACTTCATGAGCTTAATCAGCAGTTGCTATCATTGTTATTTAGATTAATACAAAGACCTCTCAGCTCTATTTTCTCTCGGTTCTCACTTCCCTCTGTCACCTTTCATGAGATCCCTACAGCTCCTCCAACCCCACCCATAATCTCCCTCCACGCACTATCAAGACTGGGGTTCTAAAATGCAAATCTCATCATGTCATACTTCATAAAACCTTCAATGTCACACCTTTGTTGTACTGATAAAATCTAAGCGCCATAGCTTTAGATGAACCATGACCATTTATGACCTGACTCTAATCACCTTTCCCTCCTAAATCTTATTTCTCTCTCTACCTAATGCTCTTACTCTTTGTATGAAACAACTTGGATCTACTCGCATCTCTTCAACCCATCATATTGTTTTATTACTGCCTAACTTTGCACACAGTTGTCCTGCTATCTGAAATAGCATTTTCCCCATTAGCCTGAAAAATTCTATTCTCTCTTTAGGACTGAACTCAGCCTTCTCTTTTCTATGAATGAACTTCCTATTGATATAGTGTCTATCTCTTATTTTGTGGTGTCAGTCTATCAGGCAATTTTCAAACACCCAACCGAACAGCGTATGTTTGTCATTTGCATACCCATTTCCCCTGCTGGCTTGGAGAAATTTGAAGGTAATGTAGCCACTTTTTACTCACAGTACCCAGCATAGTGGACATATCTTTGGTTTTTAGATAAATAAATGAGTGGATGAGCAAAAGAATGAATGACTGAGGAGAAAGCAACTGATGTCTTCCAATACATTATAGCCAGACAAAAACAAGATTTCAGTTCATATTCTTCTGTTTGTTTTATTGTTGCTGTTGTATATGTTAGTAAAAAGCTTTGTCCCTCCCAAATATTTCTTCTGTGCTGGCAATAAATTCAATGTCTTCTGGGAGCAACAGCATGCTCTCTTTTTCTCTCTCTTCCTTTTTACCTATTGCTACTTTAAAAAGATTATGTGTTTATGACTTTGTAGATTAATTTCTTGTAGTACATGTAATAGGAGCCCTGTTATTTCTTTGTAAGTAGTTCTGATAAAAATATTCATATTTGCTTATATTTTATGAAGATCTATGTGTGATTGAACACACATTATTATAATCTTATTTTAAGAGGAAGTTTACATGAAAGACTTATTTTTTGTTCTTAATGTAAAATTTCTAAATTAAACATATAAAAGTGCTCATCTAGAAGATAATGGAATCATAAGCAGAGCACAGGAAAAGGCTTATGGAGCACAAATTATATAAAAAAATGTTAGTTTTATTTCAAATGAATTACTGAATTAGTCCATGATGGAAAACAGATTCCTAATAAGTTTAGAAGTCTGCTAAATTATTTGACACAGCTTGTGTAAATTTTACCCATTAAAATTTTCTATCAAGTTGTTTCTGATATTTCAAGGTTTTCAACTAATTAATGTTCAACATGAGAGTTTAATATAGATAAAATAGGAACCAAATTGAAATCAGTGGTATTGATATTTCATGGCTTTCTCTGATGCATGTAAGAGTAGGAATAATTTTAAAACACAGGAGAAAGCTCTCCACCACTCTCCAATTTTTTCTATAGGGCAAAAGACACAAAGCTGAGAAAAAGAAGTTGGAACAACACTCAGTATAATCAAGGGAGTTATGACCCTGAGGTGTGACATGAAATTTGGTCCTGGGACCAATTTTGGTCCTGGAACAATTTCATGTTTTGAGTAACAATGACATCATGTGTCTAAACCAGAGCAACTGGTAAGAAGTGGGTAAGCATGAGAACAAGGCCAATTTTAGGGATGGGGTCATTTCCAGTGTGATACATGGACCCAGTCCTAGGGTAAAAGGAATGACCAGAATCACTGGTCAGAGAGGAAAAGGTGGTTAAAAAAATGTAGAGAGGAGAATGGAGGAGAAGAAACTAGAAGGATACAGACCTATCTGGAGTTTCCACAGTTTGCTCCTAGGATAGGTGGGTTGCACAGAAACAAGAGAGATCATGCCAGCTCCAGGCCAAGGTTACTGTCTACCTGCATGACCTGGGGCACTAGTGATAGGAAAATAGGACACGGCTCCCCCCACCCCCCCTGCCAGAGCTCATTGTTAGTTGACAGAACTGCTTCTCATGGCCCGTTACAGTGAAATTTATCAGTTCTAAGGATGCCTAAAACTGGACCTGCTAGAGGCCTTTAAATATTGGTGTGAGAGGAGATGAGGATGGATGTGCGTTATTTCACTAGTCAGGTATTATAAATCATTTATATATAAAACATTAGTTTACTTTTCTGATTTTAATTTATAGTCAAATTCACTCATGTATTTCAACATTTTTCTTCAAAGGAAAGACTCCGGCAGCCCCTGGGCACATCCCTTACTGTTCGTTCATTTCAGTGAGACAGAGCCGTGACCATATAGCTCTTTTAATTAATAGACATGGTTTTTTTAAGCTGTCGCAGGTTTATAGAAAAAATAGTGCGAAAAGAATAGAGGGTTCCTATATGTCCCTCATGTCCTCATTTTCCCTCTTTTTAATATCCTAATATTTTTAACACAAGGTTATGTTTGTTCCAATTAATGAACCAAAATTGAAACAAATGTTATCAACTAAAGGCCATGGTTAAAAAAAGTTATATTATGATTCACTCTTTGTGTTGTACATTCAATAGGCTTTACAAATATATAATGACATGTATCCAAAATTACAGCATCACACAGAAGAGTTTTCGAGCCCTAAGAACACGCTGTGCCGGACCTGTCCGTCCCTTCTTTTCTCCCTCTCTAGTAGGAGGGCCAGCAATGGCTGATCTTTGATCTCTTTATTGTTTCTATGGTTTTGGTTTTTCCAGAACACCATATAGTTGGAATCATATAATACGTAGTCTTCTGAGATTGGCTTCTTTCCTTTAGCAATATTCACTTAAGGTTCTTTCCTGTCTTTTTGTGTCTTATACTCATTTATTTTTAGTGCCGAATAATATTCCATTTTATGGATCTATTATAGTTTGTTTATCCATTCACCTGTTGAAGGACATCTTGCTTGCTTCTAAGTTTGGTAATGGTGAATAAAGCTGCTATAAACATTTGTGTGCAGGTTTTGCATGGATGAAAGCTTCCAACTAACAAGCTGCATTCTCTACACTTTAAAAATTTAAGCTTGTTATTTATGATAATTTAATATTCTAGGCACATTTTAGAATTAAGTATTTTAATTAAAATCAATGACCATGACAGATTTTTGGAAGAAGTTATGTAATTCATTGTTAAATCAGCATGTCCACAAATATGACATATTTCTCCATTTATTTGTATCTTCCTTTGGGTCAAATGAATTTCTAAAATGTGTATATAGATGGTGTGAGCATTGTTTTAGTTTAACTACAAGATCCTTTGTCACGTCTCAGTTTCTATTAGAGTTTTAATTATTGCTGATCAGAAGAACCCTGTGTGTGTGTGTTTATAATTTACAATGGTCTTGAGGTATTTGATTCTAATGGATTTATGTTGACTGCACCAGGTTTTATAAGAGATGATCTTAGCATTTGGAAATGGTGACACTTTTCTGTTTCCTTTCAAGTTTATATATGTCTTTTTTTATCTTATGATATTGGCCAAGACCTATGGTGAACAGAAGTGATAGTGATGATCATCTTATATTTTCCCTAATTAAAGGGAATGTATCCAAAATACCTTTATTAAGTATGATGTACACTATAGAATTTGGATAGATGGGGCTTACGAATTTCACGACGTTCCCTTACACTCAAAATTTTTTGAGTTACTAAAAAACAAATACTGAATTTTTTCAGATGTTTATGCTTCTATCCCCATGTCTGAGTGAGGACCTGTTGCCTATTGTGCTTGGGTTTAAAAAGAGGAGCAGCTCCTTGTAGTTGTCACAGTTCCTTGGGCATCCTTATAACCATTCTTTTGAAAAATATAATAAGAGACATTGAAATAAAGAACAAACTGACAGTAACCGGGGGGAGTGGGAAGGGGGATAATGGGGGAAAGAAGAGGAAGGGTCATCAAGGAACCTGTATAAAAGACCCATAGACAAAGTCAAACTGGAGTAGGATTGAGGGAGGAAGGTGGGGGTGGCTGGGGTGGTGGAGAGTGGTGGGGGGAAAATGGGGGCAACTGTAGTTGAACAACAATTAAAAAATATAAGGCAGACACAACTTTCGAAAAATAAAATCAATGAAAAGAGTAACAGTTCCATTTAGGGTGAAAATTTTCCTATAGAGTTTTCATTTGAATTGGTTAATTTTGGATAATTGGGCACACAAGAATAATACAAGTTCTATATAAAAAAATATTTCGTTTAAGAGGTTATTTATGTTTATACTCAAATATATAAATATATGTGTAAATAATTATTATGTACTAATAATAATTAGTAAATATTTGAAGAATTTGATGTGTTGGGTGTTTATTTTAAAACGATTCTCAACAGTTTGCTAGTGAAGTATTCAAAAAATATGGGTTATACTGGAATTGATATTATGCCAAAAATCCAGTGTGTGTTTTACTCTAATTAAAGTAAGAATATGTCACATAATTTCTAAGAACTTCTCTTGACAACACGTCCCACTTAATATTTTAAAATGGACTTTGAATAAGTTTTTATCTGGCCATCACTTCAAATGAGGTTTGAATTTAATGCAGTAAAGTAACGACCTATTTCCAGTGAAACGCTATTATTCCAACTTTGATTTCTATTGACAATTCATTTTATTTTTTGCTTTTTTTCAGGATAGTTTATAATGAAGTTAACAAAGGCTAAATACAATAAGAATTTCATTTCAATGAGTCTTTAGAGGGTGGTGCTGTCTGATACAGAAGTCCCCAGCCACACGTTACTGCAGAGCACATGAAATGTGGCTGTTCAAATAGGAATGTGCTCTAAATGTAAAGGACATACCACAGGAGACTTAGTATAAAAATAAGAATGTAAAAATACCCCATTAATAATTTTATATTGATGCTCTATAATAATATTATAAATAATAAAAATATTTGAATACTTTGGATAAAATAAATATGTCTTACCATCAGTTTTTACCTAGTTTTTTTCCTTCTTAATGTTGCTGTTAACATGTTTAAACTGCATGAGTGGCTTGCAATATGTTCATACTGGACAGAATTATATAAGGTTAAGCTTTCATATTTCTCATGTTAAATAATATCAAACAATTAGATGATAAGTTTTTTAAAGGCAATAGACTGATTCTCGTTTATGCTGTATTATTTCTATCCAGATACCAGATACTGCACCCAGAAGTAATCCATCAGTAAATAATATCCAATTAAATAGATTTAAGAAAAACAGTTCCTGTAATGTTTTTTTCTTTATTATATAATTGATTAAGTTGCCATGTTTTTATGGCACAGGCATTCTGAAAATGTCTTACATATAATCAGTATATAATCCAGCTATTTAAAATGTAATTTAATGTAAATATGACAACCTCATTTTTGTTCTACCTCATTGGTGATTATATCTAGCGTGCTATTACAACATAATGTTCTAATAATCTGACTGAAAATGGATTATTGACTGGCTAACAGGAGGATTTCCACTAGGAAAAAAAATTAATAAAATAACTACAGTGTTGCAAAACAAGGGTGAAACAAAATCTCCAAGACAATACGGAGCCAGTTCCCATGTTAGATCCCACTTGGCCCTGTTATCAGTGTCCTCTCCTCATTGTACTCGGCCATCAGATGACCTTTAGTTGGTTCCTTATTCTGCCTGCTCATGAGTTTCTGGTCAGGAGAGTTGAACTGCCAGTGCAAGTCTTCTGCCTCCGGGATGACGTTGCCCCTCCCCCACCCCACTCCGGTAATGAAACACTCACCAATATTTTCCTCTATATCCCCAAGACAAATTGAGCACACAACATATTATGAAACATTTCACTAAACTATGCACATTTGAAGTAATTTTATTCTACTACCCTGCTACCTTCAAATATCTATATTTATAAAGTTTCATTTAAGTTTCACCTAGAGCATCAAGGTTCTATTGAGAACAGTTGTAGTCATTCTAAATATGGACTACAATTCTCCAAAATATATAGGATATCTGATTGGAAAGAATAAAAATGGTTATGGCCTGAAGTTAGACCTATATTGGTAGCAAGGCGGTTAGAAAGCTTTCATTTGGTTTGAAAGCTTTCATTTGGTTGAATTTCTGGTCCTTTTTTGAACCGTCACTGAATTAGATTTTGGACAGAGGCAATGAGCCAACACATGACAATCATATTCCAGGTCTCAAAAGCTCATGGGCCTGGATGATCAATTGTTGCAGGAATAAAACAGTTCAGTGGATAAGTAGTTCTTAAAGTTTGTGAGCAAAACAGGAAATAGAGTATTTCCAAAGATGGAAGGAGGATATAGGCCCTGTCATGTTGAGCATGTATTTTTAAAATATCTATTTCTAATTTCCCACAGAGGTAGAACCAACCTGAGAAACATCATGCTCAGGTGGATGGATTAATTTTGAATCAGTTTCATATACAAAGGATATAAAACTAATTTTGTACAATCTGATGACTGGGTGAAGATGAGAGTACACGAGATGAAATTTGTAGTCTTTTCCAAGTTTATAGAACATCTGTCCATGATTTTTGGATTTATCAGTGCTCATCTTTCTGACACAGTACTTTAAATTATACTCAAAAGTCTCAATGAAAATCAAAATTCTTATCCTCCTTATGTGATTCTTCTGGACTATATAGTCTCTACTGCTTCAAATAGAGTAATAAGTGCACTTGAGTGCTGAAAATATATTTTATGATTGTAATCTTGGACATTTGAAGCAATTCTCCGTTCTTTTGCAGATATTAAACACTGTATATTGGAAAGGACATACTTCAGTTGAAAGGTTGAAAGACCTTGTTGAACTTTTTTTCCTGACCGTGTTTATGGGAAAGACAGCTGTAAGTTAGTGGTAGAGCTAAATTTCTTGTACAGAAAAGTCAGAGAGTAAAAGTGTGATAGTGGTTTGGGGGTAAAAATGTGGAGAAATAAGGTTGGGGATAAGAGATGTTATTAAGAAGTTCAGCAAGTGGAAAACTACCCTTAAAATACTATGAGATATGTTAAAAATCAAGAAATATTAGTGTGATTCACATGTGCCTAGCAGCTGCATGTTAGCGATTTATAGAAATCTTTCACAAAATAATGGGTCATGTCAAAAAGGCACAATGTCAACAGAGAGCTTAGTATATTTCTCCATTCTGTTGTAGCAACAATCTTAATTTCTGGTGGTTTGTAAGGATTTTTTGTGACTTTTTTAGGACAGTTTCAGGTTCACACAAAAATTGAGAGGAAGTTGCAGAGATTTTTCTTATAATCTCTGTCTCCATTATTAACATTACCGGAGTGGTACCATTTTCACCAAGGATGAGCATATACTGATACATCATAATGACCCAAGGTCCATAGTTTACCTTAGGTTCACTCTTGATGTTCTATAACTTATGGGTTTGGAGAAATGTATGGTGACATGTATTCATCATCATAATATCATACAGAGTATTTCCACTGTCCCCCAAATCATTATGTTCCTATTAATTATCCCCAACCCCTGACAATCACAGATCATACTGTCTCCCATAGTTCAACTTTTTCCAAGATGTCATATAGTTGGAATCATGCAGTATGTAGTCTTTTTAGATTGTCTTTCCTCAGTTGGGGTTCCTCCATAACTGGTCATGACTTTAGAGCTCATTTTGTTTTAGCCTTAAATAATCTTCCATGGTCAGGTCCCACCAGTTTATTCATTTGCCTACTGATGGCTTTCTTGGATACTTCCAGGTACTGGCAATTACAAAGAAAGAAGTGGTAAAAAGCTGATGTGTGTGTGGACACAAGTTTCAACTCCTTTGGGTGCTAGAAAGGAGCAATAATTGCTGCATCGCATGGTCAGAGTGTGTTTAGTTTTGAAGGAACTACCCCACTGTCTTGCAACATGGCTCTACCATTTTGCACTGCTCTCAGCATGAACGAGAGACCTGTTGTTCCACATCCTGTTAGCGTTTGTTATTGTCAGTGTTCTGGATTCGGGCCCTTCTGATAGATGTTAGTTGTATTTCCCTACTGTTTTGATTTGATTTTTCCTGGTGACATATGTTGCAGAGCATGTCTTTATGTACTTTCTTGCCATCTATATATCGTCTTTGGTGAGGTTTCTGTTAAGGTTCGTGGTTTATTTTTAATTGACTTGTTTGTTTCCTTATTGTTGAATTTCAAGTCATTTGTATATTTTGGATAACAGTCCTTTATTGGATGCGTCTTTTGCAGATATTTTCTCTCACTCTGTGGCTTGCCTTCTAATTCCCTTAACATAGTCTTTTACAGAGAAGCTTTTTCTTTTTTTTTAAAATGAAGTTCAGCTTCCCAATCACTTCTTCCATCAAATCATGTCTTTTGTGTTATATCTAAAAAGTCATTGTCATACCAAAGGTCATGGAAGTTTTCTCCTGTTGTCTTCTAAGAGTTTTATAGTTTTACACTTTACATTTAAGTCTATGACCCATTTTGAGTTATTTTCTTATGCAGTGTCTAAGTAGATTTTTCATGTAGATGTCCAGATGTTTCAGCACCATTTGTTGGAAACAAGTATGAACTGTTCACTCATGTTTTATGTCAGTGCTAGAAGTTCAGCACATGTTGTTTTGCCTCATTGTGTCTTCTCATTCTGGGATGCTCAATGGCAAAAGGAAAAGACTGATGGGAGAAGAGGCTGATGGGAGAAGAGGCATGGGATGTTACTTAATGCTTCTTCTCAAAATTAGTGTTCTGTCATTTTTTTCCTCACATTGTACTGACTCACATCCATCACACAGCCAAACCTGATAGTTGGGGCAAGGAGGGGGCGGTTATGTCATTCAAGGCACATGGTAGTAGTCAGGAATGTCGTCCTCTTTTAAAGAAGCGACCCAGTAGTTAGGACCAACAGTGCTGTGTGCCACAGGGAGAATTTCAAACATAGGAATAATGGGCCTCAAACAGTTAGGCCTTGGACACACCATACCTCATTCTATTGTTTTGGGTTAATACCTAAGAAACTTCATTGACAAAGCTTTCTAAAAAGGAATCAGTTTAAGGAGGAGGGCTTCTCAGCACCTCTCAAAGGACACCTCCACTTTCTAACAACTCATCGCCACTGGCAGAGATACTGTCATGGGAAAAATGATACTGGGATAACAGTTTCCAATTTTCACGTGAACTTCCAGACTAACTCTAAAGGCTCCAATGTCCACAATAGTCAAGACTCATATCTAACCCTGCCATGGGTAAATAGGGGTTGGCAGCTGTCAAAACCTAGAAGTTATCTCATAAGTGAATAAAAAATACACATACCTAACAGAGCATAGTGCAAATTAAACAGATTGGTATTGAAATCAAAGGAAGGTAGAATGTTGAGCTTATTAATGTTCTTGCTTCCAAATACTTTGCCATCCCAAGGCGATGAAGAAGTGTAAAAACATAGAGGAATGAGAATGTAAGCAAAACATGCAAAATCACACAAAGTTATCAGAATTGCAAAAGATACGTAGAATAACATGATAATAGTTTTGAATGTTACACAGGGTAGAGAATAGAACAAATTACAATAAATTAAAAAGTCTAAATATTATTCTATCTCTGGGCCATAAAACAAATCTCAAAAAGTTTAGAAGAATTCAAATCATTTAAAATGATAACAGGAAAAGCTTCAACTCAGTAAAAACATATTTCTAATTAATTCATGAATCAAAGAGAAAGTCTCAAGAAATTTTAAAAATACATTGATCTGAATGAAAATGAAAATGCAACATATTAAAGTTATGGCACAATGCTTTAGCTGCAAGAAATTTTTATAGCTCTAAATATTAATATTTGCATTAGAAAAGAGGGAACCAAATCAATAATCTCATCTCCCACTGCAAGAATCTTTTTAAAAAAAGCAAATAAACCCTAACTAGGCAGAATAAAAAATAATAATAATAGCAGAAATCAATGACATTAAAATAAAAAAAACAATAGAGAAAATAAATTTAAAAATAGTTGTTTGAAGACATCAATACAACTGAAAAAACATAAGCAACACTGACAAATTTTTAAAAAAGACTCAAATGATCAATATCAGAAATGGGATATCACTGCAGAGCTTGTAGACATCAGAATGATAAAAAGGGAATATTAGGAACAGCTCTACATATATAAAATTAACAGTTTATATAGAACAGACCAATTCCTTGAAAGCACACCTAACCCAAAGTGTAATAGATAATTTGGATAGCCCTATTAAGAAAACTTTATTTGTAATCTGAGCACCCTTTTCAAAACAAATTCAGGCTCATTTAGTTCACTGGAGAATTCTACCAAATATTTAAAGAGGTATAAATACCAATTCTGCACAGTCTTATCCAGGAAATATAAGAGAATAGAACACTTTTGAATCTATTTCATGAAGTTCAACTAACCCTGCTAGAAAAACAAGGCGCAGACCGTACAATAAAGGGAAAACCGCAGAACAGTGTTCCTCATAAATATGTATTTGAAGTAGATTTCAACAATATATAAAAAGAATGATTTACCAGAACCAAGGGAGTTTATTCCAAGGATGAAGGTTGGAAGAATATTTTAAAATCAGTCAATGTAACCCACAGGATAAAAAGGGAAAAATCCCAAGAACATATCAGTCAATGTGGAAGAAGTATTTAACAAAATTCAACACCCATTCATCATAAATACTTCATTAAAAATGGAGAGGAACTATGCCAACTTGATAAGAAATGCCTACAGAACACTGCAGGTAACATTAAATATAATGGTAAAAGGTGGAATAATTTTCCCTTCAGACCAAGAGTAAGGCAAACATGTCAGCTCTAGCCATTGCTATTCAACACTGGACTGGGAGTTCTAGCCAGTGCAATAAAGCAAGAGAATGGGATAGAAGGCACAGAGCCTGTAAGGGAAGAAATAAAATGATTTCTTCCTCTCTCTAGATGGCATAATTGTCTCTATAAAAATCAGAAGGATTATATGGCATAACTCCTAGAACTGCAAAGCGAATTTAGCAAGATCTCAAGATATAAGATGAGGATATAAAAATCAACCGTATTTTTATATATGAGCACTAGAGATCCAGATATCAAAACTAAAATACAATGCCATTTACAATTGCTCAAAAACTTAAACACTTAGCTGTAAATCTAAAAAAATGTATATACAATTTGTATGTGGAGAACTATAAAATATCGACAAATGAAATTAAGATTTAAATGAGAAACATCTGTGTTTATGGGTTGGAAGACTCAGTAGAGACAGTAAAGATGTCAATTCTCTCTAAATCAATATATAATTTTCATGTGATTTCTATCAAATTATGATTTTTATAGATATAACCGACATTATTTTAAAATTAGTATGGAAAGGCAAAGAAACTATAATAGCTAAAGTATTTTTTGAAAAATAACAAGGGAATGGGAGAAAATCAGTCCACCTGATTTTATGAATTATAAGCTATAGTAATCAAAACATGTAATACCTGAGGATGGAGAGGCTTATGAATCAGTGGAACATAACAGAAAACCCAGAGATAGAGCCACATAAATATGCCCAACTGCTTTTTGACAAAAGTGCAACAACAAGTCAATGCAGAAACAATCGTAATTATGCTAAGCGAAATAAGCCAGCCAGAGAAAAACAAATACCATATGATTTCACTCATATGTGGAATCTAATGAACAAACTGAACTAACAAGCAGAATAGCGACAGACTCACAGAGGGCAGGATGAGAGCTGTGAAGGGGGGCAGTTGAGGGGTGGAGGGATTGAGCAAAAAGGAAAAAGTTCTCATGGACGTGGACAACAGTGTGGTGACTGCTGGGGTGAGGGGGTACAGGGGGGATAAATGGTAAAGGGAAAAAATACAATTAAAAAAATAAAATGCATTAAAAATAATAATACTAGAGCAATTGGCTATCTATAGACAGAAGAAATACAATTTTGACCTAAACTTCACACCCCACATAAAAAAAACAAAAAAAAACATTGTCTTAAACTTCACAGCCCATATAACAATGAACGGAAAATGGTAACAAAATTTAATATAAATGGTAAAGCCATAAGATTTGTATGAATAAACAGGGTAAGATTTTGAGGATATAAACAATTGATAAACTGAACTTCATCACAATTAAAAATGTTTGCCATTGAAAAACCCTATTAATATGATAGACAAATGACAGACTAGAAAAAAATATTTGTTACATGTTAAGGACAGAAATTTGCTCCTTTTCCACCTAATTCATATGTTGAAGTCTGTATACCCCAGTACTTCAAAATGTCCCTATGTTTGGAGATAGGGTTTTTAAAGAATTGAATAAGGTCATTAGCATGGGTCTTAATCCAATATGACTGGCGATCTTTAAGCAGAGCAGATCAATACACACACCCAAGATAATGGGGAAAACAAAGGGAGAATACTGCCATCTACAAGCCAAGCAGAGAGCCCCTGAAAAAACAAGCAAGCAAACAAACAAACAAACAAAAACACCTAACCCTACCGACATCTTGGTCTTGATTTTCTAGTTCCCAGAATTGTGAGAAAATGAATTTTTGGTGTTAAATCACCTAGATTGTAGCACTTCATTGTGGCAGTCACAGCAAACCAGTACACGCCACATAGCTAACAAAGAATGAGTATAAAGAATACAATGAATTCTCAGAACTCAACTGTAAAAAAAAAACACAAAAAAACAATCCAATCAGATAATGGGCAAAAGACTGAAGAGGCATTTCATTGTACAGGACACACAGATGACAAACACACATATGGAAAATATTCAATATTATTATCCATTAGGAAAATGCAAATTAAAACCACATCGAGTTAATGTTATATACTTATAAGAATGGCTGAAATAAAAAAGATGACAACACCAAATATTGGCAAAGATGCAGAGAAAATGGTTCACTCGCACATTGCTGTTGGGGATATAAAATATTAACCCACTTCGGCATGCAGTTTAGCTGTCTCTGTAGGACTAGCTGTAATACCCCTTGCCCCCATAGTTCACCAAGGAATTCAGTGCAATGCTTGTTCTAAAATAATTAATCCTATCTCAGGGGTCGTTTCCGTCTTTCAAGTTTTATTTCTGATCTGCACGTTTCTCATCTGTAAACTGATTTCTTGCCATCATTTGCCATGTAATACTTTAGGAACAGTTTTTACATACCGCTCTTCCTCTAGATAAGAAGGAAATAGCTCCCCTGCTACATTTGATAGGACCTCACAGAAATCACTGAATCTAAGAACTTCCCTGGTCATTATGTTAAATGTCTTCTTTTTCTCAAAGATTTCCACTGAATTTCCACTGAACTTTCCCAGAGTCTCATTTACAATAACTACTTCGCGCTACTCGTACCCCTCCCTGTTTGGGCTATAGGTGCAGACTTTGACAGGGCATTAGAGCACAGAGCAGAGCCATGACAGCTGTGGATAGAAAATTAAAAGCTGCGTTTGATATGAATATGAAGGAAAGAATTACTGGGTAACCATAAACCTTAGGTTGAGTACAGCCTTAGGCGGAGAAGCTTCCACTTGAATTTGGATCTTTTTTCTTTGCCTTCCTTTGTGTTTTATTTGCTCAGAGTAAAGAATCCAACTATCGACAATTATGGAAAAAACAGCAACCTAGATTTATATACTTAGTTTCACAGTTGACCAAGACCTTCCACCTCCATTATTCATTTAAACTTAAAGTCAGCCTCCTTTGGTATTTATTATTCCCATTTTATAGATGACCAAAGTGGGCTTTGGGGAGATTGACAAATGCCAAGTTACTCCAATTGTAACTGGCAGAGGCAGCACTTAAATGTGAATATTCTTTCCATACCCCATACGGCAATGCTTCCCTAAAAAGAACTTTGCCAGATAATATAATAAAAGGACTTGGTCAAGCAACAAACTAACTCCATTTCTTCCACGGTTGAATGCTCGGACATTACGTCTACACATGCTGTAATGAAAAATAAAATCAAGAATTATTCCCCAAAGAGTTGAATAGAGTTATCAGGGAAGGTTCCTGGCAAATAAAAGACCTATCTTTTCAGTGAGAATATGTGCATGTTTTTTGTTCAGCTATGACCCTGGAAGTATTTCTTATAGATTGTAAGATTGGAAAACTCTTTACATTTTGAACATTTCTTACTAGCCAGCACCTCAAGGCTATTTATGAATCAGAGGTTGCTACAATGCCTCCGTTTCCCAGCTTGGGCTCTAAATTCAAGCAACAGCTTAAAGGAGGCTTAGGGAGGGGAGAATAGTTCCAAATGATTAACTAAACAACATAATGTGATCAGCATGTCTCTGGTCTCCTGACAGCAAATAATACAGAGAATTAACAACTAACAAGAAAATATGGTGATCTCATTCATGGTCAGTACTCATGCTGTCTGGCCTGCATGAGGGGCTTGGCTTCACTATTTACAGTTGCTTTGGAATTTTATCTCTCATAAATTTTCTCAACTCCGGAGAATTTCATTTAACTCTTATTATGCTCTACTAAGAATTAACCACTGTAAACAGCAGAAAGATTACAGACATCCTGAACCGTAGCTGAGCCTAGAGTTTACATGGAAAAGGGAAAGCAGAGAGTCAAAGGCAGTTACAGAAAATTTAAACTTTATGACAGTGATGGACAGGGATTTACAAGATAACCACATATTCTGTCTACCTATCAACTCTGGTCTTGTGTATACACACTCACGCACACTCCAAATGCTAGACAGATTAGTTTTCTTTCTAAAATACACCACACACTCTGCTTATTAAGCTTTCATTCTTTGTCCTCATTGTAAAGATGCTATGAGATGCAGGGACTGAGGACTTCGTCACCAAAAAATTTAGTGAATGTGCCAAGTGTCGATCATTCCATCTCTTTATAGGAACCCATCATCTAAGGGTTTATTCCTCAAATGATCTGGTGCTGATAATAATAACAGTAGTGATAGCAATATTTTTATGCTGATTTGCTAATTCCCCATCCTCTGTTACTTCCTGCCTTTGGATTTGTATGCCATCAACATAGAGTTCTCTACAACTCTCTGAATACGTTATATTTGTGATCACTTTCTTAATTTTGCTCTCCGATGCCCGTGGTCCCTTCTCCTTGCTGCCCATCTCTCATCTTTTAAGACTCAGCTGCAGGTTGGTCACATCTGAAATGTCTTCTGTCATGGACTCCTAGGATACTAGTGTCATCCCTTTCTTAGCCTGTTTTTATTCTAGATTGTCATACCTATTTGTCCTTCTGTCTGCCTAGTAGACTACTGGCTTCTTGGAGGTAGAAATTATTATTTCAGTATCACTGAATGCCTGCAAAAGATTTTTGATAAATCTCAATGAATGACTAGTAATATCTTGTATTTTAAAGTATGGAGGTTATAGACTCCCGGTATGTTATCTTACTGAACGTTTAACATAATCTTGAGAAGTAGACAGAGCAGAATTAAAAAAAAAAAACAAAAAAAAAACTGAAGGTCTGAAAGATAGACATCTCAGGCTAGTTTGTTTAGTGTTGGAAACTGGACTTGAAAGTGTGTCTTCTATGTACCGAAATAAACAAACAAAACAAAATAAAACAGAAAGCTTTGTTTAATGCTATTTAATATACTGGGACTGTGGACAGTACATTTACATATATTATTGTATTTACTCCTCATGATATCTCTAGAGAGGGAGCCATCGATAACATTATCCTGTTTTCCAAATCAGAATACTGAAATTTGGAGGGCTTATTATGTGACTCTCCCAAAGAGGTAGTCGCAATAAACAGGGTCTGAGAATCAAGCCAGTTCTGGTGCACTCCAAACCTGTGTGCTGTAGGCCATAAACATTCTCAGACCATATATATATATTTATCTGTGTGTGTGTGTGTGTGTATGTTTTAATTCTCAAACCATACACACACACACATACACACACACACATGCACATATATACATATATATATATATATATATATATATATATATATATATATATTTGTTTTCGATATGGCTAAGATTACCCCTCCAATTCATTCCTCTTGTTTGTTGGTCAAGCGCTGCAGTACCCATGGTTTGGTAACATAGCAACGGACATCAGTGAGATGTGAACAATGTATTATCTATCACTGAAGAGTCTCCAGGGCTCCAGCAGAAGAGCAAAAGTAGATCCTGGTTATACGAATTATCAAAAATTATACTTGCCTAAGGGTTAAACTTAGCAAATATATCTCTTTGTGATTAGTATCCATACTACATAAGGAACTGCAGTCATAAAAAAAATTAAATAAAAATTGAGCAAAACTTTGAAGAGACACACCAAAAAAATAAGATATGCAAATGGTCAATAAACTTGTTAAAAAAGGCTTAGTAGCATGAGTCATCAGAGAAGTGCAAATTAAAATCGCAATGCGATAGCACTGTGCATCCATTAAACTGGTTAAATTAAAAAGACTGCTTCCTAAGGCTAGCAGGGCTGTGGTCTGATTAAAACGCTCATACGCTGTTGACAAGAACATACAACAGTGCAGAGACTATGGAAGGCGGTCTGGCAATTTCTTATTAATACTGATGTATAACTCCTTCTGTATGTAACAGCAATGAATGCTTGCCCTAAGTATTTACCCAGAAGAAATAAAAAAACATTGTTTACAAAAAGAAAAGAAAACATAAATACATATCTATATACATGTATACTCATATATTCCTTTGTTTCTGGACATATAACATGAGTATAATATTTAACTTTTCTTTCGGTGATATTTTAAAAAATCAGTTTGAGGGAGGTTTGTATTCAGATATTTAAAGAAACATATTATTCTAACTTATCAAAAAAAGTACTCTCAGATCCAGAATTTACCTGGGGATTTTCGCTCTGCAGAGAAGCTGCTATTACATTTTAATCCTCCCCACTTACTTCTTTTCATGCTGCCACACAGCAGATGTGTATCTTCTGCAACAGTCATCAACTTCATTAAACACACATTAATTTAGTTCTTAGAGTAAATTACCTTTTTAAAGTATTCAAAGTATATTCAAAAGCCAAAAGCTTTGGGAAATAATTTGGGGCTGAAAATTATTCTCCCCTTCTTCCTTTAGTTTGTGCAGACATTGAAGATTGGTTACAGATAACTTGGGGAACTCATTCATTGCTATTTGGTAGCAAATGTGATTTTTAAATTTACTTAAATGATGATCTAATTGTTATAAAATGCACTTACTATATCTATACACACCCAAATGATGATTTTATATAGGAGAAGTGAAATATGAACCCAAGTGATCTGATTCTTCCCAATATGGCATATAACATAAATGGCACATAACATTAAATGAGGGCAGAAAAAACTGTGCTGCTTTACAAAGTAATAAAGCCACTAATTTTTAAGCTAAAATATTCCATTTTCACAAAAACAATAATGCTCACATTGAAATTCCTGTTTTTCCCACTGTGATTTTCTAATTGACATTGAATAATTGGCTGTAATGTTATATTCCTTAAGAATTTATTTCATCCTGCTGCCTATAAGACCTAACATAAATTATTATACCTCATAATGTTCCAAAATTATCAGAAACTTATTTTCAACATTCACTAAGCTAAAAATACACACTTTAAAGTTATTCTAATAATCCCATACTCTTAACGATTAAAAAGAATAAAAAGTTATATTCCCCCATTTTGGCCAGTGTGGCTCAGCTGGTTGGGGCATAATCTCAAAGCTCACATGGGTTCCATTCCTGGTCAGGGCACATACCTGGGTTGTGGGTTCAATCCCCATTCAGGGTGCTTATGAGAAGGAAAATAACATATGTTTCTCTTTTCTTCTTCTCCTTCTTCTTCTTCTTCTTCTTCTTCTTCTTCTTCTTCTTCTTCTTCTTCTTCTTCTTCTTCTCCTTCTCCTTCTCCTTCTCCTCCTTCTCCTTCTCCTTCTCCTTCTCCTTCTCCTTCTCCTTCTCCTTCTCCTTCTCCTTCTCCTTCTTCTTCTTCTTCTTCTTCTTCTTCTTCTTCTTCTTCTTCTTCTTCTTCTCCCTCTCTCTCTACCCTCTTCCTCTCTCCCTCCCTCCCTCCCTCCCTCTTCCTCTCTCTAAAAGTAAAGGGAAAAAGTGTCCTCAGGTGAGGATAAAAAAAATTTTTTTTTAAAGTTACATCCACAAATTTACCTAGGTCTCTTATTTTCATTTTTATAAGGGGGAAAGTTTGGGGTACCAATTAAAGCACTGTTTGTAATAAATCGACATCACATTTTATTGTTCACGCTTGAGAAAGGTAGAGTTTTTACAGATTACACAGCTCTCTATTCAAATACTTATGATACATTTTGCTCTAGGCACGAACATAAATTTAAAAATAAATTATAGATCAAGGATCCATTAGGAATAATGAGAAATTAAGAGCTTTTCCTTTCTCCCTCCCTGTTGCCTAGTTTCTCTCCTGCCCAGGCCCATGAAGGCTCGGAGGGCCCTGTTTCCCCACACCAATGAGTGCTTGGTATGTGGTTCCCGCAGCTGCCCAGCAAGCAGTGACCTGTTTGCACACCTGCACTGACAGGCTCCGCAGGTGTCCTGGCCGAATGTTACTCTGGAGTGCTTTTCTTAGATAAGCGTTCTCTGCTCTGGCAAAGAAAAATAGGGCAGGACATGAGATGACCGTATCCCCTAACCTGAGCCGCATACTTAACATAAGTCAAGGGTAACGGAAAAACGCTTTTTTTTACAGTGCACAGAGATGCCACTGGAGGGCTGCCCTTTACTTTGTATTTATTTGTCATACGTGTCAGCAGCAGCCAGTGCACTAGGCAGACGAGACTGAGCAAGTGATTGTAAGGGACTTTCACAAACACCACCAGCAGAGGCATTTGGAAGTGCTATGCAAAGGAAGTCAACAATAGCTCTTACTTTAAGTGTTGAGCTTTTAACTTATTTGATTTTTTATGCACCCATATTTGGGGAAAATTTTGGCTAAGCTATATGAAAATAATGAATAGGAAAATTATATTTTTCTTTGCAATTGTCAAAAATAAACACCGATGGGTCTGGTAAGGAAAAGCTTCATGCTATATAATGCGTATAAATTCAAATAGATTTTGAAATGAAATCCATTCCTACTTTCCTTAGAAGAGTTATGTATTGGTTCTTAGTTATTGCCTGAAAAAAGTGGTCATGGTCATAGGAAAAGGCGTGACAAGAGCACGAGAGGAGAATTTCTAAAGTGTGAAAGTTATAATCTATCTAGCTGAGTTCCTCTTTACAGAGGACTGCAAGCTTGTGCAAGTTCTCTTACAGGAAAATCAAGGGTGAGCTGCCCAGGGGGCCACACGAACTTGTTATGGCCAAGTGTAGGAAATATGCAGGGTCGAGTCACCATACTGATCCATGGAATGCACGTGATTATCTGGACTTGGCATAGCATTCCACTTTCTATCTAGGCCTGTAAAATGCTATACGTACTGCTTCCACACTACCATTGAGACGGAGTCTGATAAATGCATAGAAAGAATTGATGGATATGTATATTCCAAAAATGTTTCCCTCTCTCCATGGAAACACAACAACTCCATCCATTATACTCAGAATTGGATGCGTAGCAAGCTAAGCATAATGCCGAAATGTCTTCCCGGTTCACGGAGAAGACGACCAAAGCTTAGCCTTTCATTGGCATTGTCTATGTGCTGTCCAGAAAATCTGTACAGGGGCCGCCACTCAACCACAAAGCGATGGCTCCGAAGGCCACTCCACAAACGAACAGAAGGTAGGCTCTGGAACAGAATGTAAGACATCGAGGGAAAAGGGAACATGTTTATTTCTAGACTTACGGAGTATTTCTTAACGATGTAGTCAAAACAAAAATTCAGATTTTGAAAAATTTGTATCCAGAGTCATTTTATAGTCCACATAAAGCATGACTGTTGTTTCAGGCTAACCAAAAGAAGGCAGAGAAATGATTGCGAGTTGCAAAACCCAGAAGGTCATGATCTGGAAACTCACCAAGAGCCCCAGGGCTTGGACCGGCTGGGGGCCTCTCTCCTTGCTGCGGGCTTTATTGAAGTGTTCAGAAAAGCATTATTCCGCACCCCACTTGGAAGTGCTAGGTTTAAAAAGGAACTAACTCTTATGGAAGTGATGAACTGGAGTGTTTTGTAATAAAAGGGGTGTATATAATTTGGGATTAGTATTATCTAGGGAAAAAGAAAACATTCCAGCATGATGAATTAAGTAAATGCCTTCTTCACACATGCTGTTAAATCATTGCCTTATCAAAGAGCCTCAAAATATTTGACTCTTCCAGGTTTAATGAGGCAAGGAAAAAACGCCTTATGTCCTATTTAGGGGTCATTTCCATTATAAAACTATCATTAAATATCTAGTTCAAGGGTGTATTTGGGAAATGACTATTTAAATAACCCAGATGGATACTTAGCTAAATCTTTGATTAGAACCCTTTAAACAAACTGACAACCTATTATCTTTCTTTTGATTCTTAATCATGTTTTATTTACTTATCTTTCTGTTGATTTCATTCTTTATTCAAGATGAGCTTTGGCTATCTCTCTCCACATAAAATAGATTTTACCTCAACTTTGCTTCCATTTTTGGAAAAACACTGCGTTGTTCCAGAGAATTTTTTATTAAATTCATTGGAGTGACATGGGTTAATAAGATTATCTAGGTTTCAAGTGCACATTCTTATAACACATCGTTTGTCTCTTGCATTGCATGCCCCCCAGCCAAAGTCAAATCATCTTCCATCACCGTGTATTTACCCTCCTTTATCTTTACTACCACCAACCCCTTCCCTCTGGTAACCACCATATTCTTGTCTGTGTCTATGAGTTTTTGTTTATTCTCCTTGCTTGTTCACTTGTTACTTTCAGTTTTATGTCCCAGATATGAGTGAAATTTCATATGTTCTTAGCTGTCTCTAAGTGACTTATTTCACTTAGCATGTTATTCTCAAGGTCTGCCATGTTGTTACAAATGGCACTATTTCACCATTTCTTATGGTTGAATAATATTCCACTGTATAAGGGGGAATCCACAAAATTGAATTTATTTATAAAAATTTGCGTATTCTTACATGTTTAAGCTTTAGCCACCTTCCAAGTACTCTCCATTTGATGCAATACACCTATTGAGATGTTTTCCCACTGCTCAAAACAGTTTCTGAACTCACGGATTTTGATGCCTTTTAGTGCTTCTGACATTTTCTGTTTTACCTCTTCCACGACAGCAAAACATTTCCCTCTGAGGACTTTTTTCATCCAGGGAAATAAAAAAAGTCACTCAGGGTAAGATCGGGTGAAGAGGAAAGGTGGGGCATGGGGGTCAAAAACTGCTGGACAGTCAGTGTGGTGTGGGCAAGTCCACTTGTAAATCACCCATCATGAAATGGGCAAATGTATTGAAAGAGTCTTCAAAAAAATTCACTGAATCTGAATGCAGCCTCTCACAACAACGCCAGCTGGTCCACTGATACAGATGGGGTTCTAGAACACTCACCAAGCAGGGAAATCCTGTAATACAAGGGGCTCATCCTCCAGAAGATAATTCTGTTTTTTATGGGCCCCCCTCATATATAATGTACCACATCTTCTTTATCCAATCATCTACCGAAGGACACTTCAGTTGTTTCCATGTCTTGGCCACCATGCATAATGTCACAATGAACATAGGTACACATATCTTTGTCAAGTTGTGTCCCCAAAGCTTTTTGTAATAATTCAAGCTTATTTCAAACAGCCTGGGCAAAAACAAAAATGATAAAACACTGACTATAAAATATATGTAGTTCACGTATGGTTAAAGGAAAAATAATTTGCCTGTTTAGCAAGGTACAACTAAACATCATTGCATTTCTCATCTCATTTATTTATATAGACATTTCAAGAGAAAACCAAATTTCTATTAGAGCAGCAAGTCATTTTTATTCTTTCTCTTTAGTAATGAACTTCTTTGTAATCCATGAAATCTAAGGGGCCCTTTGCAAAAAAAATAAAATAATAATAATAATAATTGCTCCTCACCTACAATTACTACAAAATGTTGCATGTATTTCCAGAGAACTTAAGTAATACATAGGCTCCAGTTGAAAGTACCTGCACCTGAGAAGGAAAACATCCCATCAAGCCTCTTTTTGGGATTGTAACGCAAATGGAAGGATTAATGGGATCTAAGCAGGTCTATCACTGTAACACCAAAAAAAATGTTGACTTGTTTTGATAAAAATAAGGACTAAAATTCTAGGGTGTGATTTGATTGCACAAAGAAAAACCAGTTTGATTAGGAATGCCTGAACTCAAGACTGTCTTTTGTATTTTAAATACAAAATTGAGATGACTTGTCAATTTTAAATTTGCTCTTCACCAGAAATTATAAAAATTGTAGCTTCATTAATGACTCTTATTTCTTATTATGTATTTTCACTTTGAATCTATATAAAGGGACTAAACCCCCAAAATAGGTACTTAGATGTTATGTGACATAATGGAAATAGCATGGATTTGAAATGGCTTAAAATCTCAGCTCCGCTGCTTGTTAACAAAGTAACTGAGCACATACATCTAAAACCTGGTTTCCTCTTTTGTAAAATACGGGATAACATCTACCTTTAGAGTTGTAGGGAGAATTGAAGATAGCTGTATGAGATATCTGACCCTGTACTGAAGACTGTAATCAACTTTTCCTATTTCAAACAATTATGGTGAGGCTTATATTCAGGGTTACATTCACAGGAATAAAATATGCATCTGTCTGGACTCACTAGACCAAACAGAAATTCTGAACCTTCCAAATAGTGTTTTCTTCTTATAATTCATCAAACAAAAATGCACTTCCTGATTTTCTTTCCTTAATAGAGAATATCTTTAAGTTAATCATAGACCCATAGTAAAATCTGATGAGTCAAATGAACCTCATTATTTTTTGTTACCTAAAGTTCTATGTATAGAAAGTGCCCCAGCATTGCGGTCATATTGGTATTGGCTGTATATCATTTTCCCACCTGTGACTCTTAGTTTCACAAATTCACTGAAAAAATCACAGCAGGCCTTCTTGCCCACTCCAGTCTTCCCCCAGGTAAATCCTATTTTCTATGTTTTTAATAGGGAAAGAAACTTTAGAGAAAACTTGTACTCGATTCCAAAATAAATAATCCTTGGAAATTTTTTTCTATTGTTATTTTTTCCTTTTTTAAAAATATTTCAGCCGGGATGTTGCAAACACAGAAGGTAATAAACAAGCTATCTCTGCAGGCCTTGTGAGATTTCTTTTTAGCTTAGTTTCTCCAGGCTGTTACTGCATATTTGTTTTCAAAAATAAAAAAATTTAGGTCACTGTGAAGTCAAAACAGTGTATATCTTGTCTGAAATCAAATTCTGCCATATGGTGAGCACCTTTTGCAATAAGGTGATTAAAGATTAACAGACAGCATTGGAAAAATCTATTTTCCCTTCCTATGTTACTCTCATTTTAGATCATAAGACTACCTTAATTGAACAATTTCCTTATGTTTTATAAATGGAATTGGAAGCTAACAAAGAATAAGTTGGGGGTTTTTATTTAAAAATTCCAAATATGATTTCTTTTATTGATTTTTATTGGATAAATTTAAATTTCATCTTATTTGGGAAACAAATTAAATTATCCTATTGCTCTCATAGAGATTTATTTAGGCTTTAAAACCATGCTACTTTGTTAATAAATTAATATTGCTTCTTCTGAATCAGAGTTTTCTCCTAAAAATGTTATTTTTTTACTCAACCTACTCAACCTATATTTGTGCTCCAGGGATTTTTAGCAGAAACCACTTAGGAAAGAAATTACGCTCACCAATTTCTTACTAAAATTGAAGCATTTTTATCTTGTTACAGGGATGTCCTTTCAAACACAGGTAGTGATCAATAGACATTGGACTTTATCACCAGTCAGACCACATCTTCACAAATGTAGCATAAAAAAGCTTCACATGTAAGACTATAGAGTAGGTTTTAACTCAAACCTTAGACAGAGTTTTACAAAGATCAACTTAATAAATTCAGCAAGAGTGTCTATAGTTTTATTATCTTCCATAGTTGATATTTAGATAGTGAATTATAGAAGGTATATATATATAGATATATAGTGTGTGTATGTGTGTGTGTGTATACTTTCACAAGAGTCTGATTTTCCTTTCCAGCTATTTATGACAGCTACATTAGTACATATTTATTTCCTAGAATTATAATCTTTCTGTAAATTTCCCACTCTTCTGCCTAATGGCATAAACTGCCCAAATCCATATCTGTTCTCCTTTCCTTCTTTTACATTGAATCAAAATACTGAGAAACACAGAATTCACTTTTGGACTTGAACAGAGTTAATCAATATTTATGACACATGGAAAAATATCCTTCTTTAAAGCAAAAAGTGGCATTAATTTGACAACTGCAAATTTAGGGCCAGTTTTTGAGCATGTAAGGAACTCTAGGAATCAACTAGAATGTATCTAGTCAATTTATCTTTAGAGATCTCCAGTGAGGTTAGATCTATTTTAACATTTGATACTCTTAATAGTCCAACGTGTTATGAATGAATATAAAGATAAGACTTGCGCTTTGTTCAAATTCTCATGTTAAATGTTAACAAAAATTGAGTGTTGCCTTGAACTAAACAGATTAGAAATGATCCAAATAGAGCTTTTCACCTGAACTACGAAATAGAGAACCTAAGAGAGATTTAGATTTTAAATAAAATAAAATTGTTATTGGCTTTTATACTGTTTGTAAAACACTTATTCCTATAATAACTCAGAAATATAATTTATGAGCTCATATCGATCTTACATTTTTCAAATAATGATACATCTAATTAACAGTTCCCACTGAGTTTTAAAGTGCCTGATCATGTGCTAGTTAACAAGAAATTTCCTGGAGAGACCGATAGTCTCAGCCCTCACCTTCCAGTACTGATGGACCATCCCTCCTGAACATTGCCCTGGGCCAAGTCTTCTAACCTTTGCCCAAAGTCACATTATTTTGTGACATAAACTTCAGCTGCTTCACAGAATTGCTAAAGGTTAGAGGCAGAGCTCCAGGAGAGGGATGGTCTGTGAAGTGCCAGAAAAGGTGATGCTTCTATTTGAATTCTCTCTCCAATTTCAAGTTTGATGTTGAGTGCCTGCAATTCAATCTTTCTTTCCATCCTGAAGTCCTGAAACCAGGGCATGCGATTTAGGGCTGACTGGAAACACCTTCGTTCTCCATGAGTCGACCCTGTTTAACATATCAGAGATCAATGCATTTGTGCTTCTCCTTCTATTAACAGATGACCTACTTAAGTAAGTGAAAGAGAATGTTTATATTTGCTCTTTTCACCCCTTCCACCCAGTTGTTTCCTTTTAGAACAAGGACTTCGGAACTATTTCTTCATAAATGATAAAGCCTTCCAACTGTTTATTTGTGCACTTAAATGTGCATTCTTTCTTGACATGTGATCACAGTGTGTTCCCCAGCACATGTTTCCTGGTTTAAAAAATCAGGTATTGCAATGACAAGAGCAGATCAGGTTCCAACACAAGGTCAAGCAATAAAAAAATGTACTTTATTAGTTGTCTACGAGATTTCTAATACCAAATTAATAGGGCCAAGAAAAATTGAGGTTGCTTCTGTGAAGACAAATACTCTGTCCTAAATTTATAACAAATCAAAACCCCAAATACTTTTCTTTATAGAGAGGAGGGGAAAAAAACTTATATTGAGAGCAATAATTCCTAGGAATAAAGATGTCACATGAAATGCTATTGATAGTCGAAAACTAAAAAGTAGATATGCTGTTTTCTTAATTGTGGTAGAAATGCACTCAAACTCTTTTTATCATTGTAATCAATAAAAGACATGGGATATCTATGTTTAAACCACCTTGGATTAACACGAGTTGTAATGGCCGTCGTTAGGAGTTTATGTGGAACCCTGTTTTATGTCAACCACACTAAGATAATGTAGCTTGGGGGTGCTATGTTCATACTCTTTGAAATGTGTCCATAAACAGACACTTTTTCCATGTATCTGTTTTGTCATTTATTTTGCTGTGTAAACACTGTTATGAAATTTAGTCTAATCTCTTTCGGTTAATTCAAACATTTTCACTATGTTCAGATAAATGTAACCAAAGCCAGATGTTGGTCTCTCTGCTAAGAGAGCTCACTTAATGTAAACACTATTCGATGTCCTCCATTTCTCTTTTCAGTCCAGATGTTGCGGTTGTTCACAACACTTTTTCTTTTGCCCCATCACAGACCTCCCAGGAATCAAGAGCCTCCTTTCCGAGCAACTTGTGTGTGAGTGCCTACCTTTAAATTACTGTTGTGCCTCACAACTCCATGCTAATGTCCCAAGTGTCCTTACTCAATCTCAGAAGAAATCCCAAGCAACCCATTTCTTTATTATCCACTGTCTTCTTTATGGATTCTCAGTTCAGTAGATACTTCTTCAGGCTCCACTTGCTCTGCAGAATTCTACTACCCACCTTCTCACTTGTGAAAAGAAACATGAGCATAATGCATTCTGCTGACCCTCCATTCATTTTCAAGACTTCATTGGAGATGGTCTTCTTTGTGCAGTGACCTCCTTGAGAATTGTCTCCTCCATCCTTTGTTTGCCATTATGTACCACACAGGTTTTTTCCTCACTACATTTTCTCTTCATCTCCACATTCTGTAATAGACATTTTTCCGTCTTCAACTCATTGACTCAATCTATTTTCATGCTTCAAATAAAAATATTCATGTTTGTGTCAATGCTTTACATTATCACTTTCTTTTTCGTTGGTTGGTTGGTGGGTTTGATGGCCCTTTATGATTTTTTTCATGGTCTAATTTAACCCTCTGGAGTGCAATTTTCTAAGAAATTAACATGGAATAAGATAATTTCTAGCATGTTACCCTTTAGGACTACTTTCCTCATACAGAGCTTGTTTCTCAATACCCTATTTGACACAGATATTTATTTGTACAAAGAAATTGATTTCGATATCACTGTAAAGCCAGTTTTTTTCTCTTTCAGGTAGTTTTAGGGAAGATTAATAGGCATGATTTTTTAAAATAAAATCTGTAAGCCCATAGGTGACTTCAATTTGTTAGATTCTACCTTGTTGATTTCTTTTAAATTTCTATAATTTTTTATTATTTAACTGTTATTGAATGTGCAGAAGTAGACATAAAAATTGGATGTGATTTTTTGTTGATTTCTTCTGAGGCAGCCAATGTACTTCCAAGTTTACTTTTGAAGAATATATGTAAGCAAAATCCTCAAATTTAGTAGGCTTAAAAACTTAGAACTCAGTCAGCATGAAAAACAAAAGAAAATCTCATGATTGACTATATTAAAATAGCAACCTCTTCCAGGAAAAAGGAAGGTAGGGAATTAAATGTTAACACTTACAGAATATAGCATCAGCTGTTATTATTTTAAAATCCAATCTCTAATCTTAAATTTTGTCCCAGAATGGGTTTAAATAGCCATATGTCATAATTATACTTTTCTATTCTACCTTCTAAATACCAACTTTGACATTGTTGCCCATATTTACATCTCCAAATGTTTTAATTCCTACTTTGCAGTTTCTCACACCTCGCATTTTTAATTGGAAAGAATGTTAGAAGTAATCTAATTCAATTCTTTAATTTTACAATTGTAGAAACTAGGAACTGGAGATAATAAATTTTGGTAACTTAAATCAGGTCACATATTTAGTTCAAAACAGCACTACAGCAAAGAGTCAGTTTACTCACCCCATCATTACAGCTCTTTCTGTAACACTACCCCAGGATTCAGTGTTGATCCCAGTTTGGTGCTTCTCTCGCTTCAGCTCCCTCTGCCCATCCCACACACGGTTTACCTGCTCAGCATCATTCCCCATGCTGCCTACAAGCCTTTTGTATTCCTCTTCCCTTCAGTTGGCATGCTCCTTTTACCCCGAGCATCTTTGTAGCCCGTTGTTCTTCAATACAGGCCCCATCTCTCTACATGGCCTTCAGTTTCACAGAGTAGCCTTCTAGATGAAATTTTCCCTGAATTCACTAATGTGAAATGTTCAAGGAATGGGTTCTGCCATTCTGTGAACCCACCACACAACTTATATTTTTCACGTATCTATTCTACCTCCAATCCTGGGTTGCGCAGTATGACAGCTACTAGCTACATGCATCTGTTGAATATTTGAATGTGTCTGCTACAGATTGCGATGTACTGTGAGTAAAATGCACATTGTATTTAATACTTAGTAAAGTATAAAATATGTCATTATCCTGCTGTGATATTTGTATATGTGGGGTTAAATGAAATACATCTATTCTTAAAATTAATTTTACCTGTTTCTTTTTCATTTTTTCTTTAATGTAGCCACTAGAAAATTTAAGATTACATATGTGGTTTCCTTTATTTTTCTATTGGACAGGATTGCTATAGACCATAAATTTATTAATGGTCTCTTGAAATGACCAAGGCTTTTTATTTTTGTATACCTGAGACTTGGGCAATTGCTGACGGAGCACTATTTGTTAGTTGATGTTGACTGATACAGTTTCAGATGTTGCTTGAGTTGCTCTTTTCACAAAACTAAGACATGAAAGATAGATTTGGAGCCCAGGTCTTCTGATTTATCCTACAATACTTTTTAGCTACAAATCAATTTCTTACAGTGTGTGGCAACATGTTTTTCTAACTTATATATGCAAAAAATTGAACTGTTTTTGTTAAAATGATTGACCACCTCAGAACAAACCAGTCTTGATATTCAAAATGATTTCCATTTCATGTATAGCTTAGTTGAGGTCTACATATTAAATAGGCAAAAATATTTTTCACTTAGTGTGTCCCAGCACACAGGAATCAAAACATGCTAACTGTAACCACTTTGGTTTTCTTCTTGACTCATAGTATAAAGGTGATGAGGATCTATTATCTTGTTTCTTAGGATTTCTGGCAGAAGTGCTACATTATATGCTGAAACAAAGGACAACCCCTATACCTTCTCTCACCACCCCCCATGCTTCTTGCATTACTGTGGTATATTTGTTATACTTGGTGAGTCAACATTGATGAATTATTATTAACAGAAGTCCGGAGTTGTTTTAGGGTTCACTCCTTGTGTAGTATGTTCTATAAGGTGTAAAAAGTGTATGATGACATGTATCATACAGAATAGTTTCACTGCCCTAAAATTCACCTGATCTCCCCACCCTTCTTCTGTTCTTTGTCCTTCCTTTTGTTCCTTCTGAGCCTCTGGCAACCACTGACCTTTTTATTATATCCACAGTTTTACCTTTTTCCAGGATGATATAGTTGAAATCATATAGTACATACCTTTTTCAGATTGACTTCTTTCACTTAGTAATATGCATCTGTGTTTCCTTTATATCTGTTGGTGACTTGATAATTCACTTTGTTTTACTGATAAATAATATCTTGTATAAATGTATCACAGTTTATCCCCTTATGGAAAGGCATCTTGATTGTTTCCAACTTTTGGCAATTATGAATAAAGTTGCTATAAACATTTACTTGTAGTACCTGTGTCAACATAAGCTTTCAGTTCATTTGGGTGTCTTCTGAGGTGCACGATCATATAGTATATAGTAAGGGTACATTTAGCTTTATAAGAAATTGCCAAATTATTTTCCAAAGTAGCTTCTGTGATCATTTTCTACTCCCATCAGCAATGAATGATAGTTTCTGTTATTCCACATCCCCACCAGCATTCGGTGTTGTCAGTGCTCTGAGTTGTAACCATACTAATAGGTGCAGATTGGTATCTCACTGTGGCTTTAATTTGCCATTCTCTAATGATGTGACATCGAGTATCTTTTTATATGAGCATATGCCATCTCTGTATCTTCTTTGGTGGGTATCTGGTCAGGTCTCTGGCCCATTTTGTGAGCTGCCATTGTTGTAGTTTGAGTTTTATGTATATTTTAGACACTAATCCTTTAACAGATAAGTGTTTTCTCCTAATCTGTGCCTTGCCATTTTATTCTCTGTAAGTATATTTTACAGAGCAGAAGTTTTTAATTTTAATAATGCCCACTTTATCAATCTTTTGATGGGGTTGTGCTCTTGGTGTTGTGTATAAAAAACTACTGCTAAACCTAAATATACCTAGATTTTCAGCTATTCTGTCTTCTAGGAGTTTTATGTTTTGCATTTTACATTTATATTTACGACCCATTTTGAGTTAACTTTATTGAAACGTATAAAGCTTGTATTTAGATTTTTTAAAAATAGGGATGTCCAATTGTTCCAACACCAATTGTTGAAAAAAAAAAACAACTCTCTCTTCTCCATTGTACATATTGCCTTTGCTCCTTTTTCAAAGATCAGTTGACGATATTTGTGCGGGTCTCTTTCTTGACTCTCTACTCTGTTCTATTGATCTATTTGCCTATTCTTTTGTAATATCACACTGTCTTGACTACTGTCAGTTTATAGTGCCTTGAATTTGGTAGTGTCAGTTCTTCGACTTCATTTTTCTCCTTCAATATTGTATTGGCTGTTCGGGGCCTTTTGCCTTTCCACATACTCGTAAACTTTATAATATTTGTTGATATCCACAAACTCTGTCTGCAGCTGGGCATTTCTCTCCCCCAAGGTCCATTAGGCTACGGTGAAATAGTTTCTTTTGAGTTCAGGTACTTTTAAGAAGAAGAGAATATTCTGGACTTATTTCACACTGGATACCTTTTCCCTCCTGCTGCCAGAAAAATGAGGCTATTTTTCTGATTTTCATCTGTAAAGCCAGTGGAGCGCCCAGAGGTCAAACCCACAGGGTCCCATGGAGGTTTTATCTCCACTCTGGTCTACACTGAGCATCCATCAATTCATCAATGACAGTTAGGTTTCCTACCCTCGTGGTTCTTAGGCAGATTTTTGCTCATGGATGTCTGTTCCAAAAATTCGTGTTTCTCTGTATTATATCCACCTATCTCCCCAGTTTGAGGGACAGTGGTATGCTATGACCTCAGTTCTTGGATAGCTGTCAGAGGAGTTGTTGATTTTCAGTTTGTTAATGTTTTTCCTGTGTATGATTAAGAGTAATAATCTCCAAACTCCCCATATATTGGACCAGAAACCAGAAGTATCCACATATATTTTTAAGTCACTCAACTTTTTACTGCTTACTTTTCTCCTAATAAACATGGAAACATTAGTATGATAAGAAGAATTTATCAACAGGGGTAAAGAAAGTTGATAACAAAGAGTAGAACATATATAAATACCACAAGTTTAGGGTCTTTTTTTTTTTAAGATTTCATTGATTTATTTTTAGAGACAGGGGACAGAAGAGAGAGGGGTAGAGAAACATCAGTGTGTGGTTGCCTCTTGAGCGCCCCCTACTGGGGGGCCTGGCTTGCAACCCAGGTTTGTGCCCTGGCTGGGAATCAAAACAACCCTTTGGTTTGCAGGCCGGCACTAAATCCACTGAGCCACACCAAGCAGGGTTGTTTAGGGGTTTTTGCCGTCTCTGGGGAGAGAGATAACAAAAGTAACAGTGCCCACTGAAATGTTATGTTGGGCATCATAATTGTATGATTTGAGCCATAAGTAATATGAAGAATACTTTAGTGTGGTGTTAGGAAAACCGAAAGAAGAGTGTTTCTAAAATGTTAAACACCATTGATAATTGTTCACTTTTGATCACGTTCAGTATACGATGTGACTAGAAGCTCAGCTGAAAGGGCTTAAGGGTTGAGTGAGTACTATGAAATGGAGATACTGTGATGCACTGCTGTAAGGTTCTTTAAATTCTGAAAAGAAGGCAGCCTAGCAATCGTGTTTGTGATCCCTTCTCTTTATGACCATCCTGCTAGAATGCTCAACAACTAAAACAAGGCTATTGCTGGAGCCTTAGGAAAGATACTGCCCTATATCTGAGGTTAAGAAGTTTCCAGATGAGAGATTTCGGATCAGGGTCACATTGCTTCCCTGGGGAGAAAAGCTGAGGACCCAAAGCCAATGGAGATCAGAGAAAAGACTGCTAATTTACAGACTTCTTGAGGCTAAAAAAAAAACTGGAAAGTGCACCTACGCTCTCTGAAGAAGAGGAGTAGAGCTGAAACTTTGAACTGGCTTTCCCGCACTGATGCACCAGTTTTGTAGGAATCAGTCCAGAAGGGGCTGAACCCGTGCTGAGAATTGTTTCCAATTTGTGCTATCATGCAGGTACCACCTCTCTCTCAGCGGCACCTGGAGGGAACTGAGAAGAGAGAGGGCGAGCTCCTTCAGATCATTTTAGATGTCGTTACTGGGCCTTACTTGCCACATCCTTAAGTCTCATGAGCACTGAACTCACTGCAAGATAAAGCAGAGTGAGTTTATTGAAAAGAGCTTGTGCACAAGGCAGTCAACCAGAAAAGAGAAGTCGAGCCCCCTGAGGGGTTCTCATGGGTGGCTTATATCAGGTGATTTTTCTATTAGGGGTCTTGGAGCAGGTGTGGGGCTTGGGAATGAGGATGCGGTCAGTTGTCCCATGGCTGTCATCTGGTGGCGGCTGATCCCAAGGTAGCCACAGCATGTTTTCCTTGGTCAGTGGACCACCCAAAGGGCCTGTAAAATAATGCTTGCACAAACATTCTGGTTACCATTTAATTGACAAAAAAACTATTTTGCAGAACTTGATATTAAGAAAGATGTCATCGTCATACATTCTTTCCTTTAAGGATGTGGTTAGGTAGTTTCAACTACGGAAATTCACTGAATGCGGAGAGTTATAGTCAGACCTATAAGATGGAGTTCTTTCAGTCAAGATGGGGTCCAGATGTCACCCCTTATACTGTCTCAATATGGGTCCCAGATTTTTCATATATTATATATAGTCTCCCAGAAACAAAGATTACCATATGTTCTTCAGCCTTCCTGCGATGATTATAGAAGAAACTCCAGCCACTTGATCAACATGGGAGCTGGTAATTCACTCCCAGAACTAGTCTGAGAAAAAGGAACAGTGAGCTCAGTAAACCAAGAGAAAGAGACCAAACCAAATAACGAGAACAGATTGTTTCTACTGAATAGAAAGAATGGGAGAGGAAGAAGAAAAGTTAAAAACCGAAGAGAAAAATGATGTAATGTGATGGGAGCTGAACATATAATTATGCATTGCTTAATGATGGGGATATGTTCTGAAAAATGTGTCCCTGGGCGATTTTATCATTGTCTGGACACCTCAGAGTGCACTTACACAGATCTAGATGGTAGAGCCTGGGCTGCAAACCTGTGCAGCATGTTGCTGTACTGAAAACTACAGGCAAGTGTAACACAATGAAGTATTTTTGTGTCTCAACATATCGCCATATATAAAAGATACAGTAAAAATACAGTATAAAAGATATAAATGATGCACCTGTACCGAATACTTGGCATGAATGGAGCCTGCAGGACTGAAGTTGCCCTGGGGGAGTCAGTGAGTGGGGAGTGAACATGCAGGACTGGGACATTACCGCACTCTCCTGTAGACTTTGTAAACACGGGCCCGCCATTCCTGCCCCCGATTCCTCTCAATGTGGTCAGGAATAGGACATCGAAGCTGCCAGTGCTTCTCTATGAACATCGATGTGGGCTGGGGTCATTGGAAATTTTGAGAAATTGGCCGATTAAGACGTAGATCACCAGTATGGTCGCTCTTAGGAGGGAGTGAAAGGCGGTTTGATGGAGTTATACAGGAACACAGGAAGTTGTCACGGCAGTGCAATTTGGCTACTGCATGTTGGCGAAGTAATCAGATTAAGAAACTTTGTGGTATTCATTTTTTTTTTTTAAAGAGGGTTTTTAACATGGAGAGGGAGTTGAACTGAGGACTCGGTATTACTCAATTTTTTTTTATTACTCACTATTTTGACTTCAGCAATTTGGTTTTGGTTCCACTGACCCTATCTGGCACAAAGGGCTTTCTCTGGAGGTTAACTGGCAGAAGAAATGAAATTTACCTATACTTTACATCATTACAACCCGAGGATACCTCCAAAGTACAGGGACAGGCTGGCTCCACACAAGCACAGATGGTATTTACTGAAGTGGCAGTGGTACTTAATACCTATTAAGGTGGTTGTTGTGGACGTGGGTCCTTAATACAGAATCTTAGGTCCTCAGCAAAGAATTAACAGCAATGCACTTGGAAGACCATCAAGCAAGAGCTGGAAGGGCTGTAGCGCCCTCTGCAGGTATAACACTGCAGGGCGGGCTCTTTTGTGCAGAAACAGGTCAGCGGTTGACGGACTGGGATGTAACATGTGCCCGCAAAACGGAGGTGCTGTGAATGAGACGGAATCTGTTGCCGAGCCCCTCAGGTATTGGTCCCGTCAGAGAAAAAAAATTTCCCCGAAACTACATGTTCTCCGGTTTCTTACAGGTAATTCAGCTCCGTTATCTATGCAGTCTGTCATTGGCCAAAATGTCACTATGCCATGTATGACTATAAACTCTGAAACTGAAAATCAGGACTTATAAAAATGTGAAAATTTAATAGAACTGAAACATACAATAAGCATCATGGATAATTAATTTTGAAATAGATGAAAATAAATAAACATGAAATAATGAGAGAAAAGAAACAGGAAGAAATGTGTTTATAAATAAATAAATAATATGCAATTTATAAATATAAATGGCATGCAAACTATAAACCATTTCCAAAATAAGAAAATAAACAGTCCTGGCTGGTGTGGCTCAGTGGATTGAACATTGGTCTGTAAACCGGAAGGTCGTGGGTTCAATTCCTAGTCACGGTGCATGCCTGGGTTGTAGGTCAGTGCATCTCTCCCTCTCTTTCTCCCTCCATTCCCCTCTCTCCAAAAATAAGTAAATAACATATTGAAAAAAAAAAGAAAAGAAATAGATGAGGGGTAATTAAAAACCAATGAAGTGAGAAAAAATATCCCCTTTAAAGACCTAAGTATTCAGATTCCAAGATGTCATTGATATCCAAAAGAGATTAATGAAAAAATAAAAATCACCTTAATATAGCAAAAGCAAATGATTTAAGAGTAAATCTCAAGCTTCCAGACAAATGCAACAAATTACTCATAAAGGAAAAAGTAGCATAATTTATCTAAAGAAAATCCCAGGAGAAATATTTTAACTTCATAAAAATTATCAAAAATAAATAAACGAGTCCCAAAGTAGGTGAAGAAAAATGTTGTAAAATAATATTTGACAAAAAATTATATAAATGGATATGTATAATGTGACTTGGAATTATAATATTCCTATCAAAAAGTTTCCTTGAATCTGGAGAGCTGTACTGTAACAGGCAGCCCATTCATTGACAGAACTAGGGATGGGGTGATTCTGTGTATTTGTGTAGCAGGGACAGAGAAGGATACAAACACGTTCTTGATATAACTTTGCAGAGGAAGCCCATTCGAATTTTTGGTGGGAAAACACATTTTATTTAATTTTGATTACTAAATAGAAATACATAACATTGACTATGACAATTAAAGATCAAAAGAAATATACTAGCGATCTACATACCTAGAAACAAGGAAATAAATTATTCCTCTTTCACCAATTTTCAAAAAATATCTTCCACTTGGTTACAAATGAAACCTTAAAATTTTTCAAAAACTAGAAATTTTAGAGCCCATGTTCATATACCATAATCCAATAAGTTAAAAATAAACTTTAATATGTTAAACATGAAAATTTTCACATTGTCAAACTTATTACTGTTTTGAACTTCTCTCTTTATTTCCTTCAAACACCAAACCTTTTAAAATGTTATTTATAATGTCAGGATAATTTTCTCTTATTACTGTTCTACGTAGATATTTTTAAATTGGGGATACCCACTTAAATTTTATCAAATGCTTGTTTCTATTTATTGATTTAATGGTATCATTTCTTCTTTGGTTTGTAGATTAGTTTTCTTCTTAGTGTCTTTTAAGTCTCATGTAAATTTGAAAGTTCAATTATATATATTTGTGTATGACTCAAAGTAAGAAAAGAAAGTAGACATGAAGGCAGAAATTTTTGGCTAAAACAATGCGAGATGGGAACAACTTCTGGAGGATACCTTGCCTCCCAAAGAGAAAATGGAATTAACCCATCAGTCCTAATACCTCAGAAAGCCTCCGTGCCCAGTTCACTGAAGGATGGCTTGACTTCACAACTGAACTTCCCTCTATGTCTCTACTCTTTTGGTCTTTAACGTTCCAATAGCCCCCTTGTTTGCTCCTTGGACACTCTCTGCTTCACTTAAATTTTTCTGACATCACCAGCTGGTTCCTGGTTCTTCCTCATCCTGAGAGTTAATTCTTCCCACTCCAATGTTGCTCCCAGCTGCTTATCCCTCATCCTGCCTGGGAACTGATTTTACTCACTTTTCTTTAGGTTTTCCAGCACCCAATTTCTTTCAGCTTTTTTTTTTAAGTCATTGTTGTTGTTCAAAATTTCCTTACCAATACCAGAGGACAAGTAAATGAGTCTTTATTTGATAATCTCGCTCTTGGTAATTGAGTACAGGTTTATCACCAAGAATGATGGCGTCACAGTACAATTCATATAGCTTGGGGAAAGTAGCAATAGTTGAAAGACTACAATGGAAACTAATCATAGCATCAAGAAAGATACATAAAATTATTGTTGAGTCTACTGATATCACAGTGAACATGTAGAGAATCAATTAAAACTCAATATTTTGCTTGTATTCAAAACTTGGTATGCAAAGCATTTGCCTTATTATAGCAGGATTTGACCATATTTTAATTTTTTTTTTTTTTACTTGTAGTTGAAGGTACTGAATTTTTCTGTGGTAAATGAATCATCTTTGTTTTCAAATATTTTTTCTTTTATTCATTGGCACCAACAGAGAGGAAGTTGAAACTGCTATTCATACTCAAAACCATTCATCCATGTCCTTGTTAAATTGCTTAGGTTAGATACTCCACGAGCTGTAGCCTTTATCTTGCTCAGTTGAATTGATTAAAACAACTTGTATGAAAGTTAATGCAAGCAATATTTACATAATGAAAAGAGAATGTGAAAGAACTGACAACCTTTAGAATTTCAAATACAAGGATTATTTTAGTGTGCAAAGTTCACATTTCTCTGAGGACTGAATTCATTCAGCTCAAGGTACCCTCCATGTGGTTCCAAAGAAAGAAGATGTTGTGTCTTATTTTGTCTTGAAACAGCAAAACACATATCTTTTCTTTACTCTTTTTATACCAGTATGGACAACTTTTTTCCTAACAGTATAATTACTACAACACGATATTTAGTTAAGCTACAGAAGGTCATTCATTCTATTTAAAATGTCTTCCTTCGCTTATTTTTTTCACTTTGGTGTGAAAATTTGGAGAATAATTTAATACATTGGAAAATTGCTTCACGAGCTGTGAGCTACTAAAATGTGAAAGTGTTACATGTCCAAGCTGTTCTTTAACTATTAGAGAATGGCTGAGGCAGCAGGGAAAATGTGCTGAAGTAATTGCTTTTCTCCCCTCTATGTTTCTATTTAAATCCCTACTCAGATTTTTCTTTGTGGTATTGGCTAGTGGTCAGCATAGACCCATACATCACCACTTAGGCAGATCGCTTGCCCTCTCTGATTCTCAGTTTCTTCAGAGAGGAAGAGTGGACTTGGGTAAGGAACCTTCCAGCTCTAAATTTCTCAGAGCCATTGACTCGTTTGTCGTTTCCAGGTTGGCCCTGGCTGACCAGCTGTTTCATGCTTGCACTTCCTCTTCGCTTTGTCCCTTTTGGTGAGCTCTCAGATAAGAAGGATATCGTTAATATCTGCCTGGATCAGGTACAAAGATGAGGATGTAATCGCTGGAGATACTGTGTGTGAAGACACTAAGTCTTATGTAGATGAATACACTATGTACTCTGTTTAAAAAAATTTATTTTTGTTAAGAGATAGTGAATTATAAGCTAAAAAGTAACCAAAAACTAATTCCAGGTAAAGAAAATAAAGAAATACGCATTTCTATTTATAAAATTATGTATTTTTAAATTTATCATTTCCAGTTATATATAATGAGTCCTTACCCTATTCTCTCACTGCCAATCTCTATAAACACTATTGTTCTGATGTGTACCAAATACGGCATTATTTTCAAGTTATAGAATTTGATAAACTCAATGTTTTCTTTTTCTTAGTTTATTGTTTTTTAGTGGAAAACAAATTGCTGAGGCAGCAGTTTTAGTTTAGTTGCCTCTTTCCCCAGATTATTTCACAGAAAAATATCCGCCACCCTTCAAACGCAAATATTTTGGAGTCTTCGTAAAATCCTTAACTTTGTTATTTTTTCTCAGTTCTACATAAAATACAAGTATAAACACATATAATAATTCACAGAAATTGATCACCACAGCAGCATTTTTAAGAAGAGAGGCTGTTTCATCATTAATAATTTCTATTGTATTTAAATACAGAAAAGACAAATACAGACATGAGGATGTCTTTTTTTTTCTAAGTTTCTGTGCTTTAAAATCAACAAATAAGCTTTTATCAAATTCTCTTTTAACTACCTATTGTTGACATGCATAGAAAAATATTTGTTTAAAAATCAAACAAAATACACATATAGCATTTGTAGTCTTTAAGAACTCTCAGAGGGATGAATTTCCCATTGTTTAAATAGTACAAAGGTGTTTGAAGACACAGACATCTTGTTACAAAAAACTTCTGTTTCTTTCATAAATTATTTTACTTTTACTACCATGTTGTCTTTGTTTCTTAAACCAAATAATATATAGTTGACTCTATTCTCCTTCTAGGCTGATGCTTTCCCATTGGAGTCATGCCCTGTCTGACATTTTAACCCCATAGCCCATGCTGATGAATGCCTAGGCTATGGCATTCAATGACCTTTCTTTAAAATTTGATTCTTTTTATTGGCAGCAGGACCTTCACAGATTACATTAAATATTTTGATATCTGTTATCTCTTCTTTAAAATGTAATTCCTACTTCAGAGATAGTGAGAGTACCATCAAATATTATGACCTACTTTGAAACTACAAAGCACTACTGGAAGAGTCGCTTGCCTCAATGTGAAAATCGGAAGAGGAATATTGGCATATCTTATGTTTCTTAACAAGCCCAAGCAACGTCCACAAGTATAATCAGGCCTGAGTAAGATCCAATTACTGACACTTCTTCCTTGAATCAACACAAGCAAATTACAGAGCTGCTCTGTATAGCAACTCTGTGTATCTACATAGCAGGGATTAAAATAATACCTTTATCATGGGTTTATTGTAAAGATGATTCAATGAGAAACTGTATGCAAAGCCTCTGTCCAAATGCTTGTTGTCTGAGGTGCCCCCTGAGTGTTAGCAATGATATGGGGAAGGACGCGATGTGGAATAATGGTGTTTTCACTGTACTAGCTGCAAGATAAACCCCATGATAGAAGTACACACTGAAACACATGAGCCCAAGAAAATGGCTACCTACTTGGTCATCCTCACCTCTGACAAGTACACCACCTCTTATCCAGTTCATGGAACAAACAAATCAAATCGGTATTAACTTGATTCTTCTCTTGAACCATCATCCACCCTTTTGTACAAACTCTCATCTGATCTATCAGAAGAATTTTCCTTGGTAACCAACCTATTGTATTTTCATTTCTTTTATCTTTGTTTATTGCCATTGTCCCCACCATAAAGGAAGCCATCATCATTTTTTTAATACACTACTGCCTTCAAACCACATGTCCTGATGGCCTTCTTTCTTCCCTTGCAAGAAGCCATTATTATTATAAATTATATATAAGGTCGTGCTTTACGTACCTGCATACCGAAAGTGGAATTATATCCCTCACTGTGATCTAGACTTCTGTTTTATCTTAGCTCTTTCCTGTATCCCCAAGGTCAAAGTATCCCACCACTCCTCTTCTTTATTAGGTCCTTGCCCCATCAGTGCAACTTGGGGGCTATTGAACTTGATGTTGTCTTTGCCCTGAATATTTTTCCCTAATTGTCTCACACTTCCCTTTGCACAACTGACTCCTTGTGGTGCTTCCTTATCTCCACCCTAGTGTCGCTCTCTCAGGCAGGCTGCCCTTGAGCTTTCTGCCGAACGCAGATCATGATCTGCTTGCCCAAACTCTCTTTCAAATAACTTCCTAGATTCTCCACTGAATGAACCTGTCTAAAATTCTCTTTATTCCTCTCTATACATGTTTTTATCTGCTCTCACCCTGTCTTCCCCGACTTGCGGAATGTAACTTACGTGAGAATGGGTCCTTCCCTGTCTTATTCAGCATTATACCTGTAGCCTGTAGAAAGGCCTAACACATAATATGTGCTCATTAAATATGTATTTCATGATTAATGGACCAAATTAATGGATAAATGAAGAAATTAAATGAATAAATATCAAGTACATAGACTATGTTTTGGTTTTTTTCCCTAAATTTCAATCACTTCTCACGAAGCCACTGGATTTGAGGTAGGCCAAATATCTTAAGTACCGATTCTAATGCTACCTCTCTAAAGATTTCCCTAACTGGAGACAAAAATCAGTCACTTCCTCCTCTACTTCCAAAGGAACAGTATGTCGTTCCTCATGTTCTATTATATCCCATCTTTAGGTACCTACTTTGAAGAGCATTTCTCTATCCAACTAGATTACTGGCATCTTATAAGCAGCAAATATATATTTTCATCTCTTTATCTCTAGTATCTGGGCTCTGTGGATGCTCAATAAGTATGTATTGAATTCAATTTAATTCCTTTCACGAGTAATGTGAAACTACAGTTAAAATAGCTCAGAGGCCAAAGTGCAGAAGAAAGGCCTGGTCACTTGAGTAGCTCGGCTTCTGTGGTGTTTGAGAATCAGCTTCCCCCTCAGGCCTATCGGGATTCGCACACTAATTATAAACAAAAGAAAAGCCTGGACCAGAAGGTTCACTTTATTTCATCACATCCACTGAGCCTTCCACAGGATATTGGATTCACTATTGCAAAATATGAAAAATGGCAATGTAGCAAGTTTGAATGAAAAATTAGTTTTTACTTAGAATTATGATGTCAAATAGATATAACTTACAACTTGTTTTGCTTTGTATATTTTTCCCATTTGAATGGCACAGAAAATGTGTTTGATTTTAGCTATACTTTGCATCTAGATTATTATTGAAACTCAAGAATAAATACCACCTTTTGAAGTATGTGGCAAATCTAACTTTAGAATGAAAAATGACATGTTTTTCTTCAAGTAATCTCTTCCAGTATTTTGGAAATCTAAGTGTGTTACTTCTAGAATATATTAAGTCAAAAAATAAAGTTGATTGCGACCATACTGAAATATAGTTTGTAGCATATATATCAATGTCAGCTCTTTGACATAAGTTTTTACCTTTTCCAAAGAGATAAAACTGCTAAATATTGGTTCTATAAATTACATAAATAATCATAAACATCCTTAATTATTGCAACACATATGTAAGACCCTTCCCTATTTATAGTAAAGACCATTTTTTAACAATGTAAAGGATGACAACTTTTTGTCATTGCCCATAGTTTTTCTATTGAGATTAGCATTGTTTTTGCATGCATTTAAATTTTATTTTTTGCATTGACTTCCCTTCAATTTACTCTGACTTTACAAATAAATTATTTCACAAATCAAAAATTTGAGAAAACACATATGTAGGAATGATTCTATTAGGAAAAATCCTGTTGTACTTCATGTGAAAATATTCTATGTGAGCATAAAGAGATAATGTGTAGTGAAACGCAAACTATTCTAAAGTAACCAGTTAAAGGTGAAAGCTTTCTTTTTTTTTAAAGAACAACTCTTGGGCTCATAATTCAAGGGAGCATTTTTTTCTTCCTTCCCCTCTGCCTCTTCCTTCCTTTCTTCCCTCTGCCTAAAACTCTCTTCCTTCAGATTTCAAAGAGTTCATCCCCCTGCCTTTCTTTATAGGTGTCTGTATCAAACGTTACATTATTAGTGAACATTCCCTGACCACTTACATAAATTAAGCGCCCTATACTCTTGAATGTCCTGTGATCCTGGGTCCTGCTTTATTTTTCTCACCAACACTTATCAACTGAACAAATAAATGTTTCCAGTATTTACTTGTTCATTTTCTGTTATCTTACTCACTTCACCCCTACAATATAAAACATCACACGGCAAATGTTTTGTCACTATAGGTACCTACTGCATATTTGCTGAATAAATTAATGTGAGCATATATTGTACGAAGTGCCTGGTATGTATGAGACATTAAAGAGATCAATTATGAATAAGATATAGGTTTACTGATCTTTGTAGTAGACCTACATTGGCTGAGTGTACCAGGAAGACATCATGTATGACATTGGGCTATTTCTGAAAAACTGGTAGGATGTCTATACATGAATGTGCTTTGAAACTTTAAACACATGATAAAGCACAGACATAGGCATATGTTAAGGAAATAGTGGGCAAATGCATTTTGTCAAAAGCAAGCAATAGTGTGATTGAGAATGAAAAGAAGCAGATAGAATATATTTCTTTCTGATTTTTTTATTGTGGTAACATATATAACATAAAAGTTTCTGTCTTAACAAGTCTTAAGTGCACAGTTCAGTGATATTAAGTATATTCAACTTGTTGGGCAACAGTCATTCATCCCCAGAACTCTTTTCACCTTGCAAAATTGAAAAACTGTGCACATTAAACATTATCTCCCCATGACATGCTGCTGCCCCATCCCTAGCAGGCACCTTTCTTTCTTTTTTTATCTCGCCTTTTTCTCAATACCCAAGCCTCTTGTAACCACCAGTTTGCTCTTTCCGTTATTATCATTTGGACTTTTTATTTTTTAAGATCCCACATAAAAGCGAGATCATGCAATGTTTGTTTTTCTGTGTTTGGCCTATTTCACTCAGAATAATGGATGAGTTCATGGATGAACTCAAGGTTCATCCATGTTGTCGCAAATGAAAGAATCCCCTTCTTTTTTTAAAGGATGAATAATATGTCTGTGTGTGTGTATGTGTATGTAATGGTAGTTCTATTTTTAACTTTTTGAGGAACCTCCATACTGTTTTCCATGGTAGCTGTACTATGAATAAGGGCTCTTGTTCTTCCGCATCCTTGCCAAAACTTGTATTTCTTGCCTTTTTACAATAGCCATTCCAAGCGGTATGAATGAAAATTAAAATGCTGATGTTTAACATTTTTTCATATACCTGCTGTCCATCTGTATGTCCTCTTTGGAAAAATGTCTATTCAGGTACTTTGCCCATTTTGTTTGTTGGGTTATATGGAGGGGGTTTTGGGGGTTTTTTGTTTGTTTGTTTTCTTTGTTTATTTGTTTTGGCTATTGAGTGGTAAGGCAGGTAGAATGCAGTGATACAATATAATCTAGACATCAAAATAGCCTTTCCTTCCTTTCAAACATTTGCAAATCTATTTTTTTTTAATTCTGGCATAATCTCTCTACGTTATCTATATTGGTTGTCTAGACCTTACCAGGTTTAACAGCTTTAGCAGGAACTGTTATTTATTTATATATGTGGGTGTGTTTGCGAATATGAGTATGTATATACCCCCTGCGCTACAAGATCCTCAAGGATAAAAAGCAATGTGCTTCATATACTTTTTTCTATTTTGGCTTAAGATCACTCCTTCAACCTGGTAGGCATTCAGTAGAAGCTTGTTACCTTAATAGAGGTATATGCTGCCTTTTAGTGCAAACGTGTCTTGCTATAATACTGAGAAGGTGGACGGAGGAAAAGTTTTAGAGGCTCTGTAATGCTGGCCAGTTCGAGTCCGTAGGTAGGAAATGGAAACCTACATAACATTTTTGAACTTGAAAATCACAACCAAACTTATACTTGGGAAAGATCAACCTAGCATCACAGGTTTTATCGCAGTAGGGAGTTTTCAGAACAGGGAGACCATCTGGGGGATAATTCCAATAGGTAATTCCAACCAGTTAAGAGGTAATGAGTATCTGAAATGGAGTGGAACCAATGAAGATGGAAAAGGGAGTGCAAAAGGGAGGACTGCTGTTTAGGTGGCAGCCGTAAGCTTAATTAGAGCCACTGTCAGAAAGGGAGAAATACTAAGGTTTTTTGGTAAGACATGGTTTTGGGTTTCGATACTTGACCTGGAGGTGTCATTGGCCACCAAGGTAGAAATGTTGAAGAAATGGAAGTATTTGATTTTGAAATTTCCAGCCTTGATCTCTCATCTGAGTTCCAAAGCCATTCAGTACCTGTCCACTAAACATCTTTTCTCGGATGGTTATAGGTTCCTCCTATCCAAAGATAACCTGATGACTTTCTCTCAGACGTACTTCTGCTCTCACTTTTCCTATCTTGTGGATGTCATGTCTATCCATCTAGTTTTTCAAACTAGATAACTAAGCATTATTGCAATTTCTTTCCTCATTCTCACACTTAAGCAATTACTGAATCTGGTGAAACTGCTTTCGAAATTTCTACTCTGTCTGCTTCTCTCTGTCCCTGAAATGAAATTTGTCATTTCAAAATCCAAATGATATATTTGGATTTAAGGGAAAAGGTCAATATTAAAGATACCACTTTTGAATATACCTGCAAAGAGCTAATAATGATTAAATCTCTGCTTGATTATTCTAATTGTTCTTCTTATGATGAGTTAGAGAAAGAAAGATTTCAAGCTCACTTTTCAATTAGTACAGATCTTGTTTGTCAATGAAAGCAGAAATTGTGAATAAAGAATTAAAGGAAATTTGGGTTAACCTGTAAGTAGTAAATGCACTCAAATAATTAAAAAATAAAAATCTCCACATATGAACAGAATTTAATAATACCATGCTACTGGTCTTTCCTTGGATAACTCTAGGGTTAACCTCTACTTTTTATTTGTTGTATGGTATGATCAACTAATTATTAATTCATACCAGCTCATGTTCACTGTGGTCTTATTTTGTGCCAAGTGCTTGGATTAAAATTTTTGATAAACTGATTTCTTCCCCTCAAAATATTTTCTGGCCCTCGCTGGTGTGGCTCAGTGGATCAAGCACAGGACTGCAAAGCAAAGGGTTGCTGGTTCGATTCCCAGTCAGGGCACATGCTTGGGTTGCAGGCCAGGTCCCCAGTAGGGGGCACGCGAGAGGCAACCACACACTGATATTTCTCTCCCTCTCTTTCTCCCTCCCTTCCCCTCTTTCTAAAAATAAATAAATAAAATATTTTTTAAAAAAGATGTTCTCTGTGTAGTAATTATAGACACTTAAGTAAGAAAACACATTGACACATTTTGCTTGCGATGCTAGAAATATTTGTCTATTCCATTGAGGGCGTCAATGAGTCAGTGGTTTGTCTGCTTCTGGGGATAAACGTGAGAATTTAGAAGACAGGTGTTAAATGTGTTGTCTGGATAAAGGAATATATGTGCCCTCTCTCCTGTCCCCTCCAGTAGTGGGAGAGAATGTGAACAGAAAAACATGAGAAGGAGTCTTCTGGACATCATAGCTCTGCAAATAAAATTCTGGTACAAAACATAGCATGCAATTTAGTTGAACTTCCAGCATATTGCATAAATATAGCACGTGTTACTGTGGGACCAGATGAAGCTACATCAGTTATCAGGGGCCCTATAAGGGAAATGTTTGCCTATCCTGAGGACAATTTAGGATACTGTCCTATAAGGAGTTTTAAACAGGGAGACACATGACTTAATTAGCAATGTCCCTGACCTCAGTGTAGTAGATAAAATTGTGGGAAAAGGAGGATAGAGATCAAAGGTAGGATTGGGAAGAGTTTTGCAATAATTAAGAAATCTACGGGAGAGATTCAAATCATGTTTTCTAGATTACTGGAAGTAGGGACAGAGGGAAGCAGGCAGAATAGAAATTTCGAAAGCAGTTTCACCAGATTCGGTAATTGCTTAAGTGTGAGAATGAGGAAAGAAATTGCAATAATGCTTAGTTATCTAGTTTGAAAAACTAGATGGATAGACATGACATCCACAAGATAGGAAAAGTGAGAGCAGACGTATGTCTGAGAGAAAGCCATCAGTTTATCTTTGGATAGGAGGAACCTATAACCATCCAAGAAAAGGTGTTTAGTGGACAGGTACTGAATGGCTTTGGAACTCAGAAGAGAGAACAAGGCTGGAAATTTCAAAATCATCGATTGATGAGTAGTCATTGAGTCCTTACAAGGAGATGAATTTGACCTTAGGAAGAGCTTAAACAGGAAAGGCAGAGTATAGGATAGACACCTAAGAACAGAAATGTTTTGGGACCATCCAGAGGAGTCTAAGAAGCTGCTGCCAAGGATACGGGATGGCAACTAAGTTTGGGATTCAAGAGATAATGTTCAGAAAACCAGAGACATGAAGATATTGAGGGATCTGGTTAAAGCAATGACAATACCAGCTTGAAAAGGATGGCAGTGAAACTGTAGCCATGGGTGATGGCAGTGAGGGATTACCTCCAGGAGAGGAGCAGCCAAAGTCAGACTGTACTCTGGGCTAGAAGAAAGTGAAGTGACAATTCACATAGAGATAGCTAGCTAGCTAATAGAAGATAGACATATAGATGTGTACATGCAAACATACATACAGATTTACAGATATATATATCTGTATATATATATGTATATAGAGAGAGAAATAGATATATAGATACTGAAACAGATATCCATTCCAGTGTGCGTGTGTTCATGATTTGGTAATACGTTCACTGCCTCTCCCGTTTGAGCTGCAGGTTAACTGAGGAGCCTTGCCTCGTGATTTCCTTGTTGTGTCCTCTGATCCATGGGACAATAATGCATAACTGTGAAAGGATAAAAATATTACTTAAGGCCAATACAGGGGTGGACAAAAGTAGGTTTACAGTTGCACGTGACACTCTTTTGTGTTAACAAAGCTGTCGTGATCACCGTAACCTACATGTCTTTTTCCAGACGAGCAACTGTAAACCTGCTTTTGTTTGCCCCTGGGTGTTGAGATATTCAGGATGATTTCTTTTGGCATAGATGAAATTTATTTCTCAGGCCACTAGGGATTAAATTTCAAATTTTGGTCCATGAGGCTGATCAGTCTCTTTCATTAGAATGACCCTAGTTTTATAGGAAAAGACGCCCAAAGCAATTGAGTACTGTGTTAGCCCAGTGCAGACACTACGCAATGCAAATCTTTTTACCGAAGTCTTCTAAGTGGTGGTTTTTGTTTTGCGATGCCAGGAGTAAGAACCACAAACTCTTCATATTTCTAGCACTTTGATACCTCTGCAAGCTGAGTACATTTCTGTAGCACATGTGGCACCTTTGAAAATGTTGAGTCACATCACAACAGTTACTTCGAATTTTACTTCTCTGGAATCACTAGTGCAGAAGGTCTCTTGGTAAAGCTTAGGGCTGAAAAAATTATATTTCTTTACCTCATCATTTGGACTCCTGGTTTATAGAGATTTGGCATGGTCCCAAAACCTTCCCTGCAGTCAGCTTGCAAAACCGCCACTGCAGATGGCGTTGCCTTTCTGAACAAGCTGAACCCTCTGGTCACAAAGGTAAAATAGCATTTATTTATGTCCTGGGCTAGTTTTGCTCACGACTTTTATTCATCGTGAAAATGTGCTTCTTCACTCTTGATATTGATGGCTAGTGGTAGGCATTTTAAAAACTCTCTAGACTGATCATCAACAAGTTAAAACTAATAGATCAAGTTTTCAAGGCCATGTTAGTTACTTATAAACGTGGATTCTATAAATGTAAAGTTTACCTTTAAGTAGCTTATGCTCTAAGACATTCTTTGAGTTCTTTAAGAATATGATTGGTTCTCTTTCTTTTTCATGATTTTTTACAAATTTGAACTTATTTATATATCAAAGAATTTTAAAGGCATTCAGCATTATCAACGAACACAACCTTTAGAAAAACACATCTCATTTAATCCATGAAATACATTTAATCTTCTTTTTTTTTTGAGTTCTGAGTTCAAGGGTACTTATTGTATCTATCATTAGTCCAACAAAAATAAAATTATTGGTCCCCCACCTGTCACCTATTGTTTTCTTTGAAATGGGCTGTTGACTTAGAATGTACATCTAACTTTATAACGCTGAAAGACTGCACAATAATAAATGTAGTATCTATATAACAGGTACTTCCTAGGGATACCTCAATTCTCATTTCTAGCTTGGTCTTTTTGCAAAACCAACTAACTTCATAATATTTTGCTTACTATAACTTTCATGTAATAAAAGCAAAATAAAAAAAGTTTTTATAAACTTATAGAACCAACAGTATTTTCTCTAGAACTACCTACATTTTTGCATTTTATCCTAAGTCTCCTCCCTTTCCTGTAGTCCTTGTTTAGGCAGAGGAGCTCATATATAGGTTTCCCCTGCCCTCTGTTTGTGTGAGGTATGGCTTTAATACCCCATTTATCTGCCCAAAGCTGCAAGTTACACTTTTAACTTATTCAGAGATTACCATAATATCGTTCAGTTACTCAATATGGAGGGCTTTATAGATTTTCAAGACAACATTGGAATATCTTGATGAAGATAACATTTCATTTAAATGAAAGCATTTATTCACAACTTTATTGACACCATATCATAAAGCTCACGAATGGTAGGGTTTGTTTCTTCAGTCATCATCATATACGTGAATATTCCTCAGCTGACACATCCAGTTTTAGTTATTTTGGTAAACAAGCCTAATATTATTTGTGCTCTCTGTGCACAGGTACATCATATTCTCCCCATTTTGTAGATGAGGAAATAGGGTTGAAGAAGTTAAAGTCCGGCATTCATTTAAGCCTGCTGGTATTTTCTTAGGTTATACCTTTGAACCAGAAAGGAGATGCTAATAAGAAGAAAAACATAGAAATCAAAGAACAGATGCATAACACTTTGGTTCAGCCTCTGAATGGTTACATTTAGTTTGATGTTGGAAAAATATATACTCGCAGAAGTCGCTTTATGTTTCATAGAGAGGCTGCAAGTGAGACCTGAGGGAAATAATAAACAGGTCACTGGGGGTGTGCATTGACCTCCCTCCTGCTGAAGTAATGAGTCTGAGCACTGGTTATGGATTGTATTGATCATATATTAAAATGACAGATGGTCTTCACATTAGCTTGCATGCAAGTCTCTTAACGAAACCCATTGTAACTTGTCAGATGCAACTTAAGAATTGAACTAGACATTGATGGACAAGACCTTCCCCTGACTATTGAAAACATGTAGATTCTCCCTGATTAAATTGATGCTTCTGACTTTAATGAGCTGCTATTGATTGGGTGTTTACTGCTACAATATATTATTATATCGCTGTTCACAGTGCCATAGTTAAGATGTTGTAAGCATTTCTGTTATAAATCTCTTTTTCAGAAGCTTGTAGCTCCACCATAAAATAAGCCACTGATCAGCAGTCACTTTGCTAATTATTTTCCACAATTAAATATATATATTTAGTAACTTTAATTTTCTTTGAATAATCAGAAGAATGAAAGTCTTGAGCTAGCCTATGAATTGCATGAATATGTAATAAAGAGTTCTTCTTGTTGAAAAGATTTACTCTAATAAACTTTATTGAACTACATCATAAGACCACAAAAAAATAGCCCTAAAAGTGGTCAATGGAAAAGGACATTTCGCCAACTTGTCCTTGAGTTTAAATCATGGACCATGAACTTAGTACTTAAGAGAGTTTTATCTACTCTATTTTTAATAAATAGTAACTATAAGAGAAGAACTATCCCAAACTGAAAAGCTGAGATACTGGCAACTGTCACCTCTGTCATCTTATTCTAGGTAATTTTTCTGGACCCTGAGAACATTTAAAAATATGCAAATATGTTTATTTAATTTAAATTGTAAAAGGCTGATTTGGGAGCACATTCTAACTTAAGGGGCTACTTCTGTCTTTAATGTTTGACAGAAACACCCCATTTTCCGTACTGTTACATTTATGAATGTGATGCTATTCTGAGCAGCTAGCACATTTTTTCTCTCTCTGAGGTAAGCAGTTCAAAGTTTGCTGGGTGATTTAGTGAATGAATACATGATTGAAAGTTAGGAGAATCTTGACTTCATCTCTCCAGTTCTAATGAAATTCTGAATATTACTTTGTCAGAAAAGTATCAGTTTCTGCCTTTACTTTAAAACTTCAGTCCTGTATTTACCCATTAGAACTGAATAAAGAACAAAGCTTTCTAAGTTCACTTGCACCCTTGACTTGGGGCACTGTTCCAGGTGCATGTGGGGGTCTTTGACCAGGCCAGAGTTCACTGTATACTCTGAAGCTGCTCTTCTTCTCTGGGAGATTTCAGTATATCCATTAGATTGTCACCAGGAACTCAAATCAAGAGCGTAGTTTCTTTACACCGAATTGGAAAAACCAAAACAAAAGAGAGTTTGCTTATTGCTCACAAAGAGCATATTTTAGAAATTAATTATTGAATCCTTGGGCAGTTCTTCCAGGTTATAATATATTACATAATGTTTTACATCATTGCTAAGTATTCTTAATATAGGTGGAAACTTGGTGAGTTGTGTCATATTAATAACTACCTAAGTGTTATTACGTACAAGACACTTTCATGGTTTTTGCAAAAGTAATGCATACCATTTTATGTTCCACAGTATCTGTAAAATCACTACTTTTACTGATCATATTCTGTTTGATTTTTGATGGGATTAAATGAAGATATCATTTAAATGTGACTACTAAGCTTAATACTCCAGACACAAATGATTAGGTTGATGCAGGCAAACTTTTTAATATTTCAAAGTATGTAGAGATATATATTAACATTAATAGCCTTCTGTTGTCTGATTTACACAGTTTTCAATAATGCCTTTCAATTGACACATTTGCCATAATTTTAGTTCAGTGAAACCCAGGAGGTACTTGGGTAGAGATTACAGCAATATGTAATCACGCTGAATGATCTCTACAATTCAAAGAAACACTAGTTTGTATGGTTTAATAAAGGAAGAAACAGTCAGAAAATATAACTCATCTTTCTCATGGTTCTATAATGAAGGAAAGAGAGTTGGAGAAAAAATTAGAAGGCAGATTCTCTGCACACTAAAATCAATGGGAGTTTTATAGTAGACGGACGTGAGTCACATTATTTCTCTCCTAGCTAGAGTTGGCTTCACTGAGCTATGTGGCTTTATAATTGCCATAAGTATTGAATTTGGGCTGAATACTTTTTTCAGCTCTATCCACCAACACAAAAGAAAGACTGAACCAGAAAATCTTAACAGAGTTCCATAATAATCCCTTCAATTTCTAAATAATATCTGAAAAAGCTTTTTAAGTTGTTTTTTTTTCCTATGTAACATCAGAAGTAATAAGAGGAAGTGAGACATTAATGCTAACTCTCAGGACTCTAAGAAAAATATGTTTTCTTTCAATCATTTAGCAGACTACAAGAAAACAGATGAGTTCTTCAACCTGTGATGATATTCTACAGACAAATGCATTTTCTTTTGCTTTGTCTTTCTTAATAGTGTATGTCAACCTGAATATATTTCAGTTACTATTATTCTCAGTTTTCCTTTCTTAGGTTAAACCTCTCTGAAATCATATTAAGGAGGAGAAAAGGTAATGCCAGAAGAGGGGGAAAATGCAATTAAAACCCAGGCAGGTAAAGGAGAAAATGAGAGGCTAGTAAATCTCAAGAGGAGGAATGAGAAACAGATCAGGTAGAGCTGTGCAGCTACGATTTTCTAGGGTGCATAAAAGGAAGATGTTTTCTTAATTCTCTGGTGTCTGTACTTCCTTAGAGCTCTCAACTGCTGCATCAGCATTTCATTTCTAACATTTAAATGATCTGCTGTACTAACAGTCATTACTCAGGCTCAGCATTTGACCTGCGGCACCCAAGAAGGGCTAATTCTTCCATTCAGTTCATTCTGAATTGAGCACAAACTCCAGGACAATGGAAAAGCTATCAGTCTGTATGGACTGTCAGGTCATTGCATCTTTCCTCTTGGAGATCTGAGCCATTAACTAACCCATCACCTTTCTCGTTCATCATCAAGTATAATGTGTCTGTTTTCTGACCCTCCACAATGTTGTCCACTGTACTCCCACACTAAAATCATTTCTATAGAAACAAAAAGAAAAAAGAAGAAATACTTATCACTCACATAGTTCTAAGATTCTGATTTATACCAATTGCTTAAAACAGACATGTTCAGAGCAGAAAACATCTCCTCTAAGGTATCATGAGGCACAACATATACTGTTTTTCAAACATTGATGTGTACAAACCTTTTGCTAATCCAGAAGTGCAACCTCAGAAATGAACACTTTCCTCCAACTGAGAGCTAACACTTTCCAAAGACTAACCTAGAGAAAGCAAACAGTTTCATGACTGTGTCAATGTGTGGAAACATTTGAAAAGCTAACTATATAAGAAGAGTTTTGTTAAAAATCCTTGGCTACCCACAACTTTGTTGTTTAATGAAATGAAACAGAAAGGAAAGGTAGAAAAGAAGCTTACTTTCCAAACTCGTGCAGTCTTACTATTTCATTCTTAGTTTCTCTAGTTAAAGAATCAGGGATCAAAAGTAAACTTTAATTTATGGATAAGAAAAAAAATTGGTGTATGCCAATTGAATAAACACAGGAAAAATTCTCTAGCTATAAAGAGAAAATAAGTTAATTAGCAGCTGCCAAATTTATACACCAATTAACTTTCACGCATCAGATGAGTCTTGTTTCTTATAAATTGTGTATTGTAGAAATTAAAAGCAAAGCTTAATCTAGAGCATGGTTTCTCAATCTTGGCACTGCTGGTATTTTGGAACAAGTAATTATTTATTGGAGTGAGGGAGGGTCTTGTCAACTGTGGGATGTTTAGCAGTATCCTTGGCCTCTACGCACTAGATGCCACGAGTACTCCCCCTTCCACCAGGGTGACAATCAGGCATATCTCTAGACATCTCCAGACACTGACAGATATGCCCAGGGAGGGGAGGATCCAAAATGCTTGCCTCCCCGACCCTCTTTGAGAATTGCCACTCTAATATTTTTCCTGTCCCCTGTGAAGACAATGCAAATAATAAGTGTGCTTACTTGATGGAGTTGCAAAGATTAAAAAGTTAAAGTGCTCAGAGCATTGTCTGGCATATAATAAGTGTGAGAGAAAAATGTGGAATTATTATTATGGGCAGAAAATTATGAATGACAATTGCTCTGAACAAAGAGTGGACATTCTTTGTGGCAACCATTTGGCCCTGAGATAGGTTAACATCACTTGTGTTTATATTTATTTTCAGGATTATTATACTGCATAGATTCCATTCTTCTTCTATTCTAAATAATATTCAGTAATGATTTCCCCTTTACTTACCTCTAAGAACTAATAAGCCAGAAATTACAATAGAGATGATTTGTTTAATTTTATGTGGAACGGGTTCAAGACTTAAATTTGTGTCATTACAATGGATGAAGTAATTTTATTCTCCCATTTCCAAACAAAAGTAATGGGAAATTTGAGTTTAACATGTCAAGACCAAGGGCACACACTTTGTGAAATTTAACTGCAAACATAGCTCTGTGATCCTGGCAGAATTACCACGCTCTTTACTTTGATTTTTTCAGGGATATTTTTTCAATATTTAGATTTTTTTCGGAGGGTTTATTTGGAGGATTAGAAAGGACACTATGAGGATGAGATGAGATGTGCAGGTGGTGATTTTGTTGACATCAGTGTAGACCAGTCTCATTAGATTGATAAGCTGCCATGTGGAACTCACTGCACAGGTATTTTCCCAGTGGTCTTCTTATTGATTCTGGGCCAGATGCATGTTGTGTACAGACTGATAAATTTAAGAACAGATCTAATGACTGTCTAATGTAGCCTTGAAAACAACTTTCAAAAGCCATTAGGCCTGCAAAATGATAGGCTTTGTACCCTCGAGACATTATTCTACAAACAGATTTGTTTTATTTTTGTTAATTCATTGCAAATCTGTATGTGATATATTAGCTAGTAAAAGTTTAGTTCTGCTGAAAAGAAATCTAAACCTGAAGCCGAAAGCTATACTTGAAATTTGGTTCTGCCACTATATAGCTGTGACGAGGTGACATAATTTTGGGGGCCTCAGTTTCTTCCTATCTAGGGAATGGTCCAGACCAGTGGTTCACAGTGTGTGGTCCCTGGGCCAGCAGCATGAACATAACCTGGGAACTTGATAGAAATGCAGATTCTCGGGCCCCATCCCAGGGGTGTTGTATCAGAACTCTGGAAATGTCCCCAAGCTATCTGTATTTAACAAGTTCTGAGGTGATTCTGATTTATGACAAAGGCTGAGAACCACTACGCTAAGTGAGAGATCTGCAACTATTTTCTCTATAGGGCCAGACAGTAACATTTTAACTTCTGTGGGAAAAGAATGAAAATCAAAGATATTATGTAGCTATTAATATAAAAAAGGAGAAATTTTTGACATAATTTAAAATAATAATAATTAAGAACAATTTCTGTAATATGTGTCTACTAATAAAAAGAATGAAATATTTTTTAGGAAGGATACTATTTGGATGAGTTTGAGTTCAAAATGAATGTTCCCTGTCATCACATTGATTGCATATACCCATCTGTGAAAAGCATTCTTAGCTCATGGACCATACAAGCCAGGTGGCAAGTTGGATCCGGCCTTCAGGTCAGAGTTTGCTGTACCTGGCACAGCAGGTGGCTAAAGTCTACTCCAGTTCTGCCCTTCATGAGCCTATCTGTGCTACTGATGATGTCCTGAAGCACCACTGCTTTTCTCCTGCTCAGGTAAAATTGAGAACCCAAAGTTCAAATCATGGCACTTCATCCTGAACCCGATCCCACCCACCCACATCATCTCTCTGTGTGTATCTTTCATGAGAAGTAAACACTGAGTCACTAGGCAAGTCTAAAATGAGTTCTTATATTCCTGAAATGATTTCTTCCAGAGTAAAAGACAAAGGCTATTAATGGTCATAGATAGACTTCAAACATGCTGAAGTATCCATTAGTAATATTCTTTATGAGTTCTTCATTGCCTCTTGAGAAAAAAAAAAAGACTATTAAAAGTTAACAGTGATTCAGAGACTAACTCAAATAAAACATATCAAGGTCATGTGTTCTTCTAAAGAAGATATAAGCAGGAATTTAAGATCCCAAGCCATTAGCTGTTATCAGACTCTAAAGACATATTATTCAGATTCTCTTTTACTTATCCAGGTGGGAATACTAGATACAAATATCTCTTTAAATCAAAGTCTCCATCTTAAGTAAAAACAGAGATGGGGCACAAATTAGTTGAATCAATTCATTTGCTTTTGCCCGAAGGTTGCCTCCTGCAATTAATTCAATTGACTAGCTTAATTTCTTTATATATTCATTAGGGCATTGATGAGGCTATGATTATTCAGTTTAAAACATTGCTGGGGTTTCATTTCCTCTAATCGCCTTAACTCAGAACCACTGCAGTGTCTGCAGTGTGTCTATTTTCTATGCTGTGTGTTATACAGAAGAAGAGTCCAGTGCTCCTGCCATTCTAGTCTAAGCACACCTATTGTGGGCTTTGTGCCCGCATGCACCTGGTCATTACCTGAACCAAGATGCTTGGCCATAGGCTCTGTGGGAGGAGAGGGAAGACGTCAGACACTGATTATCTATTCACAATGTACAACTAGAAAAATATTCCTTTCTGCCCAGGTAGAAAATAGCTCCTTTCACTATCTCTTGGTATTTACACTGGAGATTGCAGTAAAATTTCCTGAAGCAGGCATAACAATAACTTTAACTCCCATCTCAATCACTGATATTTCTCCTCTTAAAAAGAGGGAACATCTGAACTCCTCCAATCTCTGTTGGCTACACTAACATATGGATTTATTTTTCCTTTTCTCTTTCTTTTTCATTTTCCAATTAGGTAACATATACCTATGATAAAACACATAAAGTACACTAATGTTAAGAATACTTCTCAGTGAAATTTTATGTACATCTCTGTGGGTAACATCCCTGGATCACAAGAGAGAGCATTTTCTGAACCCCACCCAGCTACTAGTCATCCCAGAAGTGAACACGCCTCTCACTTATCTGGCCATAGATTAGATGTCTCTATTTCTTAAAATTTTATGCTATAAGTTATTATTTAGTCTTCTGCATGTGTCTTTCTATTCAAGATTATGCCTCTGACGAGATATGCTCTTAACTATAAGGACAGGAAGTGCCAGTTTGGTGTCCACAATTTATAAACCTGTGTCACCTCCCTTGAGAATATGTGAAAAACTACCATTTAGACAAAAAGCTGTTAATAAAATGCTTTAGCCAAATATAATGAAATGCTCTTTCTTATCTGTTGTCTCTATAATTGCACATTTTCATATGTAGAATTACAAGTACAGATATGGCTTCATATAAAACACAAATTAAAAAATTAATTGTAGATTTTGCATGTTTTGGTGATTATTGATAACCTGTAGATTTAAAAACCAATCTAGGAGTCCATAATGATAAATTACTTTATTTTCAGAAAATTTATAATTTTCATCTACCTTACACCCCAGTTTAGGAACCTAATTTTTCAGGGTTCACTAATTCACTTTTCTCTGGTGGTTGTTACATATCATTTGGATTTCCCTTTATGTCATTTTTGTCCTTCAATCTATGCTGTGCCTCTTTGTGATTTGTTTTCTTATTTAACTCAGTCCTTCTACTTTTTAATCATTTTCTATGCACAATGTTAATTTTATTTATCATCTCTGGTTTTAAGGATGATATTTTATTACTCTTTTTGCATGATTTTTGTTTGTTTGTTTCAAAATATCTTTCCCCCATCATCAGTTCCCCCGACCACTCCTTCCTATCTGTTACTTACCGATTCCTGACCCTGGCTGCTGGGACTCCTTCAATTCCCTTTCCTCTGTCTTCCCACTGCTGCTCATAATTCACATTCTCATCCCTGGAGCCCTGATTGCATGGATGATCTAACACTCCTGCCTGGTCCGCCCTCTTCCAGCTGCAATCCGTCTGCTACATGCTCACCAAACCTCTGGTGGTGTTAGCCAAGTCTCCTGCAGGACAACTCAGATCAGTATGTTTCCAACTTCAGATTTGTTTTAAAGAAAAAATACCCTTTAGATGACCAATGTTGAGTTAAATGATTTTCATTACAATATAAGTAGCATTAACATGAGGCTATGTATAAATACATAAAGGCAGAGCTTATGTAAGTGTAAAATCAACTAAGTTGTGAACTAACAAATTTGTGAAATGAACAGAATTCCAATGATTCAGAAGAATGAAAATAAATTTTCACCAACTACGTGAATATTGCACTAATTGCTACTTTTTGCACACAGGCAAGCCTGAGAGAGTGTTGGGAGAATTGCATTATCTCCTGGAACACGGTGTTATGGCAGGGCTATAAGTAATACCCTGTAATGTGAGATGACGCAATCCTCCCGAAATTTGTCTTCATTCGAAATATTCTAAAAAATGTTTTTGCCTTCATGTGCTGCAATATCATTTAAATTCCCTGGTTTCAAATGCATCATTTACCTCTTAAATCCACCTGGATTCTTTTCTCATTAGTTCACTAAAATTAAAGCAGTGTTACCTTATTACCATGCAATGAGTGATAAACACACACATAGAAAATAATCTTGCAGTCTGCAGACAGGAGGCTGGCATCCAGATGGCTCGGAATACGTTTACATTACTTTATAGGTTATTATTTAAATGCAAACCCAAAATGTGATATATCTGAAAATATATCAGAGTACCTGAGTTTAAACTCATTGAATTAAATAATGCTTTACCACCACTGTATGCATACCCAAATAACCAAGTAGACTGGTTTCTTCAAATGTGTGCATAGGTATCTTGCCTCATTAATAAGATTTTAATGTCCTTAAAGGCAGAAGCATAGGTTAAACCCCTTTTTGCTTTCAAACTCTAGTTTGAGACTTGTACACATTAATCTTTAAGTTCTCATGGATTCATTACCGAGTTAAAGAATGACTTTCATTGCTTATTGCTCCGTTTTCTGTCTTCTCCTGCAGTCAGACTTGATTCTCTTAATGGCTCACCCTTTTCCTGACCGCAAAACCCCTCGGCCTTAAAAAAGGCACCACATTCTCACATCCCTAGCTTTCTTCATGATATTCTTCTCATTTAAAATAACTTCTCTGCTGACTGCATTACTACTTTTATATTTCCTAACCGAATGCTTCGTATCTTCCATTTCTCCACAGCGGCTGGTTACTTTTTTCCATCTCTCTCTCCAGGAGGTTGTGAAGTGCTGGTTGAAGCGTTTTTACGATGCTACCCTAGAACCTTTGGCAGATAATTCTCCATCTTTGCCATCTTCATATTGGCATATATTGATTTAGGTTTTTGTTTTGTTTCCTTTTTTTAAAGTTGCATCTTCCTGGTTCTTGGTTTGGTGAGTCATTTTCATTTGAAACGTAGACATCTTGGGTATGCCATGTTAGATGATCTAGCGCCAACTTCAAACTTCTGTTTTTGCGGGCTTCCCCTGACTTGCAGGAGGTAGTACCGCCTCTTTCCAGCAAGGTGTGGATAAAGGCTACCTTTCCTTTAGGACACCTTCCTGCTGACGCTTAAGGGGGAGGGGCTTCTCATCACTTCTGCCGGGGTTAGGAGTTCCAGCTTTCCCCTAGCCCTCCACTGACACCAAGGGAGTGGGGTGTCCTCGTTACCACAGCGGGGTGGTTATCGTCCTCGCTCTCCGCAAGGCTTCTTTGATGCTACGCTATTCGGGAAATGAAGCAGGGGGAGGGGGATGTGGGAGCCCAGACTCCCCCTAGGTCCCCAGATGACACAACACAGGGGGACCTCATTATATCTGTTTAATGTAGCCCCTGCCAAATACAGGTACGATCAAATCAGAGAGATAGATTTGACTCTAATGTCTCATCTCTTGCTTTGTGTATTTTCTTCTTCCCAAGGAAGCATGTGTTTAAATGAGTGCCAAACTACAAGAAAACAAGTTAAATGATAATTCTGATTAAAAACCCTATGCATTCAGACCTGGGTAATTCAACATTCCTCTTTCCAGTCACTGAAATTTCTATCTTCTTTTAAATAAATTGCTAGAAATAGAGATTCTCCATTATAATACCCTTTCTGATATTGAGTATAGACATGTATGGGAAAAAGTAATGTTTCCAGAATTTAGAATAATATATTACTTCTGAATGAAATATACATTCTCTTTAGTACGTATTATCAGCCTATGTGGTTTAATGATAGGATTTACTTCTTACGTCCAACTCAATTTCCTTGTGAACGAATAATCTTATAATGGCAGGTGGAGTAGAATCTGCTCGATTTAGGGGAGCCAGCATGTATTGAATTCTTTTCCTTATTGATTGAAAGCTTCCTGGGAATTTATGCTTTTGGTGAACAGGAGTGAAACCTAATTCTGAAGATACAGGTCGCTTTCTTAATAATGAATTCTGAAATATAATTAAACACCTGCAAAAGGGATTTCCTCATCTAAGATTTTTTAGATGTCCCAGTGGCTTTTCTGTATCTTGATTATTAGAACAAAACTGAACAAAGCGCAAAACTTATACTTTCATACTTATAAATGTGTTTGACTATCTTATCAGGCCTTCTAATTCTGTTAAGAAAGTGGTAGTTCCCTTGCCACCAGGCTGTTTAGTAACCTACCAAGCCATCTCCCATTTTCTCTTTACAACGGTAATCCTTGATTTCAAATTTCCTCTTAAAAATACTCCAATGACTTTTAAATACCCAAAGAAGAAAACCCCCACATCTTTTATGTTTCCAACAAAACCCTCCATGGGTTAACCCCAGTCAACTTTTTCCAGTCACACCATCTTTACCTGGGCTTGTAGGCACATACAGCGTTGTAAGGTTATAGTGACCGGCACGTTGCAAGTATCTCACACCTTTAACTGAAGCATCTTTCCTTCTTGCCTACTTGGAAGTGCATTGTATATTTTTCAAGGCTGACTAAAACATCAGTTTCTGTAATAAGGAAATATTCTGGAAATTTTTTCAGTTTTCTGGCATTGCTCAGATGTGAATAATCCATACTTAAATAGATACATACATCCTATCCTGTTGGAGCTCCCAGGCTGTAAAGCCTTCTCCGTTCACCTCTCCTTTGAATCCCTCCCCAGTCAGAATTAGATGAGGTTCCCAGCTTGACTATAACACATCGATTATATATCTAAGTCCATCCCTGAACTATGTACTTTTTAGCATGGTACCTTCTATTAATCTCTCATTTTATTCCTAAATCTAGGCCAAGTTAGCACAGAGAAGATGCATGCTCAATGCTTGTAAGATTTTGGATTTAAAATGAGAAAAACAGTGAAAGGCTGAAAGATCCAGTTAACCAGATGGATATGTTCTTTATCCTAAAGAAAAAAAAATTTAATTGGTTAACTTAATAGGAAAAACAATCATTTCTTTTAGAGGAGAATCCTTAACATTTAGGGAGAATTTCTGTGGGATATTCAATATACAAAAACTTTTTTGAAAATAAAGTTGCCTCTTATCCAACAATGACAAATAGAGACAAAATTAATTTATTTGTATGGAAACTTATGGCAATTTTGTTTGCCCTCCATTTCTTTATATTGAAAGTGAGATACCTGGCAATTTATCCATCAGGGTTTTCAAAGAGTCACAGTATTTGAATCCTACGAACTGAATAATCTCGTTCATTTATGGTCTTGTCCTGCAGCTGTTGTGTTTTATATAAGACAATCTGAAGCAAAGAAAACAGCTTTTCAATAAGTTTCACTATTAAGTGCAACTGAGCCATTTCAGGAAATAATTACATTTCACAGAAGAGAATAAAAAAGCATAAGTGTAATTTTCCTCAAATAACAAAGAAGTAAATGACAAAAGAAGCATAAATATTAACATACTTACCAATAAATAAGTACTTATTGGCATCTAAGAAGAATCACTGTAACACATTTGCTGTTTAGTTTTTGCTTCAAATAAACCAATTGTAAGTCAATTGTGGTATGTTTTATCAACACATCCTTGTCTTCCCCACCCCCCTGCCCAAATTACACTACAGCAATAGAACTACCAATAATTTCATGCTTTCTTAAAGGTCACCCTGGAAGCTAATGACCAAATTCAGGCTGGAATCCATTGTCCAGCTAGTCCCCAGTCACCAAGTCCTCGTGTCTACTTAAGAGCATTCGGTGACACCTTCCTGTACATGTTTTCTTCCTCTCCAGCTCTCTGTCTTGGTACAGGCCTCAGGACTCCCTGACTAAACATTTTCAATAGCCTCGTAGCTGGAGTCTCTTCTTGCCACTCCTGTGTATTCAGTTCATACCTGCAAGAGTAACAGTTCTAAAGCACAAACCCAGTCCTACTGCATTCCTGCTTTAAACACCTTGTTCAACATCAGATTTAAATCGAATTCTGGTAAATTCTACAGGTTCTTGTTAGCCATCTGTATGTTTTCAAGTTCTTAATGAAAGATTTATTCATCACCAACTCTCTTCTCGGCAGCTACACCGGGGTGAGCATTAGGGTTCTTCAACCACTGTTTTCGGGGATGTATCTTGGAGATATAAACTTCCCTCTTGGAGATTACATGTTGCATGAGTTTCCTATTGCTGCCATAACAAATTACCAAAAAGGTTGTGGCTTAAAAAGAACACAAATTTTATTATCTTACAGTTCTGGAGGCCAGAAGTCCTCAAATCAAGATATCAGAAGAACTGCTCTCCTGGAGACTCTAGGGGACAATTCATTTCATTCATTCTTTTGCTTTTCCAGCTTCTGGGGCGCACCAGCCTTCTTCGGCTTTTTGTTCCATCCCTATGTAAAGAAACATATTCACAGGTTCTGGGATTTGGGCATAAACATGTTTTCTGGGGTGGAGGGGGGATCTCGTTATACACGCCATACTTGTCTTATAAAATGGGCAGATATTTGTGACATTTTAAAATTCTTCACACTATTTTATAGTTCCCAAATTTCATCATGCTAATATATAGCACTTTTTCTAGTTATGGAAAAAGAGTTTTAATTGTCAAAGTCACATCCTATTGATGTGTCAGATGCAATCCAAAGTCTTTATCATGATGTAACAGACCCAGGCAGACCTAAGAGTGCCCTGTCTTCTTGCCTTAAGTCTCGTGGCTCTCCCGGAATGTGAGCTAAACTTTGGTCACTGTAGGATGGCTCATTCTTCCCTTGACAGACTCCTCTTTTTTATTAGTCTCTGCTCTTGCATAAAAAACCGGGAAACTTTTACCCCAACCTTTTAATTTAGTAAATGTCTTACTCAAAAGCCATTCTTTTGTTAGCTCTTCCCTGACACTCTGGTGTGGTATTTACTTCCTTCTATGTCTCTCCAGAGAACAGCATCCCCTCTCCTAATGCCTTACAGATTTATGCCCTAGCTCAGCCACCACATACCTCCAGGACAGGGTGGTCCCCTTTGATTCGCTACATACCCAGCACTTAACTGCAGTGTTTAGCTCCACCTCTGAATAAAATTTTAAAGTCTGAGTGACTAAATGAAATGATGTTTCTTTGGAAATGGTACACTCAAAGATATGTCTACCAATGTATCCTTGGGGCTACAGGATGTGGCAAATTTATTGAACTATTAGGGTGTTTAAGTTATTTTCATGGGAATGAAACAATACCCAAAAGCTGTAACTCAACATTGAATTTTTTCTTTTTTTTGGCGGGGGTGGTGAATGTGTGCAAATGTCAAAAAAAATCATGAGTGTTTGGTCCAAATTCAAGTAACATGCCTTATTTTTAATAATGTGTTGATTTTTACTGACTATAAAGAACGCTTCTACTTGCTGACTCCTGCAGATTGTATCTCGTGGTGTGGTTTGTAAAGTGTGGATTTCTGGGCAGGACTCGGTCTTTCAAAGGCACCATCTTTCTAGGGAGTGCTTTTGACGTGGCCTTTCCACAGTTCGCTCCCCGTTCGTGTTCACCAGCTTCAGAATAGCAATTCTGAAGAGTTATTTCAGGCTGGCTCTTTTTTAAGAGTAAATACTAAATCAAATTGACTGGCTCACATTATGGACTGAATGACGTATTATTTATGAAACAGATGACATGGTCTTGATGCCAAGGACATTGGCTCCAAACACCTGTTTTCCTCATGTTAGTTTCCATCCCACTTCTCTGAGAAAGTGGTAAATCCAGGAGATCTGGGGACAGAATTGTGTCTCTTCTGGTCTCATTCACCTCCTCAACTTTAATTTCAGTATTTTGAGTTTTGCCACTGATCTTTTTCTGTCCTATGTAGGTCCATTGAAGGGAGGTACTAGAATTCGACTTCTATTTTCATACAAGGCGTAGCTAGTTCTCTATCTGTATTTACTCAGACTGGCAGAGGATAACATTTCATCAATAATTAAGAAAGCAACTCGATCCTTGATACTTGTTTGCCTCTTGTGCAACTCTGAAATCCTTGAATGTAAAAGTATAATTCCCCAGTGTTCTTTATTCCTCATAATCCTTGCTGCCTTGTTGACTCAGTGTGTGTGTGTGTTCTACCCCTTCACTCTCTCTCCACCCTCCCTCCCTCTTTCTAAGTTTGAAAGCTAGGCTGGACTACATAGGCTAGCCTGAGAATTTAGGTGAAAGAAAGCAACTTCCAGTTTGAGTACCATCTGGGGAACAATAAAGGGCTGACTCAACATTTTTTACCTGGTTGAATTAGCAGCCACTCTTCCCTCCTAGAGTAACTACGGCTCTTACTATTCACTCTAGTTTTTAAACCCACCAAAAAGGGATGATATCTACCTTTCTGTGCAGTCTTGTGGAATCAACATAGATCTAAGGCCTAATAAAAAGTATGCAAATCATACAAGTCCAGAACACTCATTATCAGTTGACCCAGGAGTAATTGGTCTGCATCAGATGATACAAACTAACTGAATTTATAATAACAAATTCATAAGCCAGATAGCTAATTTATTTATATCATTTAGAAATATTAATGCCTGATGTTTCAGAGCACTCATGAATGAGAGTAACTGATTTTGTTTACAGGAGATACCCTCTTTCACACTAATTTTAAAATCAGGAAGTTGATTTTAAAATTAAGTCAGCAAAGTTAAGCAACCTTTTCAGATCCCCAGGCTACAAAATTTTCATCTCTATTAATGGTAAATTAATTAATATAGTAATCTGTTTACTAAGGAGACCATTATAATCTTACACTCTGTTTACAGTACAATTTCCTTTAATTTTCCTTTTTTTTTGGAAACACATTTACTAAATGTTATCCTTTAAATCTACCTATCCAAAATCCTGTATGATTCAAGACTTCAAAAGAGTTATTAATTATTGCTACATTGTCTTAGAATATGGTTTATTTAACTTACATTTTATTGCCTATCACTTCATTCTACTACCTAAATCTCATCAAAGTGCTCTCAAGTAATTATTTCTAGTTCCTTTCTGAGATTTTACCAACAGTTCATAAAACTCCATATCAAGGGTAACACTCATTGGCTTCAAGATCAGGAGGAATATTTTTCTGAAAATCACCGTGATCTTGAGTCCAGACCTTGGTCTAGAATCTAGGTCCCAGCTTATACTCTCTTGGAAGACATATAGCTATACTCCCCATGTAGAGCACACTTTGTTAGGATATTGATTATGATTGCATTTAAATAATAGCAACGGATCACCAACAATACAATAATGAACAGGAAAATCTATGAAAATATATTATTGTAGAATACCAGATACTTAATCAAGTTAAAAATGAAATTGTTTTGTCCATACTGGTTTCTTCTTTTATAGGGAATGATGTTATTTTAATTATTTTTGAAAAAATCCCATAATTTTGTTCAAAAAATCTCTAATATTTCATCATGGATATCTACATTATATGAATTATTCTTATTCCTTTAAAAATCTTACATAAACGAAGGGAATTGACAGTTGATATTAGGAAACCTACAGTTATTTAAAATAAATGCACACACACACACACACACACACACATCTTCACATCAAGTTTATAACAATGCAGATGGGGCATTCTTTAACCAAGGAGTTATGTTGAACAACAGAGTTATTAAGCTGAAATGACAAAGTCATAACTCAGAAAAAGATAGGCCCCTTTTAATTTTCTTTGGCTAATGTGAATTCTGGAAACCACTAAAGAGATTATGGAAACATGATGAATTTCTGGAAATGCACACAATAGGTGCTATTAAAACAAATGGTGCTTTTTTATTAAAATGAATATAGTATCTGCAGATTATATATATCCACATATATTCAATATACACATACATGTGAATATATTTCCATTTCTAAAATGTACAAGTACTTTTACTAAACCATTTTATTCTATGTATTATTTTCTTTCATTTTTAAAAATTTAGAATCATATACTATAAATAATAGTTTGTAAATTATAAAATTAATAGTTCTCTCTATGTCTAATACCATTTCCTAAACACTTTCAAATTGCTCCGTGAATACAATGTGCATACTCTGTGGTACCTAACTCATCCAGAAATCTGAATGTTTTATGCACAAATGTAATTGTAGTCAGGAGAGTATAATTTTTATTTATGTCTATGTAGAAGTTTGTTTAGTAGAATTCTAGATGGTGTAAGACATCTACTGCCAAATATTTGTTTCCAGTTCTTACACATAAGAAAGAAAGATGCCAACAGAGTGGCAAATGGGTTTAACTGACCCATTTGTAAGATTAACATTGAGAAGAGCATTTCTATTGCTACTTCTCTGGCACCACGGTAAATATTATCAATGAATGCAAATGAGAATATGTAAAATAAGTAGGATAGGTCTTGCATTATCAAAAACCATATCCAAATATTTGTTTAAATGGCAAATTCCCCCAAGCATTTAAAAATATTTGCAAAAAGATTGTTAATTGACTGATAGGCAGAGATAGTAAAGCTAGAGCATTAGAAGCTGCTACCAGCCAAGGATCAACTAGAAATTCAAACTGAGCAGCTGTGAAGCTACAGAGCAAGTTAATTGCCAAAATAATTACAAATAATCCATACAAAAATTAATTTCCACACAATTTTCAGGGGTAATAATATTATGGATTTTAATATAGTATGAAAGGCATTCTGGCCCAGTGGCCTGTGAATAACTGCAGGCAGAAAGGAAGGAGGGAAGAGAGGGAGGAAGAGAGAAAGGGAGGGAGGGAGGGCAGGAGGAAGAAATTTACCATCACCATTCATCTCCCTACCATTACTCTGAACTCATTTTTCCCCCTTCTTTCCTTTTTTCCTTATACCCTTTCACAAATCCTTATTGAATTGCTGCCTTGTGTCTTGGATATATAGTAATTATAGAAAGTACAGTAAACCATGACCCTCTGGACTTCTACTCCAGAATAAAGATACGCATAACAAACAAGGTTATTCAGATCACGGCCAGCCCTGTGATGAAAGCGTAGAGAATGTGTTCAGACTAAGGAGGAGGGTCAGTGGCACGCCACTGTGGGGAGGCCTCTCGGAATAAGGACAGTTGAACTAATTTCCAAGGACATGGAAGAGGGAAGCCTTTCTGACAATGGAGAGAAGGGTCATTGTGAGTTGAAAGAACATCATGTTCAGAGACCCTAGGAGGCCAAGCATGTTTCCTCCAGTGAAATACTAAATAATGAACTGATTTTTCCCTTTTCCTGAAGGTAACCAGGAGGTTATTACCTCTGATGCCTGTGACTAAGGACTGCTTTGTTTCTGTTGACTGTACTCAGAATCTAAGATATTAGGGGCATTTCTGAGCTTCAGACAATTACACAGCAATAGGATATTATAGACTTTATATTAGAAATATCTGAGGTTCTGGTTGATTTTGAATATGAATTCTCTTCTCTGATTCATTACTCACCATTTTACGGATGAAACCAGATACCTCATTTAGCTATGTGTTCACTTTTTAGCAAAGGATGGAAAATATAACAAGTCAACATATTATGAAACCAAATTATTTATAAACCTCAATATCATACTGATATCTTACTAATATTTTAGATATTTCAGTTTGAATATTAGCTACCAAATATTTCTACTGTTGAAATGTTTTAATCTCAAAGAGCTTATGATGTTTTTTATCTTCCTGATCTTCCTTCTGCGCAGATAGACCTTCCTCCCTCTTTCCAACTGGTAAAGTTCAAAGTACGCTTCAGAGATTACCTGCTACACAGGCTTGGAGTAATTTCTAATGGCAAAGGAATTGTCTTTAAAATAATACAGGATTAAGGACAAAACTACATTTGAGCTCCTCTTCCCTAAAAGCAAAGCATTGTACAAGAGTGCTTCATGGGAAATATCAGCTATTTCAACAACGAAAAATTATTGACAATTTGGTTTCAAATATTTGGTCAGTTCAATAACATGAGTGCCCTTCAGGCAAAAGAAAATCAGTCAGGCAAGTAGTCTGGTTTATACTTAGAGACAGAACTAATGAATGTCACCATAATTTTGAGCGAATGAATCAGCTCTGCTGTAATTATAATTAGTGGGTATGTCCTTCTCTCAGATTCTTAACGATCATCTTTTATATAATGATTTGGCTAAAGTTTATAAAGAAAGTTGTTCTGCCACTAGAGTGGTAAATTTAGCTCTGATGAAAATTGCCAAAGAGAGGGTGACTAATTATTAAACTCACAGATGTTGCCAGAAGATTTATTGCATTCACAAGTCTCATTTTTTTTCATGATTTTAATGAATGGGTTGATAATACCAGTCTATCTAAAAGGTCACTTTATCTGTGACATTCCTTTGGTAATCTTTCCATCAACATTAAGACAAGAATAAATGTCACACTCTTGTGTGGTCTACTTTTGAAAACATTTAGCAAATGCCAACCCATTGTAATTTTTCTAGACCCAGAAGGTAGCAGGAAGCTGGGGATTATTTTTATCTCCCCCTAGCAATGGATCAACAGATGATGATGCTTTCACAAGTCCAACTAAAACATGAAAAACTCACCTGAGGCTCTCAACATATCTCAGGTTACCTTCAGTGTTGAAAGAGTTGATCATTTTGTAGAATCATATGTTCTTACAAGCAATAAGCACAAAACAATTATCTAAACATTAAGCATATAACAAATTATTAGAGACCATATATGAATTTATGTATATATTGGATGTCTGATTACCCTCTCTCCTCCAATCTGAAAATAAATGAAGTGAACCTTCACAAAATAAAGCCTTTTTCATCACTTGCATATAGTTACACAATGAGGTATAGAGGGATAGAAACCAGTAATAATTTTCCATATTCCTCTTCTCCAAGTTTTAAGGTAGATCTTGCGCTGGAAGCATTTCCTTTCCATGAAAAGAAGGTAGCTGAGAAAACTCATCTTCCTAAATCACGAAAGCACAAACATTTCTAACAGAAATAAAAGAGTTCATGTCCCATCGGTGGCGTGGAAGTGACCGTGGCAGTGTAACTGTATTAACTGCAGTTCTCCATGGAATATACAGTCAATCTAGGACTTCATCATGTAGTGGTTTAGTTTGTTTGTTGAAAGCCACGTGAAGTGATCTTTCCACCATGTATTTGTTTAATCCATTAAAAGGTGACATATATGTATTGAGAGGTGGTAAATTCTGGTGGCTAAGAGCATAGACCCAGGAGACAGGCGGCCTCTTTGCAAACCCCAGCCTGCAGTGTACTAACCCTATAACTTCAGATAATACTTCTCTGTGTACTAGCAGCCGCTGTGCTTCACTTTCTTCATCTGTAGAATGAGAATACTAATAGTACCTACTTTATAGGATGAAATGAATTGCCATGTATTAAGAGTGTACACTGAATCTCGTATGTGAGAAGTTCTGTGTGTGAGCTCCCATTGTTACTACTGCATGTTACTCAAAAAACAACCCTTCTCAAAAGGTAGACAGTAAATGTTCCCCAGTGATGGGCGTTATAATACTAAATTGGGGTACAGATTAGGAATTGGTAGTGCTGATTCCAAACGTCAATTAATCTGGAACACAGACCTATAATAATTATATAATATGTTTATACAAATTAGTCATGGGTATTTCCATGAAGACAATTATCATCCCATGGTGGAAAGAAGTATAGTGGATTTTAACAAAACATTGCATACAGATTCTTCTGAATAAAGGCAGGGGCATAATTTAATTCCAGGGGACCTGGAGAGCTTTTTCTTTTTTCTCTCTATTTTTATTGTTGACACGATTACAGATGTTCCCATTCCCTCCCACTTTGCCCACCTCCACCCAGCCCCCATGCACCCCAAAAAGTAGTTTCTTCATTCAAAATATTTGGACTAAATCTGAGTGATTATGCATGATTTTGACACATGAGCATGATAGGATAATGTAGTTTGTTGTGGCTAAGTAGTTATAGCGGTGTTGTGGGAGATAATTAAACAAATAGATTAGGTCTCGAATCAGAATTATGGGAATCTTAAAAGCCTTACTAAGGAGACTGACTGATATCTTCAGACAAGAGAGCCAGTGAAAGTATTTAAACCGAGCAGAGATAAAATTGGATTTGATTGTTAGAAATATAATTCTGGCAGTAGTATAAAGAATATACAAGAAACTTTTGGTAAACTATTCTGATAAAACAGTGCTTTGAATTCATGCTTTGAACTTCCACATTCACCTAAAGTACAGCACAAAAATTATAAAATGAAATAAATAAATACCAGATGTAGCCACACTCAAAAACAAAGTAATATTCTCTGGATCAGATATAGAACAAAAACCCAGAGTGGTGAGAACTGTGGCGTTAAGTTCCAACCCACTGTTATTCTGATCCAAGAGCAAGAAGAGTTACTTGTGGGGCGATGAGGAAAACAAGGACCAGGAGCATGGGGAAGGATGCTGCCAGATTCATTGCATGAGAGGGGCAGCCAACAGACCTCACTGGTCCAGGAAGGGGGCCTGAAACAGCCACCCCGCGGACCGAAGTGTCAGCTTACACACAGATGTACCCAAAGAAAGCCCAAAAAACCACCTGGACTGAACTTGGTCTAAATCAATCTCTCTTTTGCCAACTTCATGCAGGGGGAGGAGCCCTCAGTAACGAATCTGAAACCTATGACTGTGACTAAAAGCAGGGGGAATACAGAATTCAAGATAAACCCCCCAAAGAACACTCCCAGTGACAAAAAAAAAAATGACCAACAAAAATGAATTCACTGACAGAATTGGAAGATGACAGAGGAATCATAAACTGTTTTTCAAATAAGAAAGTTCTAATCCAAGAGTATAAAATAATAGCACCTATTATAAAAATATGATAAATTATGAAACAAAAATAGGCATATATGAAGCAAGAGGAGGGAGACAAAAAAAATCCACTCAGAAAACCAGGAAATAAAAAATGTAATGATAAAAGTGAAGATAAATTAAATGCATGTAATTATATTTACTTTCAGTCAGTCAAAGGGAAAGAGTAATTTATAAAATAATAAGTAATTTGGTTGGGATACAGAAAAATAGTTTTAATGAAAGGAAACTTTTATTTTTTTAATGTAAGAAAATTCTAAAACACAGAAAACAGATTAGAATCATCACAATGTTATTAATAGGCATTCCAGAAAAAAATTAAGTGATAGAAAAAATATATTGTAAGTAAGGATGGAAGAATGGATGGCATGAAGTTTTTGGATTGAAAGTGTATATCTAATGCTAACTAGTATGAAAAATGAACCCATGCTTTGATATTAAATTTAAATGTAAAACACTACAAAGGAAAAGAAAGGGCATTATGTAATGAGATGAAAGAATAGGCCACTGAAAACATAAAACAATATTTGTATGCACCTCAAAACATAAATAAATCTTTTTTTATTAATCATGATGACTTACTAGGAAAAGTAAGGACATGTCAATTTCTCTCTAAGATACTGATAGAATATATGGAATAAAAAAATCAGCAAAGATGAAGAAAATATAAAATTAAAAACAACGAATGACCTAATGTAAATAGAGAAATCTGAATTCCACAAACACAGAATGTATGCTTTTTTACAGCATACAATAATTGGCAACACAGCAAATGAAAAAGATATATCGATACTTTCAGAAATGATATTCAATAGGCCACATTTTCTTTACAATGATGATACAGTGTTATATCATGGTTTCTGGTTGGAGGATCAAAATATGAAAGCTAATAGTAATATATATGAATATCAATTTACCCATTAAATATAAAACCTTTTTTCAAAAATATAATTGTAGTATGCCACAAAGAATTGCATCCTACTATAGATTTATGATCATAGAATATGAACATGTTCTTTGCTTTGTACTTTTGACTCAGTCACAATTAACCTGTTTCTTAATGTATGTCTTTATCTTTAAAATAAGGAGATTTAATTACATAACCGTTAGGACTCCTTCCAGTTTAATAATTGCACAATGATACATTTTTTAAACTTTCAGCTGCTGTATTTTCTCTGTGTTTCTTATAAGAATAATTTACCTTCCTTAGATGGTACAAGAAAGAAAATAGATTTGGTGATCAGATAAACCTGACCTTGAGTCATGTTTTGCCACTCACTTCATAGAAGCTATTTATTATACTTTTCAGCTCCGTTCTTTCATCTTTGACATGAAGGTAAAAATAGACTCTATCTCAATTTTCCTTCATGTGAAAATGTTTTGAAGATTCATTCAGTCTTTCAGAAGTATTTTTAGAGGACCTACAAAGCGCTAGGCATTAAATGTGATAGATGGATTATAGACAGATAGATAGACAGATAGATAGATAGATAGATAGATAGACAGATAGGTAGATGATAGAGCAGAGTCTAGACTATGAAATTCATAGTATTAATTCCTTCCCCTTCCACTCCTCATCTTTCTCCCCATTTCTCTTAATAACTGTCAGGACTAAGTCTTTCCCCAGGCACCAGGGTAGCGTTCTGCACCACATCCACGTTGTTGTGGTTGTGTGTGTGTTAGACTGGACATGTCCAAGAGAACTCGATATACCCTTGCTCCTGGAAAACTGGACACCTGAGGCCAAAGAATACTGTTGTAGCCCAAACAAATTCCAATATCAGATATAGTTTATGGGTGTTTATCAATGGTATTTGTGAGCATTACAAGGTGAAAGTGAATCAGCATCTGCAGGACAAAACAGTCAACAAGGCAGAGCTCTCTCCGCTCTTTTCTAATTTATGTTAAATTGATCAGGCAGAATGCAATGCTCTTTGGGTCTCTAAGTGTGAGCCAGCTATTAAATCATTAATTTTTTTCATGTTGGAAAATTAAATACTCTCTATACTGAGGATTTTTAGAATATTTGAGAAAGGGAAATTATTCATTTTCCTTATTGTAATGATAACCTACACTATAAACAGCAAATTTACTTCACAGGATATAAAATTTCAAGGCATTTAGACAGGAGTATTATCTCAGCTGTTTGGGGGATTTTCATATCTGTTTTTCATTTCATTTTTAACTTCATTTTTAAATTTTATACTAAATATGAAGTATGACCCCCTTGCTACCATTTTTAACTTTTACAAAATAAAGCCTCACTTTGAAATTAAGCTGGAGCAAATTTTCATGCATTGAAAAATTTTCAATTTCCAGTCAGACAGTATATTAAACAAACTAAAAAAATAAACATTCAAAAGTTAAAGATGTTAATTTAATTATAAAAACATACATTGCTACAAAAACTGTTAAAGCAACTTTATGATTTGTACCTATTCACCGTTCAAAATGAACTCCGGTATTGAATTATGGAATGTCCTAGATCCCACACATCTGTGCTTTGTCTCCAAAATCATTGTATAGAAATGATCAAAAACAAGTAATTTAGAAAGACCTTCAGAAAAGATTCCTCTTTCCTTAACAATCTATTTCAATACTTAACAAGACTTATCAGATTTTCATTTTTTCTTTTACTGAAAAATAACTCCCACTTGTAGCTTACTTCCCTGTTACTAGTGTAAATGAGGATCTATAGATTTTGACAATTACATAAGTGGAAAGGTGTCTAACCTCATGTTGATTTCAAAATCATGCTTCAAAATTCCTACTGTCCAGAACATATTCCTCTCATGTATCTAAAAATCTCAGATTAAACTTTGTGTTCAAGAAAACACAGTAATATGAAATATTTATATGTGAAATTGGTAGACTGCTCAATATAATCACTCATTCAAAAACTTTTAATGCTTACACAAGGCAAGCATTGTTCTTCATGAACACATGACAGTTAATAAGATAGATTAGTCTCGAATTTTTTTAAAAGATAGCCAAGAACGGTGCACATGACATTTTCAAAACTGCAATGGAACAGGAGAAGAAAATCAAAAATGACCAGGAAATGAATTTAAAGACACAAGTCATTGCAAATGAAGTGTAGGAAAAATCAGATGAGAAATGAGGGGCGATCGGTGTTATGGGGAGCAAGTCTCGGAGAGGTTCATTCAGTGGGTTTACACTTTGCAGTTGTTTTGATTCATCTTATTTTTGAGTCTTATAAAACTCCCTGGGTTTGATTGCTTGCAGTGACACTACCGTTAGTCATTCCAATTAAAGAAACCATCCTGTCCTTCCTCACCCACATGTTTTCTAAACACACTTCAATTGCCCTTCTTTCTCTTTGCCCTTTCACTATAGATGAATATGCATTTAAATAATATGTGCTGTCAGGGAATACATGATGTGGTGAATAAAGTTGAGATGACAGAACATCAGATTTGGTTCAAGTTGTCCACCTCATTATATCATGTTGCTAGACCTTAAGATTTTTCCAGACTTGTTATGCTGGCTAGTTCTTACCTTACCATCCAGTCCAGTTCAAAGACATAATACTAGCTCTGAATCTTCAAATCTTGACTATCCCAAAGTAGACAGCCCCTCTCTCTTTTCCTTCCACACAAGGTGAAAAACAACAAAACCATTGCTTCGATCCCAGTATTATGTTTAGAACAGTTTCAGCCTTCTTGCAGAAGTAAGCCCTGTGTCTCTGGCATTTCTGTCACGGAAGTTCACTGTGGCATTTACATGCATAAACTTTCTTCTGAGAACCCAGGAAAGTCCCACCACCATTGCTCTTCTGATATACATTACAGGCCTTCCCTCACTTTCTGAGAATGTGAAGTTCATTCCAAAGAAGCAAAGACCAAGCCCTCCTTCAGTCATTTGCTTCAGCCTAAGTAACTGCAGGACACGTAGGATGTTCGTGAGGTTAGAGGTGTTACAGCAATTTGTAAAATATGAAAGCGCTATCCAAGTGGTGTTACCTGTTGTGGCAAAAGCATTTCTAAACCTTCACAGGCATTACTTTTTTGTGCGCATGTATGTATGTGTGTGTATGTATGTATGCAAATTAATTATTTTCTATTTCTGGTTGACATTCAATATTGTATTAGTTTCAGGTGTATATATAATATAGTGATTAGACCTTATATACTTCACTATGTGATCACCCCAACAAGTCTAGTACTCATCTGACACTATACATAGTTGTGACAATACTATTGACTATATTTGTTACATCCATGTGACAACTTTTATAATTGGCAGTTAGTTCTTCTTGATCATTTCACTTTTCACTCATCCTCCACACCTCCCTCCTACCTGGTATCCATCAGTTTGTTCTTTGCATCTATGTGTTTGTTCCTGTTTTGTTTGTTCATTTATTTTTTTAATTCTACATATAAGTGAAATGATATGGTATTTGTCTCTTTCTGATTTATTTTGCTTAGCATAATACCCTTTAGGTCCATCCATGTTGTCACATTGGAAAGATTTCATTATTTTTATGGATGACTAATATTTCCTTATATATATGTACTATATCTTCTTTATCTAATCATCTATCAATAGACACTTAGGTTGCTTATATATCTAGACCACTGTAAATAATGCTACAATGAATATACGGGCACACATATTTTTTCAAATCAGTGTTTAGGATTTCTTTGGATATATTACCAGAAGTAGAGTTGCTGGGTCATAAGACAGTTCCATTTTTAATATTTTTGAGGTAACTCCATACTGTTTTCCACAGTGGCTGCACCAGTCTGCATTCCCACCAGCAGTGCACGAGGGCTCCCTTTTCTCTGTATCCCTGCTGGCACTTGTCATTTGTTGACTTACTGATGATGGCCATTCTGACAGGGATGAGGTGATATCTCATTGTGGTTTTAAATCTGCACTTCCCTGATAAGTGATGTTGAGCACCTTTTCCAATGTCTACTGACCATTTGTATGTTCTCTTTGGAGAAATGTCTGTTCAGGTTCTGTCCATTTTTTTAAATGATAAAATGTAGTTTGTTATTTGGGTCTTAAGTTACAGTTATAGGAGTTCTTTATAAATTTGGGATATTGATCTGTAATCATTGGCAAATATCATCTCCCAATTGTCAGGTATCTTTTCATTTTGTTGATAGTTTCCTTTGCTAAGCACAAAGTTTTTAATTTGATATAATCTCATTTTTTTCTTTTGTTTTTCTTTTCCATGGAGACATATCTGAAAAAAAAATTACTAAGCAATATCAAAGAATCTCCTGCTTATATTTTCTTCTAGGAGATTTATGGTTCCAGATCTTACATTTAAGTGTTTAGTACATTTTCAAGGTTTATTCTTGTACTGGGTTGGCCAAAAAGTCTGTTTAGTTTTTTTTCCATAAAATAAAAGGCCCATTTTCCATTTTCATCAATAACTGTATTGACTTGGATAGTTGGAGTATGTCAACTATCTCCTGCTATTGGCTTCTAGTGGGTAGAGGCCAGGAGTGCAACTAAACATCTTTCAATGTGTAAGACAGCCCCACAGCAAAGGATTATTGGGCTAAAATGTCAATAGTACCAAAAAATTTCGCAAACCACTTTTGACACATTCTATCAGTCACAGCACCTTCTCCATACACTGCACAAATCCTACAGTTCATGTGTGTGTGTTTCAGTTGCATTTTCACCTTTCTTGAAATAATAAAGCATAATAAGCCAAAAATGTTGTGTATTTTTTTCTATCTTCAAAATTAAAATGGCTGCACAAAAATTCAACAATTTTGATAATTTTTTTAAATGTATGCTTGTATGATAGCTGTCACAATACAATCTAACACAATTGTTTCAAATGAATTTAAAGACAACTAAGCACTACTAGAGCCATTTTGTGGAAAAAAATTAAACAGACTTTTTGACCAACTCAATATATGGTATAAGAATATGATCTAGTTTCATTTTTTTGCAGGTGTCTTTGTAGTTTTTCCAACAGCATTTATTAAAGAGAGTATCTTTTTAATTTTTTTTTAGATTTTCTTTTTCTTTCTTTTTTAGAAATATCTTTATTTTATTTTTAGACAGAGGGGAAGGGAAGGAGAAAGAGAGGGAGAGAAACATTAATGTGCGGTTACCTCTCACACACCCCCTATTGGGGACCTGGTCCCAAACCCAGGCTTGTGCCCTGACTGGGGAATCAAACCAGTGACACTTTGGTTCACAGGCCGATGTGCAATCCACTGAGCTACACCAGCCACATAATTTTTTTTTTTTTTGGACTGAGGGGAAGGGAGGGAAAAAGAGAGGAAGAGAAACATAGATGTAAGAGAGAAACATCAATCTGTTGCATCTCATATGCACCCCAACTGGGGACCCAACAGGCAACCCAGGCATGTGTCCTGACTAGGAATCAAACCAGTGACCTTCGGTTTGCAGGATGACGCCCAACCGAGCCATACAAGCTGGGGTAAAGAGACTTGTCTTTACCCCATTGAATATTTTTGCCTCCCCTGTCATAGATTAATTGACCAAACAGGTGCGGATTTATCTCTGAGCTCTCAGTTCACTTCCATTGATCTATATATCTGTTTTTATGCCAGTACTGTGCTGTTTTGATTACTATGGCCTTGTATTACAGTTTGATATTAGGTAGTATGATATCGCCACTTCATTCTTCTTTCTCAAGAAGAATGCTTTGGTTATTCAGGGCCTTTTGTGGTTCCATATAAATTTCAGGTTTTGGGGAATGTGGGGGTTGTGACTACATAGCTCAGTTTGTCCCAGGTTTTGCCCAGGCCTTAGCAGGGCAAAGCCACTAGGAGTTGGCTGGGGTGGAGGGTGAGAGTAGTAAAGGGAGAGGACGCCCCCAGAGCCTAGAGAATGGGTCTGCCAGAAGCCAAAAGGGTGGTTCTCACAGAACTCAAGTGAAGAGGGAGTGTCAGTCAGGTTAACGTGAAAGCAGGGAAAATGGTGTCCACCCCAAAGCCACACAGCTCAGTCACTGACAACCCCTGAGTTTGCCCAGACCTCTACATTCTGACCAAGGCAGCTGATGCCTCAGCAGGGTCTAAGCTCTACAGGGTGGGGTGAAAGGCAGTAGAGAGGGTGGGCTATCACTTTCCCCCAGGCTGCTGCTGCTGGCGGGGGGAGTATTACACCCAGGAAAGATGCTATGTACCAGTAAGAAAGAATGACTCAGCACAGGGGTCCTGGTGGCTGTCCCTTCAGTCCTCTCTCCAGAACCACAAACCCCAGTCTCTCCTCCCATGACTCTAGTTCATTCTTCCTCTCTCCACTGGAGCCCAGGGCGAGTGACTGTGAATGAAATTTTGTGCATTGGCCTTTTCAGAGGGTGCCTGAGCCTCTACCAGACTCGAGTTTCTCCCTGACAGACAGAAACCCCACTTCTTTCCACAGCTAGACTTTTGTGGGCACCTCTTCCTGGCCTTGGTGCTCTGTGCTGGGGAGCCCAGCTTGGGGTTGAGACCCCATGCTTCTCAGGGGAGCCCCCCCACAGCTGAGATATCCCTCTGGAACCTCAGCTGATGCCCCAAGCTATCTTCCTAATGTCTCTAAACCTCTTTTTAAAAATCAGTGGCTTTCAACACACTTGCCTTGGTTAAACATTCCTTCTGATCATTCCAAAAAGTATTTGGAATCTGACAAAATAAATACAGTTCAAAAACTTCCACACATCCCTGCAATGAGTGGCACACATTTTACTGAGGTATTTGGAGCCTGAGATCCATGATTAACACTGCCAAAGAATTCCCTGAAATGTGGGCTGGAATATTCTAAATTTTGAACACATTCCCCAAAATTTTGAGTACCTTTGGAAAATTAAAAGAAAATGCTGTCATTCATTTTTCTTGGCTGGTGTTTTTTTTAAAAAAACAACTTCCCTCAGTAGGTTGATATTTATTAAGCAAATTTAAAAAATATTGTCCGTCAGAGCTAACATCGAAGTGGTGCCCAGTAAAGTGTGTCTAAGTTTATTTTAATCAGTACTTAAATATTTTATAAAAATAATGCTTATTTGAATACTATGTCATTAACATACCATTGACTAATATGGCCTATAATTATGAAAATCAGATCGCAAAGCATAAATTTAGGCACCTCTAGTGATGTAGCCTAGTTTCTTACCTCAAGCAATTAAACTATTCAGCAGAGATGATTTTGTAACATTTCAATTGCTTTAAATCTCCATATTGAAAATTTCATAAAATTTCAGATCCCAATCCCTTCGCAACTGAGTTTTTTCTTTTGTGCAATATCTGCCTTTTTATTGTAGTATTTCTACATAAATCTCTTGGTCTTTTCATCTTGAAATAATTATTTATAAGGTAAGGCCTTGAATTAACATCTTTTTCTTTTCTAATTTTACATATCCCTACATTTTTAACTTTTTCTCATAGATTTTATTTTCAACCTTTTGATCACGTCCACTTACTTTCATTTGAAAAGACTAGAGAATCTCTAAATTTGGATTATAAAGGGCTGATATCCTTTGGTCTGAAATCAGTAAGTGGATGGATAGTGGTGTTACTTGGCACAAGTTAGTTCATTTCTTGTTTTCCTTTACCAAGATTTGCTTAGCATATTTTCTTCCAAAACTGTAATTCATTTTGCCACAGAATTATGTAATCTGAATAGTACAAGGCAGTTCAAAGCCTTTTCTGAATGAGAATGCCAGAACTGGACTCTCGGAGCAAATGAAGTGGTGGTAAGGACAGCTGGTGATTACTCACGTTCCCCTAGTGAAAAAGAAAACCAGTTTGGGGCCCATAGGTTTTCCCAACCCAATGGGGATATTTTTGTGGCAATCGCTGGTAGCCTGCAGACAACAAAACCCATACCACTCCTCTGAAGCACCCCAGAGAACACTTAAGGTAAATCAGAATATTCTTGTCCTCTAATATTTCATGACAAAGAGGACCGTCATTAGAGCCCTCAGTTAACAAAATTGCCATGGATTTTACTAAGAGGCCGTGGAACATAACACAAGGAACAGCCTTTAGCATCAGACATTTCTGGGCTTGAGGAACGCCTCCTTCATTGACTGGTCATGTGTTATGAGGTAGTTTGTTTCATTTTGTTCACTCCATCTCATCTGTGCAGTAGAGATCATTATGATAATTCATAGGGTTGTTGTAAAAATTAAAAGGAATGATATATATAAAGTGCTTGGCACAATACCTGAAATTTAGCAAGCACCATAAAAAGCTTTTGCTGTTCTCTCTTTATATTTATGATTAATACCATTGTTGTTTAACCTTGTACAATAATGGAGAGAGAACTGGTTTGCCAATAATCACCATATGCAAAAGAAAAATTTAATAATTTGGGACATTATAGAAGATATTTGAATAAAGAAAAACAACAGAAAGCAAAAGAAGTGTTAAAATTCAAAATATATACAGGGTCTAGCACAAATAACATCCCTTTTTATTACAAAATCTTTTATTACAAAATCATAAGTGTGTTATTCTGTAGCATAACACACCATAAGCAAGCACACCATATGACATTTTAGGTGAAACATTCATATTAAAACTATAAATTATTACACTCCTATTATTACCCTACGAACCACACTCATGCAGGCGTCACTTCTGCCGGACCCTGTGTTATGGTTGATAGTCATCTGTCTAACTTGTTCATGATGTTAGTTTATGCAAAAGCATAAATATTTTTTTTAGTTAGGCTTTGAAACTTGAGGTAGATTATCAAAATCAAGATCAGAGTCAGCTTTCCAGCTGCCACTGCTTGACTGTGTGCTCTCAGTTTGAGGTGAGATTCCTTGCGTTATTCTTCTGGTATTTGTTGGCTTTGTATCCGTTTGCTTCCTTGTCAAAATTCAGTGTTGGCTGCGTAAAAGCAACTGGCATTTGTTTCTTCTGGCAAAGAAGAGAGGCGGGAGGGTGACTTAGGAGCACTGTTTATAGAATCACGCGGCATTAGTGAACGTTTTTGATCTTTAGGCTTTCATCTCAAGAAAAACCATGAGGGAAGTTGCAAACAGTAAAAGTTATTTCCTTTACTATAAAATCAGAATGATAACAGGATTTTTTTTTTTTAAAGGTACCTATTTGGACAGTGAGCCCAACGGACATTCCTTAGGTACTTTGATATGTAATATTTGGCAACTGGCTTGTTTTTTTTCTCAGTGAATTTACCACATATTGAATTTAACTAATTTATTTTAAATGGATAATTTATTTTAAAGGTGAAATCAGTTGTACACATAAATATATACCATGTCAACAGCATAACAAAATTATCATTTAAGTTTTTATACCGTGATTTCATGGACTGCTTAGCTGTATGAATACATGTATGTGTCACTTATCAGCCGATACCACCAACTCAGGGCTCCAAGAAGCAATCTAACGTTTCCAACAGTGTATACATTGTTCCCTGAAAACATATGTAATCATTAAAAGGAAAATGAATAAATGAATAAAACATTTCTAGAAATCTGCTGCACAAGCTTTATTCCAAATATCCCATTGTTTTAGGTTTGAGGTGATGTGCTTGCATATGTTCATGCTTTGAGGGAGAATTGCTTTTCTTCTTAAGGAAATTAAACAGGCACACCCCATACCTATGCTGACATTAAATAGCACAAATGCTTCATAGGCAGAGCTTGATAGAGCCTTTTAATTCTGTCATTTAGAAGCATACAATGTACCCAACATAGAGCATTTCTTTTTCATTTTTTCTGCTTTTTAGCTTTATTGAGTTATGATTGACAAAATTGTAAGACAGTTAAAGTGTGCATATGGATGATTTGATAGAGGTACACCTTGGCCATTGAGTTTAATGCTGCAATAAACGTAGGAGAGCAAGGATCTCTTGGAGATGCTGTTTTCATTTCCTTTGTATGCGTACACAGAAGTGGGATTGCTGCGTCATAGGGTAGTTCTATTTTTTTCCTTTTTTAGGACTCTTCATACCGTTTTCCATAGTAGCCACACCAATTTATATTTCCACCAACAGTGCACAAGGGGTCTGTTTCCTCCACGTCTTCACCAACACTTGTTATATCTTCTCTTTTTCATGATAGCCATTCCAGCAGACGGTATCCCCTTGAATTTCCCTGAGGATTAGTGAGGCTGAGCACCTTTTCGGGTGCTTTCCAGACACGTGTAGGTCTTCCTTGGATAAAATATTTACTCGGTTATTTTATTATTGGAGGGAGTACTTATGAGGGGCCTGGTCCTGGTCGCTGTTTCTAAGGAGTGAATTTGTTTTCAACCCCCAAGTTTGATCACCTGAAGACTTCATTGCAAAGGGTCACAAACTGTTAGCCAATAGCTGCAGAACTCAAATTTTGGCTGACTTTATACAAAATTATTAAGACAGCTTGTTCTAATAGATTTATTTTAAATGTTAACCCTAAAATATATAGAAACTAAGCTAACCAGTTAACAAAAATGCAGTTCCAGATTATCAAATATCACTCACATTATCTGATATTTAATTTTTGGCACCCTTTCATCTTTCATGTTTTGTAATATATTGACAGACCCTTCGTATGTATCTAAACTTTTTGCTTTTAGCTTGTTTTTATTGATGTTATAATGCAGCAATTTTCAATCCACGTGGCACAGCACCCTGTTGTGCCACAAGAATTTCTAAAACGTGAAATAACCTGACTATTGAGTCAGGGGCACTGACCTCTTTTCCATTGGATTATCAAAGAAAAAAATAACAATAGCCAACACAACAATAACTGTTTGCTATGAATGAATTAAAATTATACCTATCTTTTGGTCATATTGGCTAAAACACACTTTTTGGTGTGTCACAGAATTTTAGTAATTAATTTATATGTGCCATGACATTAAAATGGTTGAAAATTGCTGCTATAAAGAATAGCATTTTCCCAAGAACTCCCCCTTGAAATTTTTGCCTACTTGATTTCAAGATTACATTCAAAGCCTGAAAAATGAGACTATTCCTTGCTTGTGGTTAGTGCACTCTTCTAGGGAAATAAGGGAAATACAGGAAGATAGGAGTTAAATATTCTCTTTTACATGTTCTCCCTTTTAACTATTAGAAATTGCTAATTCCCAAGATGCTAAAACTAGGAGGTAGACAACATGACTTTTAGGACTAGGTTTGCTACCCTCTGCTGACCCTTGGAAAAGCCATTTAAAATCATGTTAGCTTCAGTTTCCCCACCACAAAGCATTTAAAAGAATGAATAGTTACTCTCTGTTAAACAAGAACATTTGAGATAAGGAAAGAATTTGTAGCTGTTGTCACATAAGTGCAGATGGTGGTCTACTAATGAAAATAGTATCTTCATCTTTAATAAACCTGAGTTTGATGAGTTTTCCATTATTTAAGAGACAATAAAAGGCATAGAGTCTGATCACTGCAAGGTCTTGAACATATTGTCATAGTGCCTCATATCAAATTGTACCCCACGGCATGTTTACAAATAGCATATTGCATCACAATCCATCAAGGTGCAAACAGGAGGGTTTATTATAGCTGTATTTATTGACAAAAATAAGAGGTTAAATGACTTGCTCAGGGAACTGGGGCAGGTTCCTGACTCAAATTAAGATCCTCTAACTCTAAAAGCAACTTACATTAAGCTGCATCTGCACCTCTAGAAGGACACAGTGTTGGGGCATTTCCAATGTAGATTCAGAGATTACTTACTTACGATATTTAGAACTTGTTTTTCTTCTCTGTGAATTCAACTTAAAAATATTCCTCATATTTTCTTTTTATTATATTATAATGATACATTTTTATTTTGTGTACATAAAAATATACCCTTATATGTGTGATATTTAAAATAAACTTTATTTGCATGAAAGGGGACAAGTCCTTGAAAAACTTAAAGACTGGGTAGATCTGGTCAGCTCTTTTCAGGAAAGTAACTAGAAGTGATTATAAAAGACATAAATGATTCTCTCTGAATTTGGATGCAGCTTCTCAAGCAAACAGTAAAGAAGACTTGGTAATGTACAGGAAAATCCAAAGTTGAAGTTCAGGAGGAATTCGCACAAACACACACTCGCACACACACGTGTGTGTGTGTGTATCTCTGTAATACAGTAATATCAATGAAATGGATTAATTCATTTTCTCTAAATATTATAGTCACATAGTGAAAAATATAACACATTTAATTAAGGAATTATTTTTTATAAAAGGTATTCTATTTATATCTGCATCACTTTGTGAATGTCTCTATAGTACCTTAGCAACAAAGCCCTCACACTCTCATTTATTATATAAAAACCTCAGTACTTTGAAAGCAGTGATAATTCTGCTAAGTAATCACAAATTGTGCCTTTATTAATTACACCTATTAGGAAGTTGATATTACCCATAAAGATTTTTTTATACAGTAAGATACTAGAAAAAATTGGTCTCATATACATCTCTAGGTCAAACATAATTTCACGAAGGATGATATATGTAAATGACCAGTTTAGCATGAAAACTGTCTCACAAAAAACCTTTAAATCTAACTGATTGATTTATTTTTAAAGGCTACCAGGAAAATGATTTTATAATTTAAATTCTTTTTCAATCACAGGTGATGCACATTATATTCATTTCAAATGTACTACAGAGTGATTAGACATTTATATAACTTACAAAGCAGTTACCCCAATAAGTCTATATCTATTTGACAGTATTACAATACTCCCTATATTATACTTTACATCCTCATGACAACTTTCATAATTGGCAATTAGTGCTTCCACATTCCTATCCCGTTTTCTACCACTCTCCCAACTACCCTCCCATCTGGCAAACATCAATTTGTTCTCTGTATCTATGAATTAATTTGTTTTGTTTGTTCATTAATTTTTAGATTCCACATGTGAATGAAATTGTATGGTACTTGTCTTTCTCTGTCTGACTTATTTCACTTAGCATAACATACTGTCTAGGTCCATCCATGTTGTCATGAATGGCAAGGTTTTATTTATTTATGGCTGAGTCATATTCCTTTCTGTATGTACCACTTCTTTATCCACTTGTCCATTGATGAACACTTAGGTTGCTTCCATCTCACGGCTATCATTAATAACACTATAATGAACATAGGCATGCATGTTTATATTTTTTCAAATTATTGTTTTGAATGTCTCAGATAAATGCCCAGAAGTGTAATAACTGGGTCATAAGGTAGTTCTATTTTTAAGTTTTGGAGGAACCCCCACACTGTTTTACATAGTGGTTGCACCCAATTTCTGGGCTTTCCATTCTGTTGCATTGATCTATGATTCTGTTTTTATGCCAGTACCATCCTGTTTTGATTATCATAGCCCTGCCGTATAGCTTGATATGAAGTAGCATGATATCTCCACTTCTTTTTCTCTCAAGATTGCTTTGGTAATTCTGGGTATTTTGTGGTTCCATATAAATTTAAAATATTTTTGTCCGGTTTTGTGAAAAATGCCATTGGTATTTTGATAGTGATTGCACTGGATCTGTAGATTGGACATTTTAATGATGTTAATTCTTTCTGTCCATGAGCACAACATATCCTTCCATTTATTTGAGTCTTCTTCAGTTTCTTTCTTCAATATTTTATAGTTTATTGAGTACAAATATTTTACCTCATTGGTTAAATTTATTCCAAGATATTTTATTTCTCTTGATGTAATTGTAAAGAGGATTGTTTTCTTAATTTCTCTTTCTGGTAGTTATTGGTGTATAAAAATGCAATGGATTTCTGAATATTAATTTTGTATCTTGCTACTTTTCTGAATATATTTATTTTTTCTAGTAGTTTTTAGGTTGAATCTTTCTTTAGGGTTCTCTCTATATAGTATCATGTCATCTGCAAATAATTATAGTTTTATTCCACCTTTCCACTTTGAGTCTTTTCTTATTTCTATTTCTTATCTTATTGCTGTGGCTAGGACTTCCAATAGTATGTTGAATATATGTGGTGAAAGTGGACATCTTTGTCTTGTTCCTAATTTTAATGAAATGACTTTCACATTTTCAGTTGATTATGATGTTAGCTATGGGTTTGCGATATAGGCATTGTTATCCTCTTATGTTCCCTTTATCCCCACTTTGCCAAGGATTTTTGTCATAATTGGACAAATGCTTTTTCTTTATCTATTGAGATGACCATATGATTTCTATCCTTTTTAAAAAATGTATCACATTAATTGACTTATACTACTGAACCAACCATGTATCCTAAATAAACCACTCTTGATCATGGTGTATGATCTTTTTAATGTATTGATGAATTCTGTTTATTAATATTTTGTTGAGTTTTTTACATGAATGCCCATCAGGGATACTGACTTATAATTTTCATTTTTTGTAGTGTCTTTGGTTTTGATATCAGCATAATGTTGGCCTCATAAAATGAGTTCAAGAGCCTTCCTTTCAATATTTTGGAAGTACTTGAAAAGGATGAGTATTAATGCTTCTTAAATGTTTGGTAGAGGTCACCAGTTCACTGTAAAGTCATCTGGTCCAGGTTTTGTTGGGAGCTTTTTGATTACTGATTGATTTTGTCAATAGTTATTTCTCTGTTCAGATTTTATGTGCCTTCCTGACTCAGCCTTGGAAGATTGCCTGTTTCGAGGAATCTATTCATTTCTTCCAGGCTGTCCAATTTGTTGGCATGTAATTGTTCATAGTATTTCCTTATAATCCTTTATATTCCTGTGTTGTCGGATGTTGCTTTTTCGCTTTCATTTCTAATCTCATTCATTTGTGTTCTCTCTCTCTCTTTCCCTCTCTTTGATGAGTCTGGCTAAGGGCATATCAAATTTGTTTATCTTTTCAAAGAACCAGCCCTTGGTTTTATTCATTTTTTCCTATTTTTGACTTCTCATTTATTTCTGCTCTGATTTCTTTATTTCCATTTTCCTACTCCTGGTTGGCTTTCTTTGTACTTTTTCTCATTCCTCTAGGTGTAAGGTTAGATTTTTTTATTTGAGATTTTTCTTGATTTTTGAGGTAGGCCTATATTGCTGTGAATTTCTCTCTTAAGACTGTTGCTCTTTCCCATAGACTTTTGTGTCATTGTGTTTTTATTTTCATGTCTCAGATTTCTTTTGACTTCTTTCTTCACTTCATTCTTATCCCATTCATTGTTGCTTAATAGCAGGTTATTTAGCCTCCACGGGTTTGTGTGTTTTTCATTTTTCTTCTTGTAATTGATTTCTAGTTTTATACCATTGTGATCAAAGATACCCGATATTATTTTATTCTTCCTAAATTTATTGAGTCAGGTTTTGTGACCTAACATGGTCTATCCTGGAAAAATGTTTCATTTGTACTTGAAAGGAATGTGTGTACTGTTGTTGGATGAAATGTCCTGAAAATATCATGTTAGTCCACCTGGCCTGATGGGTCAGTTAAGGCCACATTTCCTTGTTGATCTTCTGTTGGGATTACCCATCAATTGATGTCAATGAGGGTTAAAGTTCCCTACTATCACTGCATCATTGCCATTCTTTCCCTTTGTCGGTCAGTATTCGCTGTATAGATTTAGATGTTCCTTTGTTCATGCACATAGATATTTATGGGAGTTGTGTTCTCTCGTTGGATTGATCACTTATCATTACGAAATGCCCTTCTTGTCTCTTGTTACAGCTGTTGTTTTTTTTTTTTTTTAATTCCTCACTGGAGGATATATTTGTTGATGTCAGAGAGGAAGTGGGAGAGAGAGGGACAGGGAGAGGGAGAGACATTAATGGGAGGGAGAAACATCTATCTGTTGCTTCCAATACGTACCCTGACCAGGGATCTAACTGGAAACCTTTTGGTGCAGGGGACAATACTCCAACCAACTGAGCCACCGGCCAGGGCACAGCCCTTGTTTTAGTCTGTTTTGCTTGCTGTAAGTATAGTGACCCCAGCTTTTTCACATTTTCACTTGCATGAAATATCTTCACATCCCTTTACTTTTAGACTGTGCGGGTCTTTCAAACTGAAGTGGGTTTCTCATAGGCAGCACATATATGGATCTTGTTTTCTTATCCATTCAGCTACTCTATTTTTTTTATTAGAGTATTTAGTCCATTTACATTTAAAGTAATTATTGACAGGTAAAATCTACAACAGATATAAACTGCATAACTCCTACCTCTGCCTCTTTCTCCACATCCCCTTCTCCTCTTCTCTTTATCTGTCCTTTATAAGGACACGTCATTAGATTTAAGAGCCACCCAGATAGTCCAGAATGATCTCATCTTGAGATCTTTAACCTAATTACATTTGCAAACCCCTTTGTTCCCATGAGGTCAAATCATAGGTTCCAGGGGTTAGGGCATGGATCTATCTTTTGGGGGCCACCATTCAGTCCACTACAGCCATCAGTTAGGATCACAGTGTCTGTCACTGGTACCCCCGTTCCGCTGTGCATTGTCCCATGTATACACTATGCAGGTGATCATGAGCAGTTTGCACACATATGCACACCCACACTGAAGCTCAAGGCTAAGTGTCAGGAAATGACCACAAAGCACAGACTGATGAAAGTCACTTTTTCTCACTGCTGCCCAGGGTTCTCGATTGCCAGGCAGCCTGTGGTCTACCTTGTGCCCTGGCATGATTATTTTCTATGACATTGTCAGGCTGATCCCTTGTCACTCTTCAGGTGATCTCATCCAGTCTCATAGCTTGAAATTCCAGTTTTAACTGGTGGCACCCAAATTCGTAATGCTGGCCCTGATCACCCCCCCAGGACTCCAACTCACGTACCCACCTGCCTCCTTGCCATGTGTATGAGACGTTTAACTTCCATGTGAAGAATCAGACTCATAACCTTCTCCTAAAAGTCTAGTTCTCCACCAGTCTTTCCCAGTTCCATTGACTGCAGCTCTGTTCTCTCTGTTGTGCCACAGGCTACAGACCTAAGAGTGATTCTTGGATTCTTTTCCTTTTTTAAATTTTCTTTTCTTTTCCTTTTTTATTACCATTTAGTCCCCTTATACTCACTGCCCACCACCAGTCACCACACTGTTGTCCATGTCCATGAGTCCTTTTTCCTTTTGGCTCAGTCCCTCCTCCACCTACTACCCCCTTAGCTGTCATCTGATCTCTGGGAGCCTGTCTCTATTTTGCTTGTTAGTTCAGTTTGTCCCTTAGATCCCACATATGAGTGAAATCATATGGTATTTGTCTTTCTCTGACTGGCTTATTTCTGTTAACATAATGTTCTCCAGGTCTATCCATACTGTTGCAAAGGGTAAAATTTTCTTTTTTATGGTTGAGTAGTAGTCCATTGTGTAAATGTCCCATACTGGTTTTATCCACTCATTTACTGATGGACACTTGGGCAGCTTCCATACCTTGGTGATTGTAAATAATGCTGCAATGAACATAGGGGTGCTTATGTTCTTTCGGATTAGTGTTTTGGGTTCCTTTGGATATATTCCCAGAAGGGGGATCGCTGGGTCAAAAGGCAGGTCCATTTTTAATTTTTTGAGGTACCTGCATACGGTTTTCCACAGTGGCTGCACCAGTCTGCATTCCCACCAATGGTGCAAAAGTGTTCCCTTTTCTCCACATCCTCACCAGCACTTGTTGTGTGTTGATTTATTTATGATAGTCATTCTGACAGGCATGAAGTGATATCTCATTTTGGCTTTAATTTGCATTTCTCTGATGATTAGTGACATTGAGCATCTTTTCATATGTCTATGGGCCATCTGTATGTCCTCTCTGGAAAAGTGTCTATTCAGGTCCTTTGCCCATTTTTGAATCAGGTGGTTTTTTGGTGTTGAGTTTTATAAGTTCTTTACAAATTTTGGGTATTATCACCTTGTTAGATGTATTGGTGAGTATGTTCTCCCATTCTCTGGGTTGCCTTTTTATTTTGTTGGCATAGTCCTATTTGTTTATTTTTTTCTTTTTTTCCCTTGCTCAGGGGGATATATCTGATGAATTATTACTACAAGCAATGTCCAAGATTTTGCTGCCTATGTTTTCTTCTAGGATTTTTATGGCTTATGGTCTAACATTTACGTCTTTAATCCATTTTGAATTTATTCTTATGAGGGGTTTCAGAAAGTGGTCTACTTTCATTTTTCTGCACATATCTGCCCAATTTTCCCAACACCACTTATTGAATGAACTATCTTTAGTCCATAGGTCTTTAATCTTTTTCAGCAGTGTTTTAGTTTTCAGTATACAAGTCTTTCACCTCCTTGATTAAATGTATTCCTAAGTGTTTTATTATAATTTTTAAAAATTACAACTATCTTTATTTACAGAGGACATGATCTTATATATAGAAAATCTTAAGTCACTTAAAAAACTGAGAAATAATAAACAATCTTTATAAGGTTGTAGGATACAAGATAATTATACAAAAGACACTAAAAATGAACATTCCAAAACTAAAATTAAGAGAACAACTCTGTTTAAATTAAAATACCTAGGGATAAATTTAACAAAAGAAATGCACAACTTGCACACTGAAAACTATAAAACAGTGTTGAAATAAGTGAAGGAAGATAAAAATTAATGTGCCAGAATGATATAAATCATCAATGGGGAGATTCTATATTGTTAAGATGGCAATATTCCCCAAATTGATTTATAGATTCAATGCAATCCCTATCAAAATCCTAGTTGTTTTTATACAGAAGTTGATAACCTGATATTAAAATTCATATATAAATGAAAGAGACCCAGAATAGACAAAATTTTGGAAAAGAAGATCAAAGTTGGAGGACTCGTATTTCTAGATTTAAAATCTTGCCACAAAGCTAGAGTAATCCATACAGTGTGGTTCTAACATAAGGACAGTCACATAGATCAATGGAATGGAACTAAGAATCCATAAATAAAGGCTTACAATTATCAACAGTTAGTTTTCAACAGTGGTGCCAATATAATTTATTTTTTTTGTATATTTTATTGATTATGCTATTACAGGTGTCTTATTTTTACCCCTTTATCTCCTCTGCCCTGTACCCCATCCCATCACCCCCATACCTCTTATTCATATTTATAGGTTGTACATATCAGTTCTTGTTTTATTATTTTTGATGCTACTCTATATGAAGTTGTGTTCTTAGTTTTTTAGAGTATTCATTGCTAGTGTATAAAATACAATTGATACAGTGTAATATATTACATGTGTAGAATGAAGGCAAAAGATACATGATAATCTTAATTGATTCAGAAAAGGCATTTGACAAATTCAAAAGCCTTTTATGATAAAAACACTTAAACAAGTAGGAATCGGAGAGAACTTCCTCAAGATCAGGAACAAGACACTGATGTATGTTTTCACCTCTGTTGTTCAAACTTATCCTGGCACTTCCACCTAAAATAATTGGATGAGAAAAAATAAAATAAAACACATCCAAATTGGAAAGGAAGAAATAAAAGAGTGCTTGCTTTTTCCTAGTAAATGCTAAGTAGCATTTTTAAACTTAATGAATTAATTAATAAGTAATTTAGGTCATTTCTATGTTAAAAAATAACAAAATTAAAATACTCCATTTCTAAATACCAGCCTTTAAAAGTTTATATTGCAGAAAATATTGTATTTTAGACAATCTCTAACATGGAGCACCAACTTTATTGCTTTGACTAGGTGTCCTGTAATGATGGTTGGGCAGAGATCCTGCCAGTGTCAGAAAAGAGCCTCTTGTCTACTTTTGTTGTAATAAGGTTGGAATTAACTAAGAAAACTAAGCATCATTTTTAGTGAGGCCATGAAGATGGATCAAAATAATTTTGCAGTCTTCCCTTTAGGTTCTTGTCATAGTAAAATAGAGGTGTAATTCAAATAAAATATATTTTAAATAAAAACGTATTTCTTACTTGACAATTCTAATATTTTTCAATTGTTAGTGCTCCATAAATGTATCCAGGTGATTATCTGTTATATAACATTTACACTGCTTCTACTACCAACCTTCACCCCATAACTTCAAACCACTTCTATGCAACTATTTGGGTTAGAATGGTTTTTAGGAGTTCTTTCCCATGAAAGCATTTAATAAATTCATAAACATATGACAAGTGCGTTTGCGGATATGGAAGATGTAAAGATGTGATATAAACAACCCTATTATTTATCAAAAGTTTAAAAACTGTCAAAAATATGCAAGTCTTACACACTGAAAACTGCACAGCATTTCTAAGAAAAAATAAAGAAGGCCTAAATAAATGAAGAGATGAACCATTTTCACAAGCTGGAAAATTCAGTATTGTTAAGAACTCACTTCTTCCTAAATGGATCTGTTTTTCAATGCAATTTAAATTAAAATTCCTTTAGGCCTGTGTAGCAAGTAACAAGTAGGCTCTGAAAATAAGACAGAAATGCAAAGGACCTAGAAAAACAAAACAAGCTTGAGAAAGAATGATGCCAAAGGACTTAGACTGCCTGACTGAAAGACTTAGTAAAAAGATACAGCAATTAAGACTGTGTGGTACTGGAATCAAGATAGACAAGTAGATAAAAGGAATACAATAAAGAATGAATAATATATAATATAATTAAATTTTCACAAAGGTACGAAGGCAATTCAGTGGAGAAACAAATAGTGTTTTCAACAAATGGTCCTGAAACATTCGGACACACATAAAAATTATAATCCATACCTTATGCTATGTGTAAAATTTAACTCAAATTCTATCATACTCTTAAATATAAAACATAAGACTATAAACCATGCAAAACAAAATAGGACAGAATTTTTTGACCTCAGCTTAGGTGAGGACATCTTAGATATGCCCAAAGAACAGTTTATTAAAAAGTTATAAAGACGGACTTCATCAAAATTAATAACTTCTGGTTTTGAAAGATAGTATTAAGAGGATAAAAGTCAAGCCACATTTAACTAAAAATTATACATAATATTAGCAAATTACAAAGCGCTTTTATTTATAATATATACAATATTCTCCATACTCAATAAAAACAAATCCTTTAAATGAATAAATGGCTAAATGCATAAATGAATATAAGGACAGCAAATGAGCACATGAAAAATACTTATCATCATTGGTCTTTAGGGAAATGTAAATTGAAACCACAATGAGATGTCACTTCACACCTATTAATATATTCAAAATTAGAAAGATTCATCATCCCAAGTATTGGTAAGAACGTGGAGGAACTAGTGGTAACATAAATCATACAATTATTCTAGAAAACAGGTTTCCTATTTCTTATCAAGGTTAACACCTGTCATATAACACGACCGTTACACTCTTCCCATTCCTTACCATAGAGAAGGGAGAATAGACATCCATGTAAAGACACGCACATGAACTGTCATTGCCTCAACTTTGTCAGTAATAGCCCCCACTGGAAAGAGCCCTAATGTCCATCAAAGGTAAGTGGATGGACAAATTATTTCAACGATACAAAGAAATACTACTCAGCAATAACGTGACATGAACTATTTATACCTGCAGCAGTATGAATTCACCTCAAAACAATCCTGCTGAGTTAAAAAAAAAAAAGAAACAAGATGAAAAGAAATAATATATAATATATGGTTGATTTATTTGAAATTCTAGAAAATTCAAACTAATCTGCGGTGACTGGAAGAGATGAGTGGTCGCCTCTTAAATGGGGTAAGATGGAAACCAAGGGGCTGCAAGGCGTTATCACAAAGGAGCACGAGGGAACCGGGCTAGTGAAGGGCAGTTTTATTGATCTGATTGTTTTGCTGCCTGGGATGGCTCCCTCGTGTATACTCCTGTCTAAATTAATCAAGTTGTACATTTTAAGCAGTACAACATCTATACACCCGAACAAGTGCTAATTGTGCATTTTAAATGTTCTGAAAAATGATTTGATGAATTTATTAAATTATATACTTTAAATATGTCAGATGTATATGTTTTAAACGTCACTTTGCCATGTTCTAAAACCTCAAGTCACATTTTGAGGAACTTTTTTAATTAAAAATAAGCAATTTTATATATTGGGGAGCTTAGCTATGTTCAGTATGCATTTATTTCACACCTGTGATAGGTCTGACGTGAGTCTAGGTTCTAGGGATGATTCAGTGAACAAGATAAATAATATTTCTCTTTTTGGAGCTTAATTCTGATAGCAGAGATTAACAATAAAAACAAAGAAAAAATATTATCAGGTAGCATTAAGGGTTCTGAAAGAAAGAAGACACTTCAAGGATATAAAGTAAAGAGAAAGGGACTGATACTTTAGGAAGGGGAATTAAAGAAAGACTTCCTGACAAGGCTACATTTGACCGGCATCGCAAACCACGTAGTAGATGAAGACACAGAAGAGAGCCTGCCAGACAGAGGACTCCCCAAACACAGAGGCCCGAGGCAAGGAAAATGTAATTGTGTTCAAGTAAAAGCAAGGGGGCCAGTGTGGATTTAGGTTAAAAATCAAAGAAGATTTGGGGCAAGAAGTCAGGGCCTTACCCTGCAGACCTTAGAGACTTTTGAATTTTTTGTTCAGGGGATCGGAAACTGCTGGAGTTCTGGAAACAGGACAGTCACATGAATCATATCGTGTTAGCTGAAAATTAGTCTGTCAGGAGATTTGAGAATAGCCCCCACGATAGCAGTAGAAGCCAGCTGTGCTGGTCTGAACTCCAGGGACAGTGGTAGAGTGGTCGAGTGGCCAGGTTTGGAGTATATTTTTGAAGGTAGAACCGACATGCCGTGCTTGTAGACTGGCTGTGGAATGACAGAGAAAGTCAAGGATAATCCCACGTTTTTGTACCTGAGGAACTAATGAACAGAGGTGTCATTTTCTGAAATGAGAACACAGGGAAAGACTGGTTTAGGGGAGAGAATTCAAGAGTCTGTCTTTGTACGTGTCAAGTGTGAGATAACTTTAAGGCTGGTGATATCAAGTATGCAGTGAGCAATGAAACTGGGGTGTCCAACCAGCAGCCCCTGGGCCATGCAGCCCAGGATGGCTATGAATGAGGCCCAAGACAAAATCGTAAATTTACCTAAAACATTATAAGACCTTTTTTGTAATTACATGTCGCAATGTATTTAATATGTGGCCCAGAGATGCAAAAAGGCTCAACACCCCTGCTGGAGAATGAGGGAAAGATGGGAACTGGAGTTACAGTTTACAAGTCATGAACAAATTGAGGATAATTAAAACCACAGAACTAGATCAGCTTAAGTAGTTAATGAATGTTTATAGAAAATGCCAAAGACTGGACTGAGATAAGTACTAAGTTCCTTATATTTAAGAGGATCAGATTTTTTTAATATGTCTATTATATAGACGTGTTCATTTTGTTTCATAACCGTGAAAGGAAAGTGATGGTAGGTGTGAGTGCTGGACAGGACATTTAACTAAACCATCTAACCCTGCATGCACCGGTAACTAGAACCATGCATGGCCTTCAGTCATGCCTTTCCTCTCTGAATTCCAGCTTCATCTATAAATTAAAACAATACAGCTTGGCTGTTTGAGGAGGAATAAAAGAAGGAATAAAACCAACACTGCAGTTTTGAGATTCATTAGTTCCCTGGAAGAGAAGCTACTGGTTTCAGAAAGATTTGGCTACATGGAGCATGACCTATGTCATCTCTAATGACCTTGACATCCTTTGCAGCTGTTCTTGCAATAGTGCTGGCTTCTCAGCTCGCTTTTCAATTGAAATGTATTATTCTGTAAGTGGGCCAGGGATGGTCTGGTTTCAAAACCCAGTAACTCTCTACAAGTAGTTGAGCAGAAAGGTGAACGTATTTTGAAAGCTCACAGACCTCAAGGGCAAGAGTACACCCAGGACTTCTGAGAGTCAGAGACAGGGGAATGGAAGTGCCTGTTGGTCGGTGTTACAGATAGTCTGTCCTGACTCCACCCACATGGTGCCTTCAGCCCCTGAAATATGTAAACTCACAAGTCCAGTTTCCACAAATAATTGATTCAGCCTCTCTATGCCCCACTTTCGAATTCCACCTAGGCTGCTGCTTTTCTCTATTGACCCATTTTCAGTCCATCACCCTCCCCTGGGCTAGTTAGCTATGACCAGGCAGGGGTGGTTCGTGATGTATAAACATGCTTGAAAGATTCTAACCTTAAGGCTGTAAACTTCAGGTGATAGCTCATAAAAGAAGAACAAAACTCCCCCTAAATGGATAGAGTATAATAATAATAACAATGGCAATAACAATAACAATTTTAAAACCGGTTCTAAATTACCTATTTTTAAACATTTTGACTTCTTACTTCCCACCATGCACACACAATGCAGAAAAATGTTCAAAGTTTGTTACTATGCAGCAGGAAATATGACAGTAATATAAATCTATGATTTATATTCTCTAAAAAGCTAAAACATCTATATCTTTTCAAATATTTTGGTTTAAGTACATAAGTTTTTATTTTTTTAAGTATTTCATTAAGACTATATGTTACATCAGGTAAAATCACGAAGAACATGTTTTGGTTCTTGTTTCCTCACGAGTACAAACAAAACAAATGCCTCATGAAACTAAAAGTATATTTTGACTGCTAGACTAAGTATTTAAAAAACCCTTCTTGACATTATGATGACTTTCTAACAAATTATATCTTTTGATCAATATTATATAAATAGAAGACATCAATTTTTCTTAGAAAGGAATTAACTACCACTTTATGTCCTTTAAACTTTTTCTGGAGTAACAAGAAAAGTCCACGCTCGAACACTAGGCAAATCACTGCAAGAAATATACTTTTCTTTCCTCTATAGCCATTTAAATTGATTTCACATTGCTGACCATTTATTATCCTTCTAATAAAATAACAGAAATTACATATTAGAATTATTATGAAAGAACTATTTATTGATGTCTTTGGAGAGTTTAAATGCAAAACCTGGTACTGATGCACTGTTATGAATTGTACAGAAAATAGTCTTTGTGAAATCCGAGTCTTACTGAGAAGTCAAGGCTTTGATAGACCCCGTTCCTCCTCCCAGCCTGTAGCTGTCCTTCTTGGTGGGTCCCTTCCCCTCTTATACTTCCCTCACAGTGGGGATGTCCAAAGATTTAGCACTTCTAACTCTGTTTCCACACATTCTCAGTACTTCAACAATACTAAGTCATTTATTCATTCATTTGAGTAAAACTAGTAAGCATCTACTATTTATAAGTGCTGTCCCACGTGCCCTGAAGGTTTGAAAATAAATTAGCACTGCCATTGTCTTCTAAAATCTTACACCACCAGGTAAAATAGAACTTGTACAAAAATAATTATAACATAAAATAAAAAGATACACGCTCTAAGGTAGTATAGGTAAAATGCTCTGGGATATCAGGAGAAAGAGGATTTTTTTTTCTGAAATTAAACTGCCCAGATATAACTGATAATCTGTCTACTTGATAATCCTTCAATTATCATTAAATGATTATTGATTATAATCTCTGCAAAACCCTTTCCAAATTATGCTCAAACTTTTAATAATAATAATTATAACATGAGCAACCATTATTAATGTTCACTAAGTTCCAGCCAATATTATAATTACATATATATGTATCAATATATTTAATCCTCGCGAGTATACAATGTTATTTTTTTCCATCGGTGACCTTCAAGATTCTGCATCTAGGGAGCTGACACTAAAGCCCAAGCTTTTAGCCATTGCGTCATATTGTTTACAACCCCCCAATTTATCTTTATCAATTTTATTCTCCACCAGTAAACTAGTTTTATATTTTCCTGTAAGAGTTAAATCACCTGATGAGAGTTCAGTTGACATCTGACATTTCCACTTTAACCTTTGTCTATACCTTGATCCTACTTCCCTTCTAATGAACAATGCATATTTGTTTCCTTATTTATTTTGTGTATCTTTGTCCCCATGTTCTTAGGTCTTTCCTGGCTCAAATTTACCTCCAAAAAGACTTTCTTGGGTTTTGAATGTGTTAATCTGATGATCTGAACTCCCCTAGTACTCTCATATCTCTCATTGTTTTCTGGTAATTTTGTTCCCTGACGTATTAAATATTCTTTGAAGAGATGGATAATTTGTTGACACATTCTTTCCCCCATAATGTCTAAAAAAGTACTAGATAAGAGGTCAGTAAAAAAAAATTACGCGGGAATTTTTATAGTTTAAAAAATCAAAAAAATTCAGTTATTAAAATTAAGAATTTAAGACTAATGTTGAATTTGAAAATCCAGCTGGGCTATACCTTATTTTCAGACAGAATGACAACCTTAAAATCTAATATTTGACTATTTTTCATTCAGGAAATTTTTCCTTAATTATCGTCCTGAATGAAATATATTGACTGATGGTTAAGAGTAAAAAGTAGTTTTCCTATTTATACAGCCTTCTAAGTTTTAAGGCTCTGTTTACATAAAGCCTACACAATCAGTTAAAATGTCAACATCAGCTGAACTATTTTGATTTTGTCTATTCCATTTCTCGACTCTATTTTTATGTTTGTAAAAAATAATGAGAATTATTATCATCGTTATCTTATTTCAGAACCTCTTCTGAGGGTTTTTGGAAATGTTCCTTCTAAGCTAACATATTTATGTATTTCTTCTTGGAACCCTCGTCAAGTCAAACAAGTACGTCATTTTACTGAAGGACTGAGAAACAACTAAATCCGACCAAGAAAAGCAAGCATGTTTAGCATGTGTTATTTTCACTGCAGTCTTCCAAGTCATGTTATTTAATCACAGGACACACAGACAAATGAGGTTTTAATGCAAAATAATATTTTTTCTATTTATTTTTTATTTAAATATTCTGAATTAAAAAAAAAAAAGTCTTACAGGACAGAACATTTTGCTTAGAAATTAGCACAAATACAAATGTTCCACCGAGGTAATAAACGTCTTGCCTAAACTGCTTGTTTTCCTTTTCACATTTTGAAGTTTATTCCGCTCTCTAGTTACTTACTTCGCATGCTTTATAAATAATTATGTAACTGACTCCCAAATCTAAGTGCCTTTAATCCAACTAAAAAGTACATAGGAAACAGTGCTGTTCTTATGAATGTCTCCTCGTCCCTGGGGAAAGAGTTACCCCTTTGAGCGAGCAAGACTGAAAAAGATGAAAATGAATAATCAGATCATTGGAAGTAGAGTTTAACAGCTGGAACAAAGTAAACAAACTGCAGGTATTGCGAGCGCACAGGTTTCCAGTCCATTTCCTTTTCTGTAAAAGTCTGGCTCCTTCGTTCTTTATTCAGGTGGGCTCATAACTGGTAGGGGAGCTTTTTGGCTATATTTTTGTGGAATATCTGTAGGAAAGGAGTTGAGAAACTTGACAGGAACAGCTTGAGGTATTTGATGAATAATAGAGACTTTCCACCATTCAAAGTGTCTGACTAGGGCAGAATGAGAAGTATTAGGAACTTGGAAAAAAGGAAAGATTTATTCAAAAATAATACACCGCTCTAACCCACTGGCAAATACAGTTTTTCTAAAACAGGATAGATTGATCACATAAGATACCAGCTTAAATTAGTTTTCCTTAGGCTTATTGTCATTCCTGTTGTTTGTTACTTGCTTTATCCCATCAAAAATATATAACGGAAAATGAAAAACTTGTACAGAAAATGCCAGCATATTAAGGGTGCATTTCTTCTTTATGTGAGGTGCTATTCTCTTTGCATTCTCACCGCATGAAAAGTGATTTGGCTAACTTCCTCCATCCTTATCATTCTATTTCCCATTTACAGAACTAATAAAGAATGAGCCCAGTTCAATGTGCTATAATAGCATAGCAAAGGTTTTAAAACACATAGATTGATTTCTTCTCATTTATAAATGTAGAAAATACCTAGCACATTCTTAGAGTGCGCTTGACTTAAATTAGTACAATACAGTGTTCTAGATATGGATTTCATAAGCACTGAAAGAATTTTTTAACTCCAACACACATACAAAAGGAATGAAAAAGCAGATCCTACAGAATAAGAGGGAAGTAAGTTTAGGCTCCCTTGGCTGAACTTTAATTCTGTCATTAAAAAAATGAGGCTGTCCAACTAGATGAACTGTAAAATGTCTTTCAGCTCTAATAGCCTGTGTATGGGAATTACTTCTTATGAATAAAGTTCTCTTATTTACTGACTTTAAAAAAAATTTAAGTCATATGATTTCTAGTTTTCACCAGGAGTTGAAGGGTATGTTTTATCATTCCATATGTATCCCCTTGGGGTAGGTGTGGGCTGGCAAGAAAAGAGATATAATAGAATTCAGAACAGGGCAGGGGGATGCTATATTATTTACATTCTTATTTTGTATTTTGGGAGAAGAATTTTCTACCTTTTAGTTTTCAGAACTATGCTGTTAAACTCAATGGACACTTTTCAGTTCTTATATTACTTATACTCTTAGCAACTTTCAACATGACTGACTTCTTCCTCATTTAAAATATATATATATACACTTGAGCCTGAACAAAAGGGGTTTGAACTGCAAAGTTTTGCTTATATACAGATTTTTTTTTCAGTTAATCTACCCAGTTCAATTGAGTGGCAGAGTTCAAACTCATGTTGTTCGAGGGTCAACTGGTGGTTGAGAATCCACATATGTGGAAACGGACTTAAATTAGATTTGACTTTTGACTGTGTGGGTGGTCAGTGTCCCTAACCTCCATGTTGTTCAAGGGCCAGCTGTACCTAAATGTGCATATACATATATGTGTGTATGGCTATTTTTAAACAGTACCCTCTTGGACGTCCTTCTCTCTTGAATGCTAATTCTCAGTGTCTAATACAGGCTCTTCTTCAGTCCTTTAGTGTTCACCCTAAGCTATCTTCTTTTTTCTACTTCCTAGCTCTCGAGTTCTCATCTGTGCCCCTGGCTTCAAACATCAAATGTTAATATATGCCTAAATCAATATCCCCAGTGCACACAATCTTTTGAGACACAAACTAGCACATGCAACTGCCTAGTGCACATTCCTATTATGTCAGAGACACAAGACACAGCATGCAGAACACCAAATCCATGCCCCACCACCCCAGCCTGCTCCTTCCACAAGCTTCTTCATCAGTGAGCTTCACCATTAACCATTTAGCTCCCAAGTCAGTCATCAAGGACACTAGCTTCTCAGGTGCCCCATCTAACTTTACACCTAGAGGAATTACGAAAGGAAGAACAAACAAAGCCCAATGTTAGTAGAAGGAAGGAAATAATAAAAATCAGAGTGGAAATAAATGAAACACAGACTGAAACAAAAAAACGATAGAAAAGATCGATAACACCCAGAGCTCATTCATTGAAAAATAAACAAAATTAATAAACCTTTAGCCAGACTCATCAAGAGAATAAGAAAGAGGGATCAAGTTAATAAAATCAGAAATGAAAGAGGAGATGTTATAGTTGACATCAGAGAAATACAAAGTATCATAAAAGAATCCTATAATTATACATCAATAAATTGGACCACCTAGAAGAAATAAATAAATCTTTAGAAACATACAATCTTCCAGTGCTGAAACATGAAGAAACAAAAAACCTGAACAGACCTATTTAAATCAAACCATCAATAATAATAATAATGAAAAACACCTCTGAACAAACAAAAGTCCAGAGCTAGATGGCTTCACAAGTGAATTCTACCAAACACTTACAAAGAATTAATACCTATCCTTCTGAAACTATTCCAAAAAAGCAAGAAAAAATATTTTTTAACTCAATCCATGAGGCTAGCACTAACCTGATACCACAATCAGGTAAGACACCACAAGAAAATTACAGGCAAATATCCCTGGTGAACAGAGACACAACAATTCTAAATAAATGTTAGCAAACCAAATTCAGCAATGTAATAAAGGGATCATATGTTATAATCAAGTGGGATTTATTCCAGAGGTGTAAGAATAGTTCAATATCCAAATGTCTGTCAATGATATACATATGCCACATTGACAAAACAAAAAATAAATATTGTGATCATCTCAATACATTCCAAAATGGCATATGACAAAATTCAATATTGATTTATGATAAAAACTCTCAACAAATTGTTTAAATGGTATGTACCTTAACATAATAAACACTATATATAAAAAGTCCAAAGTTGAAAAGTGTTTTTCTCTAAGATCAGGAATAAGACAAGCATTCTGACTCTCACCAATTTTATTCAATGTAGTATTGGAAGTTTTAGCCATAGGAACCAGAAAAGAAGAAGAAAGAAAAGACACTCAAATTAGAAAGGAAAAAGTAAAACTCATTATTTACAGATGCTATGATGCTATATAGAAAATACTTTAAATAAAGATTTAAGAAATGATTAGAGCTAATAAATGAATTCCAAAAAGTTGTGTGATGTAACATTAATATACATAAATCTGTTGTGTTTATATACACTAAAAGTGAACTATCAGAAAGAAAAATTAAGAAAACAATTCCATTTACAATTGCATCTAAAATAATAAAATAACTGGGATTAAAGTTAATCATTGAGGTGAAAGATCTGTACTTTGATAACTATAATACACTGGTGAAAGAAACAGAAGATGACACAAATAAATAGAAGAATATACTATGCTCATGGATTGGAAGATTTAATATCATTAAAACGTTCATACTACCCAAAATAATCTTCAGATTTGTTGTGATCTCTATTAAAGTCCCAATGGCATTTTTCACAGAGCTAGAAAAACCCTAAAATTTCTATGGAACTATAAAACATGCCAAATTACCAAAGTGATCCTGAGAAAGAAGAACAAAGTTTTAGTTATCAGCTGGATTTCAAACTAAACTATAAAGTTACAGTAATCAAAACAATATGTCACTGGAACAAAAACAGACACATAGTTCAATGGAACAGAATGGAGAGCCCAGGAATAAACCCATACTTGTATGATCAATTACTCTATGACAAAGGAGACAAAATATACAATGGGGTAAAGACAGTCTCTTCAATAAATGATGTTGGAAAAACTGGGCAGATATAAGCAAGAAATAAAACTGGACCTTTTTCTTACATTATTTACAAAAGTAAATGCAAAATGGATTAAAGAATTCAATTAAAGACCTAAAACCATACAACTTTTAGAAGAAATTGTAGGCAATATACTCCTCGGCATTCATCTTAGCAATATTTGGGACAGGGAGATATGTCATGCCTGTCAAAGGTGACAAAAGTAAAAATAAACAAGTAGGACTTTTTCAAACTAAAAAGATTTTGTACTGCAAAGGAAACCATCAACAAAACAAAAGACATCATACTAAATGGGAGAAACGATTTGAAAATGATGCCGTGGATAAGGGTTAATATCATTCATGTATATATGAATGTACATATAAGATTTCATTCCTTCTCATATCTGAGTAATAGTCCATGGTATATTTGCATGTGTGTATATGTACATATATATTCATATATATATATATCATAAAACTCTACATCAAAAATGAAACAGAAATGGACAGAGAACCTGAATAGACATTTCTCCCATGAAGACATACAGGATGGCAACAAACATATGAAACTCTGTTCAGCATTACTAATTGTCGGTGAAATGCAAATCAAAACAGCAATAAGATATCACCTCACACCTGTCAAAATAGCTATTTTCAAAACAACAAGTAACAAGTGTTGGCAAGGATGTGGAGAAGGGGAACCCTCATGCACTGTTAGTAGAATTGTAAATTGGTGCAACCACTACAGAAAACAGTTTCTCAAAACATTTAAAATAGAACTACCATACAACCCACTTCTGGGTACTTAACCTGAAGAAAATAAAAACACCAGATTAAAAATATATATGTACTCCTCTGTTTACTGCAGCTTTATATACAATAGAAAAAATATAGACGCAACCTAGGTGTCCATCAAACAATAAGTGGATAAAGTAGATGTGATACACACAAATATACCATGGAGTATTACTCGGATATGAGAAGGAATGAAATCATGCCATTGTGATAACATGGATGGACCTGTGGTTATTAAGTGAAACAAGTCAGAGAAAGACACATGCTATGAGCTATATGATTTTACTGGTATGTGGAATCTAAAATAAAAGAAAATGATGCAACAGGGAAGGGGGAGGCTGGGACTGGTTGAAAGAAGGCAAAGGATTAGACAAAGAACATATATGCTTCACCCATGGACATGAACAATGGTGTGGGGGTTGACTCTGGGAAGGAGGGCCTGGG